>LR750026.1:167472-260049 GCA_902729485.2 Mus minutoides | reverse complement strand
CCCTTGGCTTGCTCAGCCTGCTCTCTTATAGAACCCAAGACTGCCAGCCCAGAGATGGTCCCACCCACAAGGGGCCCTTGATCACTAATTGAGAAAATGCCTCACAGCTAGATCTCATGGAGGCATTTCCCCAACTGAAGCTCCTTTCTCTGTGATAACTCCAGCTGTGTCAAGTTGACACAAACCTAGCCAGTACAGCATTTGAAATGTAAATTAAGAAAATAATAAAAAAATGGAAAAAACAAAAGAAGACCAAAGTGTGGATACTTCGATTCTTAGAAGGGGGAACAAAATACCCATGGAAGAAGTTACAGCTACAATGTGTGAAGCAGAGACTGAAGAAATGACTATACAGAGCCTGCCCCACCTGGGGAATCCATTCCATATACAACTACCAAACCTAGTCACTATTGTGGATGCCAACAAGAGCTTGCTGGCAGGAGCCTGCTATAGCTGTCTCCTTAGATGCTCTGCCAGTGCCTGACAAATACAGAAGTTGATGCTTACAGCCATCCATTAGACGGAGCACAGGGTCCCCAAAGAAGGACCCAGAGAAAGTATCCAATGAGCTAAAGGTGTTTGCAGCCCCATAGGAGGAACAACAATATGAACTAACCATTACCCTCAGAGCTCTCTGGGACTAAACCACCAACCAAAGAAAACACACGGAGGGACTCGTGGCTCTAGCTGCTTATGTAGCAGAGGATGGCCCAGTCTGTCATCAATGGGAGGAGAGGTCCTTGGTCCTGTGAAGGCTCTATGCCCCAGTGTGGTGAAAGCCAGGGGCAGGAACCTGGAGTGGGTGGGTTGGTGAGTAGTGGAGCAGAGAAGGGATAAGGAGTTTTCTGAGGGGAAATCAGGAAAGGGGATAACATTTGATGCAAATAAAGAAAATGTCTAATCAAAAAAGAAAAAGAAAAAGAAAAAAAGTTAGCTTCGTGTGTAAATGAAACTATTTTAACTTCTAGAGCAAGTTCTTAAGTGTTGCAAGACTACTGTGATTGGCTTAAGTGAAGACATTTCATTGGTGCAAGTTATACACTACTGAGAGGAACACAGTTTTAAAATTTCGATCAGTGGAAAAATGTTGTTTGTGGATTGCACAACTGTGTTTAGTTTTATATTGTGTATAGTTGTATAGTAATGTAGTTTGTTTCCATCTCAAGTATTTATTTAAGGACAGTGTGGTAATGTTTGTCCCCTAGTGTAGTGGTATTTAGAAGTGGTAGTCTCTAAGAGATAGGACACAGGCAGAGAGCATTTGTGTATTGTTATGGAGAGGCCAGTTGGGACCCAATCTGTTATGTCCTGGTTTGGAGTGAGCTGTCTACTCTCCACTGGCTAGCACTAGGATATGATGCTTTGCTAGAGGCCTGAGACTGTTAGTCAAACTTAACCTTTCCTATTTTATTTTATTTTATTTTATTTTATTTTATTTTATTTTATTTTATTTTATCTTTTATCCCCATTTTATTAGATATTTTCTTCATTTACATTTCAGATGTTATCCCAAAAGTCCCCTATACCCTCCCCCATCCCCCGCCCTGCTCCCCTACCCACCCACTCCTACATCTCAGCCCTGGCGTTCCCCTGTACTGGGGCATATAAAGTCTGCATGACCAAGGTGCATCTCTTCCCAATGATGGCCAACTAGGCCATCTTCTTCTATAAATGCAGCTAGAGACATGAGCTCTGGGGGTACTAGTTAGTTCCTGTTATTCTTCCACGTATAGGATTGAAGACCCCTTCAGCTCCTTGGGTACTTTCTCTAGCTCCTTCCTTGTGAGTCCTGAGTTCTATCTAATAGCTGATTGTGAGCGTCCACTTCCATGTTTGCCAGGCATTGGTATAGCCTCAAACTTAACCTTTCTTTACAGAAAGAGATTTCATTTTTGAGGCTGAGGATGTTGCTCAGTTAGTAAAGGGCTTGTCTTAGAAGCATAACGACCTGAAGTTGATCTTTAGAACCCATATAGAAAATGCTGCTCATGATTGAGAGCAATTACGATCTTAGTGCTGTGGAGCCAGAGTCAGAGGGGTTCTTGGGGCCTCCAGGCAGGCCAACCTAACCTCCTCTGAGCTCCTATCAGTGAGAGGCCCGATCTCAACGATTAAGGAGGATGTATCCTTCTCTCCAGGCAATGGATAATAGCAAAATCAGTCCTAATAAATAAGTACAGAAAAGTGGGAACTGCCCTGAATAATGAATTTCACTATAGCAGCATTCAGTCCAGTTCCCAAAGGTTTCTAGTTTTCTATTTTTAACTTTCTTTATCAATTGAGACAGGAGAGACTGGGCTTATTCCTTGATGAGAGATGGAGTTAACTGAGAGAATGACCAATAAACACTCTCACTATTCCAACTTAAGTAAAAATTCATTAAATCAGCCTTCAGACATGTATAAAAAGCCGTTGCAAACCCTCTGACTGGTGATTTGTTGGAGAAGTGAAATTATTAGTTAAGGGGTTATTTTTTAAAAAAAACTTTCTATTTGGATCTACTTTTAAGTTTATACAGCCCACATATAAATTAACTCACTT
Organism: Mus minutoides; assembly: GCA_902729485.2. NCBI lineage: Eukaryota > Metazoa > Chordata > Mammalia > Rodentia > Muridae > Mus > Mus minutoides. Next base: position 257,508 of record LR750026.1, on the reverse strand, counting down.
GTCCTAATTTTATCACCATTATTACCATGTTCACAATTAGAAAACACAGTTATACACTTAGCTGATGAGATGTCTCAGCAGGTAAAAGTTCTGACCATCAGTATTTACCCCCCTGAGTTTTGATCTCCAAGAGCCACATACATCATAGTGAAATGAGCAAACCCAATTCTTCCAAGTTGTTCTCTGACATCCACATAGGTGCTGTGGCATATACACCCCTCCAAAAATAATCATTTATAATTTTAAAAAGACTATTATTTCAGCCATGAGCTTTAATTAGATTTCTTCAGGTTTTCCACCAATATTATTCTCGTTAATGCTCAGTGCAGAAAAAAAAAAAAACATGGAAAATATCTGACGATACCAAATATAGATAAGACCAAGCATTTGGAACCTTCTAGTAACCACAAGGTATGGACAAGAGAGTTTCCTTAAATTCATGTTTTCTTGCTATAAAGTTGTAATATATTACTTAAAGTGTTGTGTGTAATACTATTCTTAGTAAATAGCAGTAAAATACTAGTATTATAGATCCACATATTTATCTCTATTGATTACTTAATATTATTTGTACCATTTTTTAAAATGTGTTATTCCTGTGAGGTCAGAAGTTATCATTTTCTTTTAAATTCGGAAAAAAAATTCCAGGCCTGCATGAGAGCTAATGAGGTGGGGTTAAGTGAGACATGTTACTAGTTTTTAAACGTTAGGAGAAATACCAAACGTTTTGATAAGGTCACTGTTTCTGGAAATTTTCAAGGTATCCATGGAGGTGTTTCTTTTTATGGGGGAGCACACAGTGAGTCATAGTTCCTTGTGTGATCCTTCTAAAGGAATTGTAAGGGAATGTCCCAAGAGTCTCTCTCTGTTATGATACTGAATTGATACTAAACAGGGGAATTTTTCAAACATTCTTAAAACTCAGCCACAGCCACACCCATCAGCAATTCGTTCTGAGGCAGAGAAGCATTATAAGTATATTATACTTGATGCATGAAAAGTCTAATTTTCTTATTTCTGTCACTTTTTTTTGTTGGGGGAGAGAGGAGCTTTTAGAGACAAGGTCTCATGTAGCTCTAGGCTGACCTCAAGTTCCGTAAGTAGCAGAGGCCGTCCTTGAACTCCTGTCAACTACCTTCTGAGTTCTGGGATGACTAGAATGCCACTGTATCAGGCCTATAGTTTTCTCTTCCCCCCCCCCTATAGTTTTCTCTTAAATAACTATTTTTATTTCCTTAAGAGAACATACTGGGACTCTGTACATTTTACTAAATACCCATTTCTTACAAATCTAAAAACTGAAACTTTCATGAATTGAGAATAACTAAAATCTTTTTATTTATTTACATTTCAATGTTATCCTCTTCCCCAGTTTCTCCTCCACAAATTTCCTATCTGCTCCCCCCTCTTTCATAACCTTGAGAGATACTACTAGATATTTTGTTTTCGACAATGGGAGTGTTTTGTGATAACTTTCTCCGTTTCTTTGTTGTTAGAATATGGAAAGTCTATGATTTTATATCTTTCTACTTTCTATTTTGTTGAAATTGTTGATCATTTCTAGAAAATTTCTTGTGGATTAGAATATTATATGTATAATATTATATCACTTAGAAATAGAGAGAAGTGTTTCCTTTTCTATTTGTATTTCTCTTCCTCCTCCTCCTTCTTTGTTACTCTGGTCAGTATTTCAAGAACTCCATTGGAAATGAGGAGGTGGTGGACAGTCTTGTGTCATTCTTGATTTTAAATAGGATTACTTTGAATTTTTCTCCAATTAGGATAATGTTGGTTATTGAATTGACACATAAAACCTTTTAAAGTTGGGATACGTCTCATCTACTTCTACTCACCGTGATGTTTATCATGGAGGCATGTTAGATTTTGCCAAAGTCTTTTTCTGCATCTATAGAAACAGAGACAAAAGCAAAAATATAAGAATCAGCAAATATCATAGCTAGTTCTTTGGGAAGATAAACAAATCAAAATGTACTGCAACTCATGGATGCTTTTGGCAGGAATTCTTCCAATCAACTGGCAAAGTGATGCCTCTTCTAGTTTTTTTTTTCTTTCTTATAAATTTGGGTTACTTATAACTTATTATGCAAAGTAATCCCCTTGATTACATTTAACTCTATCACTTCCCCTCCTATATTCTTGATTCTGTCTTACTTTCTTGCACTCTATACTTATCCAATAGATGAAAGAAAACCCAAAATACTTGTCTTTATAAGACATGTTGATCCTTCATCTAAGAAGATGATATCACATTTATCACCCCTGTCAGTGATTCCCAGAACCTCAACATTTTTTATTCAAATGTAACTTATGTGATCTGGAGAAATGGCTCACATATTAAGAGAGGTATTGCTCTTGGAGAGGACCTGGTCCCTCTCTCAAAACCCATGCCAAGTGCATCACAATACTTGCAACTCCAGCTATGGGGAATCTACTTCTTCGGCTTTGGCAGTCACCTGCATTCATGCCTCTGTGTGTGCATACATGAATGTGTATGTGGTTGCACATGCACACATACACACACAGACACATATAAACAAGTTAAAAATAAAAGACATGCTTAAATTTAGTTACATATTTTATTGTTCCTAAACCAAACCTTAATTGTGTGGGTAAGTTCCAGATAGATAGTGTTCATAAATGTTTACTTTGAAACTAAATAGACTAGGAATTCTCACATTTACAGGTTTAGGTCATATTATTGAGTAGTATTTGAGAAATTTACTTGCTTTGTCTATCAGACTTCTGAAGAGTAGACAATAGCTCTACCTATAGAAAATGTAATTTAATACATTTATTAAATGTCATTTAGTAAATTTAAGAAAGAAAGAAAGACAGAAAGAAAGAAAGAAAGAAAGAAAGAAAGAAAGAAAGAAAGAAAGAAATTGAAATAACAAATCACTATGGTGTTTAATAGTACAAGTAAACCAAAATAAAGTTTTTATAAAAGCTGAGTTATATTCCTATGATTTGCTTGGACATCAGTGGGACTAGAATGAGTAGATGAGAAAGAACAGACCAGTTTATCTTGCCCAAGCTAAACAAACCAGACATTAGTGCAGTGAGAATAGATTTATTTTTGAGTAACGAGCACAAAACAGGTGAGACTTGCATGTGGGAGCCTTGGCATGTGAAAGGGACAACCAGAGCCCATGTGATGGCTGAGCTAGTCAGGGAAGTCAAGGAGTAGAGTTATGGTTCTGTCAGCTAGCAGGCAATGTTCATTTCAGAGTCTACCTTCAGAGGCTCTGGGGAGGAGATCCTGCCCTCCCTAATGATTGTATCTTAAAAGCATATCCCTCCATTCTTTAAAAAAGACAGTGCTGAATTGCTAGAGATGCAAATGTTTTTAGAGGCACAAAGGAGAATTCAGGATACTCTCTCTTCTAGGACTATGCAATGAGGAGAGGTGAATGCCTGCCACCAGATACAAACTGGAACAAACAGCAGATGGGGTGGAGAATCCTGACCCTTTTAAAGGCTTAACTTAAGGTGACTAGTCATTCAGGGATGTTGTCTTGCTTGCTGCGAAGCCACAGCAAGGCTGGTGAAGTCTTCTGGCAGGAATTGGGCGGGGTCCTTAAATGCTGAGAGTTCTTTGCAATTTTCTTTTCTTCTCTTTTCTTCCTTCCCCTGCCCTCTGTGTTTCCTCTTACTGTATAAGTACGGATGAACACAAAGAAACAGAAACTCCCTCTGTAGGTATTGCAAGCATGGAGCTTTTTACTTCAGAACATCATGAATGTAAACACTTACAGAAAGGGATGACCTAGAGGGCTGCAAGCTGTTTCCAGGACTGAGCCCCTGCTGATGCTACTGGAAAGCTACTATCTGAGGCCTTCATTAGAGCTCCAAGCTCAAGATCAATTGTGGAAGTTGTCTTCCAACCAGCTTTATGAAGCTGATACTGCTATCACTGCAAGTGCCCTCCAACACTGAGGTCACTACAAAGTGCATTGCCACAGCTACAAAGCTAAGCATGTACTCAAGCTAGGCACTGACCCAAGAAGGAGCTGATAATATCCTGGCAGTGTGTTGCAGGGACTCCTCTGTTTACTGGCATTATGTGCAATCAGAAATGAGAAGATATCTTTGACTTTGCCATGTGCTTCCAAGTCTTCTAACGAACAGCTAATTTGTATTCATAGCAAATGGTGTCTCAGTGTATTTCCGTTTTTCCTCTTTCTTTTTTCTTCCATCTTTTAAGTAGTATATTTGATATTCTATAAAAAGTAAAAACATTGCTGAGCATTAAAATTTGAGTGAGGAATGGGAGGAGTAAAAAATCATATAAGCACTGTACTAATATGTAAAATTGAAGTAAAATAATTATGCACTCTAGGTGAATCACTACTGTGTAAGAAACTTAATAACTACTATGCTTTGTATTACATGAATATAATAAAATGTTATACACAGGGCTTTGGAATCATAAAGTAAGTTGAATCTAGGAGGATTTGAAGAAGGGGGGAGGGCCACGACAATAAAGGTTTCCTAGTGGTGACTGGGTAGAGATGCGCTCTGAGGAAAAGAAAATTAGGAAAAAAAATGTACATTTAACTATGTTTGGAGATATACAAAAATGGCAAAAGGTAAGACATCATACTAATGTAAGTTTAATTAGTTCTTCCTAGAGAAATAGCTGGAGTCAAGACCTTGCCTCTTACCTGTGAGAGAAATTAGCTAAGCAAAAGGTTGATTGTTTCTTTTTACAACCTTGCTTTGCAGTTGTTCCACGGATCAGTCAATGCTAACATTATCCAATTTGCTTGCCTAGTAAATATGCTTCCTCTAACCTAAAACAGTATTTAATTCTCAAGCTTAAACGAACACAAATGTTCTTCATCATTAGGTTTGCACATATAATTTTCTGATTCATTTCACAAATACTACCTACTTTTTAAATTGAATATATTACTTTCAATAATAAGTAAGGAAAAACATTGAGACTATGAAGAATGTTCATTAACAAGCAAGTCAATATACATATACCAGTATAATCATATGCTTGATCTGAAAGAGGAACATATAGATTGCTATGAGAACTCAGCAGATATCTCACCTATGCCCTGTGAGGCAGCAGGGGATTCACACAGGAAGTAGCATTTTAACAGAAGCATTAAAGCTGAGTTGGAGTTTTCTAGGTGGTTTAGAATGTGAGCCAGAAAGGATATTTTAGGAAGAGGCAGCAGCTGTTCACATCTTAACTTGTTCTAACAGAGGACACAAATGAATGTTGAAGGGAAAGAACTATGAGAATGGTCTGGGACCAGACTATAAAAGAATACAGCACATAGCCAGGTTGTCAACTGAAGTCAAAGCTGTTGAGGTTGTGAAATTGTAGTGAATTGGCCACTACAAATATAGGGAAAAGGTTTTTGAACCAGAAAAGTTATCTATAATCCAGAGAAGCCAGGAAGACTTTTGTGGGTCCAAGTGGATTTGACTAGGGCTTATGTTCAGAAATTGTGATGGGACATTGCTCTAGGTTTGGTGAGTACTATTAACCATTATCCTGTACTATTAACCATTAACCATTACCCCTAGCATAATGTTCCTGAACCTTCAGAGTGACAATGCACAGAATAAGCACTGGTCAACTTAATGATCTCCAAGTTGATTTCTGACCTTAAATTGTCTTTGCTAAATAGGAACCTGTTAAACATCGGAGCGAGTCTTACTGTAATGAAATCGATATTATGCTTGACTAATAATTCCATAATAGATATGAAAGAGGTATATACAAAGTGCTATGGGAACTTGACAAATATCTCACCCATACCACATGAGGCAGCAGGGGATTCACACAGGAAGTAGCATTTTAAAAGAAACTTTAAAGCTGAGTTGGAATTTTCTAGATGCTGTGGTATCTGAGTGAGAAATGAATACCTCTAAGCTAATAATTAGGTTTAGTGAACTATTACTGCACTCAAAGGTCTTGGATTAAAATTTCATGACCTTGAGAACATAATGTAAACTTCTATGCCTATTAACTCATTCATAAAACTAGAAGAGTATTTATCATGTGTTATTTTTGAGGATTTAAATTGATGACAAGCTAAAATGCATATTCTACAAAGTCTGTAAGGGACTTGATTGATCGCTTGTACTGCAGGATGTGGTGCCTAGGGAAAAGGAATTATCATAAGAGAAACAGAGTAGGAACCCGAAAGATGTTTAATAAGTTTAGGCACCTGCTTCTATGCCTAATGACTTTGGTTCAAACCCCTGGATCCACTTGGTAGAAGGCGAGAAAAGACTCCTGTAAATATTCCTGTGACTCCTGCTTGTATGCTGTGCCACACATGTGCACATACATGTATTTGTCATACACACACCACACACACACACACACACACACACACACACAGACACAAAAAACATGAATAAAAATATAATTTAAAAAATGTAAAAAGTAAAGTAGCAGAGATTAAAGTAATCCTGCACGAGGAAGTATATTATTGTCCGTATAATATATTACTTTTTTCAGAGCATAGAAATCGACATATGAGAAGACACTTTGAATAAAATATAGATAGAAAATGGTGAATATTTTCAATACAGATAATAACGATGAGGTAGAAAGTGATCAGGCCCAGGTGCTAACAGGGAACATGATAAAGGACATGTTTTGATGGGAATGAATAGTGTATAAGGCCCTCTTTTGCACTATGGTTCAAAGTACACAGAGACAAAAGGTTTTCCTTGAGAATTTCAACAAGCATATAAGAAGAGCTCAAGGTTGTATGGAGCTATTTGCATTTCTGTATCCATCATTAATATTTTTATTTAACAAATAATGTCTGAGAATAAATTAAGCCTGAAATAGCAGTCAAGTTTTATCAGTCCAGCTCATTTTAAAAAATTTATTCTTTAATCTTTTTTTTTTTTTTTGCAGTCCAGTCTTTATCCCCCTCCCTGTCCACCTTCCAACTGTTCCACATCCCACACCTCCTCTCCCCATTCTTGTCTCCAAGAGGATGCCCCCACCTCCACTTGACCAGACCTTTCCACTCCCCAGGGCCCTAAGTCTCTCAAGGGTTAGGTGCATCTTCTCTGACTGAGTCCAGAACTGGCAGTCCTGTGCTGTATATGTGTTGGAGGCTTCATATCAGCTGGTGTATGTTACCTTGTTGGTGGCTCAGTGTCTGAGAGATGTTAGGGGGTCCAGGTTGAGACTGCTGGTCTTCCTATGTGGCTGCCCTCCTCCTCAGCTTCTTCCAGCTTTTCCCTAATTAAAGCACAGGGGTCAGCAGCTTCTGTCTCTTGGTTGGGTGTAAGTATCTGCAATCGACTCTTTCAGCTGCTTGTTGAGCCTCTCAGAGGGCAGCCACGCTAGGTTCCTTTCTGTAAGCACATCATAGCACCAGTAATCTTGTCAGGCCTTAAAGCCTCCCCTTGAGCTGGATCTCAATTTGGGCAGGTCACTGGACCTCCTTTCCCTCATTCTCTTCTCCATTTTTGTTTCTGCAGTTCTTTCAGACAGGAATAATTATGTGTCTGAGTTTTGGCTGTGGGATGGCAACCCCATCCCTCACTTGATGCCTTGTCTTTCTGCTGGAGGTGGACTCTACAGGTTCCCTCTCCCCACTGGAGGGCATTTCATCTAAAGTCCCTCCCTTTGAGCCCTGAGAATCTCTCACCTCCCAGGTCTTTGGTACAGTCTAGAGGGTGCCCCCAACCTTCTACCTTTCTAGGTTACCTGATTCCGATTCTTTCTGTTGGCCCTCAGGGCTTCAGTCCTGTTCCCCCAATACCTGATCATGTTCCCCTCTTCACCTCCCTGTTGCCTTTCCCACCCAGTTCCCTCTCTCCCGCACCCCTCCTCTGATTGCTTTTGTCTCCCTCCCAAGAGGGATTGAGGCTTCCTCACTTGAACCCTTCAGCTTGTTAGCTTTCTTGAGCTCTGTGGATTCTATCCTGGGAATTCTGTACTTTTTGGTTATTATCTACTTATTAGTGACTACATATCATGCATACATATCCTGTTGGGTCTGAGTTACCTCACTTAGGATGCTATTTTCTAGTTCCATCCCATTTCTTTTTAAATTTTATTTAGTTCATGAGAATTTTATATATGAATACTGTTTTTACATCACTTTTTCTCTCCTCTCTACAACTTACTCCACATTACTCCCACTACACAAATTTATTGTCTCTTATTCTTTAGTTAATGTTGCATATATAATATAACATATATTATATATTAATATATTAATTACTATATACTCTTATATATTATATATAATCTATTTCATATATAATACATTATAAGGAAATAACCTAGTTAGTCCATTTACCATTACTCCTATGTATATATGTTTGAAGCTGACGACTTGCAATGAGATAACATATCAGGGTGATCATCCATGGGGAAAATTGATTTTTCCTATCTTGTTAGTCATTAATTGCCTATAGCTCATCTAGATGTGGTACTTTGTGAAATTTCTTCCATCCACACTAGCATGTCAGTTGGTGGCGTTGTTCTTCAGGTCTTGTTTAGGTGACTGTATTGTTGAGATTCCATGGATGTGCTTCACTGTCTCTCTCTCTCTCTCACACACACACACACACACACACACACACACACACATGCACACACAAAAATCAATCTTTCTACCCCCTCTACTGTGATGTTCCCTAAGCTTAGTGGTTGTGGTGCAAATGTATCAATTGGATCTAGGCATCCTATGGTCTATTCTCAGCATTTTAACTTCTAAGGCTTTGTATAATGGTTTATATCTGCTTCAGAAGGAAGCTTCCTTGATGAGAGGTAAGAGATACACTTACCTGCTATATAAGGATAGTGTTTAGAGCACAAATAGAATCTGCAGTGGTATAGGAAAGTAGCAGTAGTAGCTTCTCCTCTAGGTTCATGCTCTTATCACCCATGGGAACTGGGCTGGGGTTATAGTCCCAAACATGAATTCCCTGATGTTGAGAGGACTTTAAGGCTTGGGTAGCTCCTGGTATCCCCAAGGTTATAAGAGCCATTATTGTACCTTACAGGATATCTTGCCATCATTCTTGTGGCTTATAGTCCTACCAGGTAGGTACATTTATTGATTACTTTTCTGGTACTGTGGAGCTAGTTCTCAGAGGTTTCCATGTCACTTCCAGCTTGATTACTTCAAGTACTGTGTCTAAATTGTGTGGCATCTTCAGCAGTGAGATCTTATCTCCTATCACTGGGAACCATCCAAGGGCACTGGCAATAGCCTAGGCTATTTTTTTTTGGGGGGGGAAGTCTTTAAGACTGCCATGACTTCCATTTCAAAATGAGGAATCACATATCACATGGTTAGTATTGAAATTTTTGTTGGCTAGTGTATGGCTTTTGGTGGGAGCATTATACCTCAAGTAACATAATTTCTTTTAAGCTATATGTTTATATCTGTACATACATTTATAAATACAATTTGAGTAAAATAAAATAATTTGACTCCGTATGATACTTTTAAACTTTAATTTTATTGACTAATCTTTCCCTTCCTTTCTAAGGTGTCCTTCTTTCTCTCTCCCCATTTACCTCATTTCTTTTAGTAATCTTACTAAGCCCCTCTCTAGATCTTCTCTCTTTGTCCCATGCTCCTCACTTCTGGGATTATTCCGGGTGATGTATGTGCTCACACTTAAAGATTTGCAGGACACGTGACATTTGTCTTTCTGGACCTGGGATAACCTCACTCAGTATTGTACTTTCTAGTTGCACCCATTTACCTATGAATTTCATGATTCAGTTTTCTTTACAGATGAATAGAATCCCATTGTGTATATATGCCATATTTCATTATTCGCTTGTCAGTTGAATGGTATACATTTAGTTGTTTCCATTTCCGACCTATTGTGAGCAGCAAAGAACACAACTGAGCAAGTATCTCTGAAGTAGGTTGTTGAGTTCTTTGGTTATCATCTCACTTGTTGATTCAGCCTTGTAAAGAAGAGCAGAAAACCAGAAATATCAAAACAATCTTTATAGACATCATAGTGATCTCTGAATATGAACTCTCAGACCTGGCTCTGCTGCTGCCCTGGTAGCTACTGCCATAGAGGGAGTGTTTCAGAGAGTGTACTGGGGTTTCTCTCCTTAGGATTCCTTCCAGTCCTTGAGGCACAGTCAGAGGAATGCAGGACTCTACAGGACTCTGTGTTTTATGGGTTGCTATGGAACTGTCTAAATATTATGAGCAATGCAGCCCCATATGGCATGCAGTGGAATTAGGGCAAGTAGAAAACATCTTCATACCTTTGAAATGTAAGCTGCTGTTTTGAGAGACCAGAATGAGTGCGTTAAAATAAACAAATTAGTCTTTATTGCACCGTTAGACATAGACTGAGGATATAAATCTGAGACTTCCAAATAGCTTTCCTCCAAGGTGATGCATGTACACCCAACAAGGAAAAGCACAGCAGGCCAAAGACAGGCAGGAGGACTTGGTAGCTCCATGGATCTAAATCATAACATTAGCATTACACATAGAACTAATTTAATGTCTCCCTGCAAAGGTGAAGGGGACCATGTCAGTCCCTCAAGTTTCTCAATTCTGACTCTAGTGTGTCCTGATATCCCCAGCTCGTAGCTTCTCAAGGTTGTGTGTTTGACTCTTTCTCGGATTCCGGTAACTGTTTATAAACCTTAGTTCTAAGTTTTCAATCAGAAGTTCCCTGCCATAGAACGCACTGCCCTCTTCCTCTCAATCCACCAGGTGAGGTTCATTTAAAGAATTGCAATTCTTTATGAATAACAGTTCTGTGAATGCTGCTTTCTTCTTCAGATTCTGCTGAAGCCTGCTTCCTCCCTCAATGAACACTGCTAATGTGAAAATTCAAAATGCACCCAGCGCAGGGGCCCACGTCAGTCACAAGCTGCAGTATGCGCGAACAGGAACTGATTGCTTTGTGGTTTATCTTGTTTTCAATGCCTTTTGCTTCTCTTCTGTAGACAGTTGCTACTGAATAAGCTTTTTTACCCCCTTCATTTCTTTTGAGGAAAGAGGGAGTAAAACGCCTCACAAGTCTTTGCCTCTACCATGAAATTCAAATTTTAACAGATAAACATTTTATTTGTTTTTCTTTCCTTTTTTTTTCTGATCCTGCCCCCTTTTCCTCCTCCCTCTTAAATAAAAATTTTACAAGTATAGGAACTTTACTTCACAGAAAGAGGGAGCAATCTGGCAGTTTCAATCTGTCGGTAGTAGGTTTCAGGAGCAGTGGAAACATTCAGTTTCTGTTGTCTAGTTAAGGACTCACCCTCCCCTACTCTTTGCTTCTCTATTCTCTTCAATTCCTTGCAAAATAAATAAATAAATAAATAGATGTTCTAAAAGTAAGTTTATGTTTTGTTTTGTTGCTACCAGCTGAATATTCTCATCTGAAAAATAGCTGTAAGAGTCTAGTAAGTCTCAAGAATGAAGTCTGACAGGCAGAGGGGATGTAAAAATATGTTGAGAGGAAGATTGTATAAGAATTATTTTCAGACATGAAACCACCCCCTTTACTTTCTTCAGTTTGTCTAATGTGTGAATGCCAGGAAAAAAGGATCCAAGTTCAACTACAATCCAGAGTAAACCTAGCTGGGCCAGGAAGCCATCCATTTCTACCACAGTCTTGGTGCCACCTTATACCTGATACTGTTGTAAGGGATGACTCAATAACCTAGTCATGAAGCAGGTTTTGCTGCAGAGACTGTCACTGCACTTCTTGTGCAAAGGCTTTGTGTCTATGAACTCTGTATAAAGTTAGTTTTCTACAAATATCAAATAAGAGATGGGAGTGTAATAGACAGGTATGAAAAAAAAATACTTCGTTTTATTTATGGTCCAGTGAGAAGTTTAGAAACATTGTCTTCCCCCTCCCCCAATCAAACACAAATTAAAGTTAATATAAAATGTTTTAAATGTCTGATAATTGTGCTAGAGGTTATTAGTGTTAGAAATGTGGTCAAAGGGCAAGAGTTATCAGCAAACAGATAGAAATCCAACAGGTCTGCCAGAGCAGCTCTGTGGTCTTCCAATGTGTCAGCGACCTCAGTGAGGCACAGGTTTTACTGAGTGGACAGAAAATGCCTCAAACTTGTTTCTCAGTTGCTGGATTTCTGAAGAAGGAAGTAGGTTAGTCAACTGTGTCATCTATGACACACAGATAACAGACATTCTGTACGCTTCATTGAGTGATGGCTTGCATGCTGTACCTTCGTACTTTGGGGAGACCTGATGTCTCAAACTATTCTTTTGGCAAAGCATTGTTATCTTTGGTAGTTGAAGACTGTACAAGCAATTGCTCAACACCACGAAAGGCTACAAACTAACCTGTAAAAATGAATTAGCATCTGTCTCATTTGCACTATGGGACAATAATAATTTTATTAATGGTTCTCAGCCAGGAATGATTTTACTACCCCAAGGAACATTTTAAAACTGCAGGAGACATTTGAGATTATCATGATGGCACCTGGTATGATGGAGAAAGGGCATGATACTGTTCAGCATGTTGAAGGATACTTGCTTGCTTCTTACATCCATTATCTGGTCCCATTGTCAGTTTGGCCAGTAATGAAAAAAGACAAAAAAACTGTCCTACATGGATTATCAGAATGAGGATGTTAGTACCTAATATATCTATGATATAATTTGTTTTTTCATATTTAGAAAGACATTTTTACCTTTTTAGCTTTGATTCAAACTAAATGCATTAGGTCTTCTGTAGTAGGCAGGAACTGTGTTTTTATAATCATGTAAAAGAGACTTATTTACTATTTTGTATATTTGAAGATTGAGTAACCTTTTCTATTTATTTATGAATCCCCAAATAGAGGCCTTCTTTAAATTTGATAAGTTGTAGGAAAATTCATTAAATGGAAATCCTGTGCCAGGTGTTGAGGTGTGGGCTTGCTATCCAAACTAGTCAGGAAGTTGAGGGTAGGAAAATCGGAAGGCTCAAGATAGCCTGAATATGGGAGGTGGTGGCGCATGCCTTTAATCCCAGGGCTTTGGAACAGGCAGACTGATCCCTGGATTCAAGGGAAACCTGGTCTACTAAGCGAGTTCCTGAACAGCCAGGGCTGCACAGAAAAACGTTGTCTTAAACAAACAAACAAACAAACAAACACAATAGCCTGGGTAATTCAGCAAGACTCTGTCTCAATATAAAATGATGAAGTAGGCTGGCTTTGCTGCACATGTAACTCAGTGGTGTAGTGCTTGCCTAATATCCACAAAACCCTGTGCTAAACCCCACTGCTGAGAAGGAATAACCCAGTTTTATCTTACACTTAAATCACAAACATCATTGATACCATCATAAAATATGCTGAGCTAGTAAATAACAAGACCTTTACTCTCCTTGTTAGAGTATGGGGTACATGATGTCCCTACATATCTGAGTATATGTAGTGGGAATCTATCCAGTTTGGATTTTAACCCTGAACACTGTTTTTGTGCCATCTCCCTTACTGTGACAGAAGGCAGGGAGAAGGAAATCTTCATAAGCCTGGAAAGGATATGGATACTGTTTAGACAGTTTTGAGAAATGAGATGTTTCCTACAACAAGCATATCAGAGAAAATCTAATTTCAAGGAAATGAGCTGTCAAGTGTCTCAGGCCTAATTGGCACTAGTATCTGCCAGTGTTACTAGGGTAGGGGGAAGAAAACATAAAGTGTCAGCTAGCTAAACTATTGTGACCCTGATCATGGAGCACTGTAAATTCTGAGTATCATTATTCTCCTGCAGTATTCTCTAATTACCTCTAGACTCCTCAGAGGGTTGCTTGGCATGCATCCACCACATGGCTCTGCCTCCCTCTTCTGCCCTGTAGTGCTCTGGTTGTTTTCTGTGTTTCTCCTGATGGTACCACTCATCCTAGAGCACATGGTCACTCTAATGATCTGGGAGTCATGGGTCTGATTCTAAACAGTCAAAGAAACAGCTTTGTCCAGATTCCAACTCTTCTTCCCTCTTAAATATTTGTGTTTTGTTCTCACCGGCAAAGAAAAATCACAATCTCAGCTCAGTTTTCTGACTTCTACGCCTAGCCTGGAATATTTATTAATATATACACAATTTATCTGAATTTGAATTGCTCTTAACAGTACAGATGTAGGTGATCTCTTTTTACATTTTATAACAAACATATCTGAAAGGAGGTTACAAAGAATAAATAGTACCTTCTAAAATCGAGTGAAAAAAATCTTTGGTGGTAGGAAAGCTAAGTGTGGTATTTCAAGCAGTTTTTACTAACTTTGTCTTAGTCACATTTCAGATTCTTTGCTGTTCAGTTTCAGCCAAAGCACACTTTTGATGGAGGCATTGAAACCCTTTTTAAAAAGAGGACCAAATTAAGAAAATAGAGTATAAATAGTCCTGTCCAAGAACAATGTGGTCTCTAAGAATGAATTTTGGTTAGACTTGAAATTCTGAAGGATCTAGGTCAGTTGAAACCTTTATTTTCAGCTGCTGAGTCATGAATATTTTTCTTAACTTCAGCCTACTTTGTCTATTCAATGCTGCCTTCATGTACGTGTTTCTAAGTTTGAGCAATTTGTATTGGGTATCCAACCTGGGGGCTCATTCTGGGGAAGACTAATTCTAGTCTTTTCATCGGTTGTTAATTGTTTATAGCTCTTCATTCAGGGTTGGGTCTTCATGAAATTTCCCTTATCTACATAGTAATATGAGCTAATGTTGGAATTGTGCAGGGGGGTGGGGGTGGTCATGCTGTCAACATTTCATGAGTGTTGCTTCTTGTCAGTGTTACAATCTCACCACAGACTTCCTGCCCCTCTGGTCCTTACAGTTCTTCTGTACTCTCTTCCTCAATATTCCTTGAGCCTTATGTATAGGAGTTGTGCTGCAGATATATGGGTTTGGGCTGGCTGTGTCAGTCAGTTTTCTACATGTTGACTAATATTGGCTGTCTTTAATGATCTTCTTCTGTTGAAAAAAGAAGCTTGTTTAATGAGGTGTGAAATCTGTCCTTAGGTATGGAAATAACTATTTAGAGTACAGATAGGAATTACACTGGTTTAGGAAGGTGATAGAGGAGGTTCTCTCAGGTCTGTGACTTCTCCAGCCATGTGTACCTATCTAGCTTTACAGGAGCAGGTATTTCCCTCCTTTTGTGTGGACCTTAACTCCAGTTGGAAAGCTGGAGGTATCTCCTCAAAATCAACGTGCTACCATTTCCCATTGTGAATATACTGTCAGTCCAGTTGTTAGCATGATTCATAGGCTTTTACAGTTGGATATGACTACCCAATGCCCCTCCCCCTTGGCATCTTGCAAAGTACCATCTGATACTAGGGGACCCAGTCCTCAGGATTGCAGCTTCTCTATCAGTGCCCATTAGTTTCCTCTAAACCCTGTGCCTGAAATTCATTGTTTCTTCAGCAATAAGGCCTTATCTTCATATTCTGGGAGGCAATCAAGGCCGACATTTGTATTATATTTAATTTTGCATGAATACAAAACAAAGGTTTCTTATGTCTGTTTTTGAATTGTTAATAATGTTAAATGGAGCCTAAAATTGTAGCTGCATATTATATAGACAGTCCTATCTTGAACTTTATCCTTTATTCTTGGGGTTTTTGTTGTTGTCGTTTTGTTTTGTTTTGTTTTTTGCAGATTTTGTGATTTTTATTTAAACACATGCACACAAACCATCTATTCATTTTCTTCTCTGCGTAGCCTGGCATTGGGATTGGTGACTCTGATGGCCAGCTGTGCTGCTCTTTCCACGATGGCTTTTCAGTTCTTAGAGGACACATTGTGAGCAATCTCAGCACAGTAAGATTTGTTGCCCATCAGCAGCACCTCCAGCTCCTTGACATCGTGGACCAGGAACTGGCAGAAGCCGCTGGGCAGCATGTGCTTGGTTTTTTTTGTTGCTCCTGTAACCGATGTTGGGCATCAGGATCTGGCCCTTGAACCTTCTCTACACCCTGTTGTTGATGCCTCTGGGTTTCTGCCCGTTTCGCTTTATTTTCACATATCGGTCTGATTGGTGTCTGATGAACTTCTTGGTCCTCTTTTTTAATGATCTTGGGCTTCACCAGAGGCTGCCTGTGGGCAGCCACGATGCTGCAAAACAGATGGCTTTTTTATTATATTATATTATATTTTTATTTTTATTTTTATTTTTATATTTATTTATTTATTTATTTATTTATTTATTTATTTATTGCATGGGCAGATGAACCTTTATTTAAAAAAAAAATTAGCACTTCAAATAAATTAAAGGGACAACCATCAAGTGTTCAAATTGTGAAGAAATATCTGAAAACCTAAAGAGACTCCAAACTGCAGTCTTCTAACCTCATTCTTTGCCCAATGGCAAAACCCACACATCTCAAAACCCCCACTGTTTCTCCCTACTGATTACCCTTTATTCTTAAACTGGCCTTCTGACAGCCCTGTAAATACTTCAGGCGTCCTCCCTGCTCCAGACATCTGTATTCATGGTACCTTCTGCCTGGATTTTGAGTCCCCAGAGAAATCACTTTCTTATATGACTCATACCTTCATCTTCTTCAAGTCTTCGCCATACTAACTGTTCAGTGATGTTTAACCTGAACACACTATCTCTATTGCAAATGGTTTACCTATTTTCTGTACTTGGATGTTCTTTTGTCTGCTGAGATTTTATATATTAAGGCTTGTTATATATTACATTTTTCTCATTGATTGCCTTGTCTTCTACAGATTTGTCCCTGAATGTGACAAGCTTCATAAAGGCCGTCGTCATTTTGTTTGTTCACTGCTGTACACTGAAGTACTTAGAAGGTGCTTCATATGGACTTCTTGAATATGTAGGCATTAGAACTTGATATCACAACCTGAGATCCAGCCTTGTTAGCCACAGATAATGTTGATTAATCTATACGCATAGAGTTTCACCATAGAATGTGACTCATTTATAGAAAATCATTTTGTTGAATTCAATTGCTATGTGCCTCACTCTAGCCCTTGATTGTTTCTAAAATATGGTCACTTTATATTTTATATAAAAAATACCCAACCTCAGGATAATGTTGAAATTTGAACTGCTTTGTGGGGAGGAAAAGCATTGCTTTTTCAAGATAAAGAATCCATTTAATCAGGATTCCTTATCAAACCAAATAAAATATCTGCTCCCTCACACTTCCTTCTTGTAAATATAATCAGCTTTTAGTATGCAAAGGGCTTCCTGGTTAGTAAAATGGAAACTGGCCAGGGGCAAGGGCCCTACCAGTTAACTGGAGATGGAAGAGCTAGTTCTTAATTTTATTTACTTTCATTTCAGTCCTGTGAGGCTCCAGGCAGACAAGGCTGTAATATATTAGTAGACCTCACCTCATCATGAGCCTTCATAAATGTCTGCTTTTGGAGATACTGTGTTACCTGCATGACTCAGTCTGTTCTTTCTGAACAGTATTTCTGCTTTCCTTACATTATACTGTAATGTGGTAATTGGATTCTCATTTTACCTAATAGAACCAGGCAATTGAAGGAGAAGGTTTTTCTTTCTTTCTTTCTTTCTTTCTTTCTTTCTTTCTTTCTTTCTTTCTTTCTTTCTTTCTTTCTTTCTTTCTTCTCTTTTTCTTTTTCTTTTTCTTTTTCTCTTTCTCTTTCTCTTTCTCTTTCTCTTTCTCTTTCTCTCTCTCTCTCTCTCTCTCTCTCTCTTTCTTTCTTTCTTTCTTTCTTTCTTTCTTTCTTTCTTTCTTTCTTTCTTTTTTTATCCTTGACCTCTATCCTGCATCTGGCCTCTGTCCACATACTGTTCCTCTCTTGATCCCAAGGATGAATTTTTCATGCTGGTTTCAGGGCCACTTCTGCTTCTTCTATGAGAATATTTTCCCAGCAATTCTTCTCCAGCTTCTAGCTCAAAACCACCACCTCCACTCTCTAGCATCCTAGCATGGTGTCTCCCAGCAGCTTAAATACTTTGTCTTCTCTTGTCTTTCTAAAGTCCTAGAGCACAGCCTCTGGTTCTAATTAACTCCCTTTAGCTATTGTCTACTATCTTCTCATTATTGCTCATAAAAACAACAACAACAAATCAACCAACCAAACAAACAAAGAAATAAACATGAATAAACTACCAGGGCTATCTCCAACAGCAAATAAAGAATCATTTTATTCTGAATAAGTCTTTTTTGCTTAAAACATCTGATAGAAATGCCCTTGTACTGAAGAGGTGGTGTAGAGTTTGAGAACACCTGCTATTCTCTAACCCATGTCAGGTCAGGCGACTCAACCATCTGAAGTTCCAGCTCAAAGGAATTCAAAGGTCCTTACAAACACTCATGTGTATATACTCACATGCAGGCACACACACACACACACACACACACACACACACACACACACCACATGCCTGTACTTACTTACTTAAAAGTAATAACTCTATGAGAAGCATAAGTTGTTCTTATCTTTGCCATTAGAGCCAAAGTCTTTATATTTTTTTATGTTTGAATCACTCTTTTTTTTTTTTTTTTTTTTTTTTTTTTTTTTTTTTTTTTTTTTTTTTTTTTTTTTTTTTTTTTTTTTTTTTTTTTTTTTTTTTTTTTTTTTTTTTTTTTTTTTTTTTTTTTTTTTTTTTTTTTAATGTGTGAATCACTCTTACTGGACCTATGAGTAGAATCAGATAGAGCTGATAACTGCTTCCTCCTTCAAACACTTGTTTCACTTTTCATCCAGGCAAGCCTGTTTTTTCCCCATACTACACTGATAATCCTTTTTGTTTTCTGTCCTGGGTTATGCATTGTCACCTGACAAGTTTGGTGTGTCCCAAGGCTTGCTCTGTATTTCTCTTCTGCTCTTGCGTTCTCACTGACATATCTTTGTATCTCTAACTCAAAATTTAAGAATCTCTTTAGAATGTTTAGTTAGCTTTGCAAGGTGAGGCCCTCCATATTTCCCATCACACTTAACCACTTACTAAATTCTATGCACTCCCAATGGAAATACACAGACTCACTTTGCAAGTCCTTAGGCCACAATCCATGGAGCTAACCTTAATCCCTTCACCTATGGCCTGATGTGTAAACCCTGTGAACTTTCTCTTCAAAATATACTGAGAATATGATTGCTTCTCACCATTTTTTTCTGCTATAAATTTGGCTTAAGACCTTACCTTATTGTTTTTTTCAATGATAGTGCTGATTTCTTAGCATTTTTCTTTCTATTTCACATTCCTTCTGTTATCTTCATTCCAGTCTCAATGTAGCAGTCAGTGGGAACTTAGAAAAGGCCCTTCCATGCTCAAAATCTTTCACTGATCATCTCTTTCATCCAAGCAAAGCCTAAGTCACCAGCCATTTTGTTTTGTGGGTTTGGTTAATGAATATTTGAGGTAGGGACTATACAGTTGAGTAAAGATAAAGTATAAGAATTCTGACCATTTGTCTTTGATCTGATTTGAATCTCATTTTTTTGTTGTTGTTCTTAATTTTATCACAGACATTCCATGACCATGTCACATGTCTTTTCTGTGCTATAACAGAGTATCTTAGACTGGGTAGTTTCTTTCAAGCCATTTAGCTGATGGCTCTGGAGGTTCAAGAAAATATCACTAACATTCTTTTGATTTCTACTGGGGCATTTCTTGTGGTATCATGGCCTGGCAGAGGGTAACAAATGATGGGCAACACAAGCAAATCAGAGAGAAAATGTCTATGGAGCAAAGATTCTCCTGTGTAATGCTATTAATCCAATGGTCTATCCATCTGCTCAGAGGGCCTATGTTGGAGAAGAGTAACATTCTTGACACTCTGATTAATTATGGAGGTATATATGTCAAAGAAAAGTACCTAATGTTACTTCACATTATAGCCTGTTCCTCCATGGTTCATTATTTTAAACCATATTATTTTAAACCATATCATTCTAGTTATACTTTATAATGCATGGAAATGATAAATCAGTGTGTGTGTGTGTCTGTGTGTGTGTGTGTGTGTGTAGGCGGGACTAAAGATATAGCTTTTGTTTGTTTTTTGGTTTTTTTGAGACAGGGTTTCTCTGTGTAGCCCTGGCTGTCCTGGAACTCACTCTGTAGACAGGGCTGGCCATGAACTCAGAAATCTTCCTACCTCTGCTTTCCAAGTGCTGGGATTAAAGGCATGCACCACTACTGCCCAGCTTAAAGATGTAGCTTAATGGTAGAGTACTTACTTAGCAATTGTGAAGATCCAGATTCCATCCCCAGTTATGGAAAGCAACAACAACACTGACAACCACAAAATAATATAAAGACCTTAGGGGAATGCATAGATGACTGATATGTTTCTGGAGTTCTTTATGGTACATCTGAATTGGCATGTGACTATATTTTTATATGTTTATCTTTGTACATATACCTAGTTTTTAAATCGAAGATATTTAAGAGTAAGGATGTTCCCTGAGAAATCCCCAGCATCTTGTCAAGGAAGCTGAATTTCTGATGTCCTCATAATACTACTGATTCCTGGGCAGAAGTACATGGCATAAAACTGTGAAAGTGACTAATGCTGAAAACCTTTTGCTTCCTGGAATATGGTAAGAGGTTCAGCTTGATGTTAATGGATAAGTTCCCATAAGGCACCTACACCCTGTTTAAAGTAATATAGCTTGGATTCTTTGTGGTAATTCACTGAGTTCCCCAAACTCAACCATTTTAGAGCCAGAAATGGAAAGGCATTAGATGGGCTAATCTGCTTCATGAAAACTCCAGAGAAAAGGTAGTTCATAACCCTGGCTGCTCCCTCTCTACTTCAGAAACTCAGTGGTGTGGTCATGTGAAGGTGAATCAGATGCTATGTACTGGATCTTTTATGTCATGGGTTTGTGATATCAGAGTCATTAGTATTTTGTGCTAAGTACTAATTGTGTGTGTGTGTGTGTGTGTGTGTGTGTGTGTGTGTGTGTGTGTGTGTGTGTGTGTGTGTGTGTGTGTGTGTGTGTGTGTGTGTGTGTGTGTGTGTGTTGGGAGGATGGTTTGGCGTCTGGGTTCATTTGTATCCTTAAAATAGTTCTACTTCTGAAGTATTCCATAAGCTTTAGAAATTTATTTTTTTACATATCCTGATTCTAGAAGGCATATAATAGTGGAGTTAATGCATTTGAATGCCCAGTAAGAGCTGTTACTCATCTCCAGCAGAACATCTAATTGCATTATCCTCTAGAGAGGGGACACTCATGTTCTCACATTGTAGGTGATAAAAAGATGATGGATGGATTAACAGGCAGATGAGAACCAAGATTTCAGGTTAATAATTATTGTATGGCTCATTATATACAGAAAGAGCTTAAATAAAGATGCCACTACAGTCATCTTGATTTTAGAAGAGAATGAGAGCTAGAGACATCAATTCAGAAGAAAGCCAGTGTACACAGGACAAGGTGAGAGCACCCACACCGCAGGTGTACACAGAGAGCTTTGGGATTAGAAGACTGAATGTAGGGTAAGGACCAGAAAAGAACCCATGGGTAGCTCCATGAGGCACAATCTAGAATGAGACTACTGGGAACCAAAGGAAGAAAGCAGACATTTTCCTGAGTGGCTGGAGTTAACCTGAACTGAGAAATAATATCAAACCTTGGGAATTTAATGCATTAAGATCCTTAGAAGATTATATTTACAAAAATGTTATTATGTTATTATGCTCACTTGCTATTGTGCTGTTTGTTTATTCATTTATTTATTTTTCAATATTGTTTTGACCAAGAACTTCTTTCTGGTTTGGGGTCTCAAATTGCAGAAAGGTCAGTTTCTTTGGTAGGGGACACATTGCTATGTAATGGTACCAAAGTGTCATAGGTAAATTTGTGGTATAAATAATAACATGTAGGGAAAGTTCATTTCCTTCCTCTTCTTTCTTGGCATTTCAGCCAACCTCATGTCTCGCAGTCACTGGTTAGTCAGTGGGAAAAAGAATAAACATCACAGTTCTTCAAATATGGGTACAAATGCTTCTGCAGAAAGGATAAAGGTCAATGAGGCTATAATAGGGAAAACTACGCAATTTACTGGCACCTTAAAGCCAGCTGACTAGAAAGCTGAGAAGGGATTTGGAAACGCTGTACTAGGTAGTGGTAGGAATTTTAACATGAGTTTTCAAGTTTGTGCTCCATGTCACATTTCTATCTGATGCCTTTTAGAGCAGCAGTGGTAAACCAAAAATATCCAGTTTGGATGCTAGAATGAGAACACTTTTTTTCATTAGTGTTCAAGACTAGGCAACACTGAATGGCAAGTTTGATAGAAGCTCTTATAGGAGAATGCCCTGACTCAATTCACTCACGTGACATCTCCAAATCTTCTCCTGTATCCACCATTGCAAGAACTGTTTTTCAATTTCAAGCTTTCTTATTAGTTGTTTCAAGGAGCACCATGTTAACAGATGAGACATTAAGTGTGAAAAACGTGAAAATGTTAATGTTTAAGTAATTTTATCGAAGACATATAGGGAGTAAGTGACAGACCCTAACCTTTCTGAATTCATGGTCTGTGACCCTTCTGCTCTGAGTGCTGATAATGAAGGTGATAGTCACATGGTCAGCAAACGAACCTACAATCTGATGAACATGGCCATGTGTCAGTAACAGGAACAGGCAATTATTTGTTGATAAGGTTGAAAATTGCCACAGAAATGCCCTGTGTCCTGGTCTTTAACAGATAAGGTTAAGACATAATTACATCTTCTGTCTTTTGGAGGTGCTTAAGAAATGGCAGAGAAGCATGAGAAGGAAGGCTTTGCTGACTGGGTACAATACAACTCAGTGAATCAACAAACATGCTTTTAAAACATTTCACAAGTAGGATTTCAAGCCACATTTTATTTAGATGTGGGCTCACAGTCCTGATTGGGCATATATACATAGTGATTTAAGTTACCAGTGGTGTACACATTCGGAATGTTTTCGAGTACTTAGACACAAGGGGACACAGAATAGATGATAAGAAAGCTTAGAATTGTCTTAACAAACTACAGGGCCATAGAAAAGGAGTTTTAGGAAAGGTTGGCCTCTCTTTAAGTATACAGTTGCAAACCTTCTCCCCCCACCCCTTGCTGCTAGTACTGATTGCCTGCGAATATGGCACCAAGAAGCTACTATTATTTGGAACATCCAAAGTTAATGACTAGGTTATAGAGAAGTAAAAGAAATCGGAGTTTGAGAAATTATAAAATCTTGTTTAAATTCAGTACAGTCTGGCCTTAGAAATTAAGACGAAAAAGAAAAAGTAGGGACCTAGTCACAAACATCTGCTTAGCTGGATCCTTTCCTTTTGGCAACAACTGGGGCCAGAGATGGAAGTTGACAGCTATATAGGCACTGCTATATTCTCAGGCAAAGCATTTCTCATACAAACCAAGGTGGAACTCCTCTCCTGAGATAGAATTAGTATGAGGCAGGGTATTCTGATAAGGGAAAGTTTATATCCATTTGACTGGAGTAGAAGGAGACTTGAGAGAGGCAGAATTCTTCCACTGTGAGTTTGTGTGACTCAGATAAACTGTCCTGGATTGATTCCCTCAGGGCATGTCCCTTGTCCTTTCTTTTGTTTCCCATCCCTCCCTTCTGTCTTTCTTAGGCCATCCATAGTTGAGAATGGTGGGCGGGATTCTGTGGAACTAACATTTTTCTCAGCAATGATTATAACTTTTGCAAGTGTCCTGGGAACACTGTGTTCTGTGTCCTAAGGTGCCTTCCTGACTCTTCTGGAGTTCACAGGGTCTGGCTTCACTTCCACTTTTGATTGCGCACCAAAGGCAAGCACGTGGTAATTGCAGTTCTGCTATGGTATTTCCTTTGTGTTCCATTGAGTCTCTATGCTTCTCAGCCACTTACATCTACTTTTACGTGAGTCCTAACAATCTACTGTTCTAAAGTCTTTTTCAAGAATAAGTCTCATTACTTAGACTATACTGTGCAGTCCTCACCTGGTGATGCAAAATTAGGTGATATGGTATGTAGCACTTAGCTTGGTATGCGATGAAGCACACTTCACATTTATTAATCACAGGATAGGTCCAAGAATGGCCTCTTTCATAAAAGCATCTGTGTTTGTGTTCTGTGGCTTTATTTTGAAAGCCAGCAGAGTCATTAACAAGAGTCAAAAAACACTTGCTGAGTGATTATTGATTCTCAGAGACTAAGAGCAAAGAAACTTGGAGAGTGCGATTTCATTCTGTTGTCTGTAATTACTACAGGGCTCTTTTGGTTGTTTGTCCTATTGAATATTTTGTCTTAGGTGTTAAAGTTCAAAATGTTCCTAGGTTGAAAGTCGCACATTCACAAGTTTACCCACCATCGTACTCCATCCTGTTTGCTTGATTCATTCTTTCCCCTTCTTCAATTTTCACCGTGAATCTCACTTCTTCTGCTTAACTTCTCTGTTATACAGACTCTTCCATCTACTTAGCCCAGACTTGAACATCCACTACTGTTCTAAAATCCTACAAGTCCACAAGCACAGGAGCACCTTTTTATTCATTTACTTATTTCCCTGTTATTCATATCTAGTCAATCCATTTGTAGTCAGAGTCTGATAATGTTTCTTGCATTTGTGTGTTTCATTGAACATTTAAGTAAATGTGACAAAATGGATGGTATACTGGCATGCCCATGTGTTCATATGACTAGAACTTGTTAACACTGTGAGAAAATAATAGTTGCTTTGGAAATTATGGTCTTTTATGGCCCTTGTCTATCTTTAAATGTCATAAATAGTAAGTGGCTGGGTCCATACATCATCTCATCTCATGCTTTGCATACATGGCTGTAGCTATAAATACAAGATTAGCAAATCTGCCATGACAGAACCCCCTATTTTTCTGCAGAATTAAGGAAAGGGCATTATACATATTCACCATACTTGAACTATATCTTGGGAAAACCCTTTGTATGAACACTTCTCTCTAGGGTATTCTGTGGATAGAAGTTATTGCTGCTAGTTCTTAGAATAGTAGTTGAAACCTTTTGCTTTAGGGAGAAACGGCCCCTCTTCTCCTATAATTTTTAATCCAAAAAAATTTAAGCCCTACCCGTAGGATCTAAACTATAACAATAAGGACAAGAACACTAAACTAATATTTGTAATAACATGCCAAACTGAGTAATCAATGCTTTATTTTTTTGTTGTGCATAAATCATGTTTTGTCACCAAGAAGTAGCCTAGCTTGCTGAACTGATGGCTTGGCTTACCTCTTAACTTGAGTATGAGGACTGCACATTGACTGTTCCCTAACACTGATAGTAGAAAACCAGTGTTTCATTCACAAACAGTCAGTATACCATATAAGCAGAATTGCTACATATTTATTATAAGAGTCTATACAAATTATTTATACATGTAACTTGTTTGAAATACATGTCTTTATATATTGCTTATGAAAGTCTCTTAAAAATTGAAATTTCTGATTACAATGATGTTTTTAGATTTTATGACCCTCAGTAAGATTGTTTTATTAAAATACTTAAATTATGACACAAAAATGTAGTCTTCTTTCTGTTTGGTTGGAGTTGGTAAATTGTATTGTTTTTACAAGAATATTGTTTGGACTTGGCTATGAAGAAACAGGGAAGTATCCTATAGGATCTTCTGGTTAATTAACATAGTCTGAATTTTGTTTAAAAATTGGCACCCAGGAGAGAGCTCAGTTGGTAAAGTAACTGCCAGGCAAACATGATGTCATGAGTGTTGGATGCTGAGCACTCAGTAGAAGCCAGGCCCAGGCACGCAAACCTGTGACCTCCATGCTGGGGAAGAGGGAGACAATGGGGAAACAAGTCAAATCTCCCATGTTCATTGGCCAGCTAGCCTAGCTGAATTCCTGAGTTCCAGGACTGGTCAGAAACCTTGTCTGAAAAAAAAAAAAGAAAAGCTGTGTGGGCTCCAGTAAGATAAACGTCTACATTTGGCCTATATCAAGGCTCATAAACACCCATAGACTTAGGGATGTGCACCGATATGTTGTAAATTGGTTTCAACAGACATAGAAATATTTATTTTTTAGTTTAAAAATGAATTGGTTTAGTGTTAAAAATTGTGTAGGTTTAGTGTTAAAAATTAATAAGTGCGAGCCAGGCGTGGTGGCACACGCCTTTAATCCCAGCACTCGGGAGGCAGAGGCAGGCAGATTTCTGAGTTCAAGGCCAGCCTGGTCTACAGAGTGAGTTCCAGGACAGCCAGGGCTATACAGAGAAACCCTGTCTCGAAAAGCCAAAAAAAAAAAAAAAATAATAATAAGTGCTCTGTGGATCATGAAGTTGATGGTACCATGTGACTCCGTATTGAATTACCCAGAGATGATTCTGGTGAATCTGGCCTGTTTAGTCAATAATAGTAAGATATGAAGAACTATTCTTTGAAACAGCTTAGTCCAGGCATAGGTTGGAAAAAACAAGATAGCATTGTGTTGGATTTGTCCTTGCTGACCACATGGACAGTGATCAAGCAAAGATAAATTCTTGGTCATGTCTTGAATATGAGTCAATTCTCTACGCACTTTTAAATCTACTCAAAGTAAATTGCTAATAGGTAAATCTTGATTTGCAGCTTTGTTAGGCTTGGCTAGGCTGTTGCCTGAGCTGTTTATCTCAATATCATTATCTATACAAGCCCAAATGAAGAGCCAAGTCATTCAACTTTCTAGTTATACACATTGCAAAAAGTCTAGCAAGATGGATTTTGATATTCTTTGGGATATTCTATGGGACCATAGAAATAACGCACAAGAAACAAAATTTATTAAATATGTCCTGACCGACACTGATCCATCTTAGTTGCTTTTGTTTTTGTTACAATGTATAAAAGTTGTGCAATGTGGGAAGACCATGCCCCAACTTTGCAGCCCATCAGTTGTGAACCTCTCTCAAATAGTGAGTGTACTGAAGTCCTATAAGCTGATCCAGTGTTTAAGGTGCCTGCTGAAAAGCCAGATGATTTGAGTTTGATCCCTGGGAAACAGTCCTCTGATCTGTCCATGCAAGCATCACACATATGAAATGAACAAAGAAATCAGTTATATCTATATCTATATATCTGATTTGTATATATATATATATATATATATATATATATATACACCACTGGAGACAGAATTGTTTACGGGGATTCTTTGTCTATAGCAGGCTTCAAGAAATCACAAAGGAAAACACGGATTCTGAAAAGTGAGGAGGAGATTTCCCACCTGGAAACACAGTTCTGAAAGAATGAACATAGTCTGTGATCATAATAACTTTGTTTTAGTGTAAAGTAAAATGAAATTCATGCAGAATGTCTTCAAATCATCATCATCATAATAATAATCATAATAAATAAGTATCAAGCAATCTATTTGACAAAAGTATTTTGAAGAAATGCTGATGTTAGCTTAGTGGAGCTCATTCATCGTTACCAAGCTTTGTGTCCTTTCTGACTCCTGGTCTGTCCCTGGCACGCTCGTATCCTTCAAGCTTCTATGTCATTGTGCTGGTGACACCTAGCCAGTGGCCACTTTGATCCTTTCAAGGGGGCATGAGCCCTTAGGTTTGTGCCCACGTTGTGCTTTGATTCAACCTGAAGCCCTCTCTTCTCTCCAGGGTACCTTTGTACACTGAAGTGAGTCTCATGTCTGTCCTACAGTCCCTAAAGCTTTCTCTCCACTGCCTCTGTCCTTCTCTGTCTTTTCTTACTCATATATCCTTCATTTGTTGGTTCTCTTTTCTCTGGCAATCCAAAGCAGTTTCTTTTTGAATTGATCAAATTCATGGTTACTGCTACCCAACTATACACAGATCTCTGGTTATCAGCCCTGCTTACTGTGGGCTGTATCACTGGCTGTCTTCTTGCCAGTTTTTTTTTTTTTTTTTTTCTTTTTTCTTTTTTTGGTTTTTCGATACAGGGTTTCTTTGTGTAGCCTTGGCTGTCCTGGAACTCACTCTGTAGACCAGGCTGGCCTCGAACTCTGAAATCTGCCTGCCTCTGCCTCCCAAGTGCTGGGATTAAAGGTGTGTGCCACTACTGCCTGGCTGTTGATTGATGCTCTGTTTTGTTTTGTTTTGTTTTGTTTTGTTTTGTTTTGTTTTGTTTTGCTTTGTTTTGTTTTGTTTTGTTTTGTTTTGTTTTAATGCTATTTTCTTTTTTTCCCCAACTTTTATCAGATATTTTCTTCATTTACATTTCAAGTGTTATCCAGAAAGTTCCCTATACCCTCCCCCCTTCCGGCCCTGCTCCCCTACCCACCCGCTCCCACATCTTGGCCCTGGTGTTCCTCTGTACTGGGGCATATAAAGTCTGCATGACCAAGGGGCCTCTCTTCCCAATGATGGCCAACTAGGCCATCCTCTTCTATATATGCAACTAGAGACATGAGCTCTGGGGGTACTAGTTAGTTCATGTTATTCTTCCACCTAGAGGGTTGAAGACCCCTTCAGCTCCTTGGGTACTTTCTCTAGCTCCTTCCTTGGGAACCCTGTGTTCCATCTAATAGCTGACTGTGAGCTTCCACCTCCATGTTTGCCAGGCATTGGTATAGTCTCCCACGAGACAGCTATATCCTGGCCCTTTCAGCACTATCTTGCTGGCATATACTATAGTGTCTATGTTTGGTGGCTGATTGTGGGATGGATCCCTGGCAGCCGCAGTCATTGGGTCCATCCTTTGGATTCAGCTTCACACATGATCTCTGTAACTCTTTCAATGTGTGCTTTGTTCAGGCCTGTCTATAGATTACTTTGCTAAGAGCTTGAAAATTCACTAAGGTTTTAAAGCACATCTTCTCTATCTTTTCATCTAAATACCTAAAACATTACCATGCAAGCAATAGGTATTTGGCATATAATTGCATTGAGAATCATTTTGAGAGTTCACTTAAACAAAAGCTGCTGAATCATTTTCTCTCAGTTGAATGATTTTCCTCTCATATACTGAGATATTCCATCCATGTAAGCCGGCATCTTTTGAATTTGTTTCTTTTAAAAATATACAGACAGAAGCCCTGACACAGCCTACAGAAATGACCTCGTTAATGTGGTTGACCCAAGTTCCTTTGCTGTAATTTTGCAAAGGTTTTATATATTGACTCAAGTAAAGTAAACTGCTGCTGAAATGAGTAACATGTAGCTTTGCTGGTTAGTCAGCTCTCTTGTTCCGGAAGCAGAGACTTCCACACTGGCTCATGTACATCCGCAAGCTGCGAGGGGAAGTTTTAGGTGAAGTGTCTCTGCCTGTATTCAACATGCGTGTCCCACATAACCACATGGTGCTTACAAAACCACCCATATCCGTTCTCATATGCTATGTCTAGCCATCTTCGCATTCATCATTACTGACAGTTGTTTTCTTTCAAAAGCTTCTGAGTCCTTTTGTGGCCATGTGAGATGTGGTAGTTAGGGAGAAAAGTCGATGCTAATTTGAAGGCAAACACTTCCAATGTAATGTTTACATACCACCGAAAAGAGTTCTTTCATGACATGCCTTTGCCTTACTCCACACTTCGAGTTCTTCAAAGGCAGTGGAGTCTCTTCATCCTCTTAAGCTCAGGGCCTGGGAGCTTGCAGGCACCAAGGAAATGTTCACTTAGGCAGTGTTTAAGAAAAGGGTAAAGAATCATATGCCCCAGTACAGGTGAATGCCAGGGCTAGGAAGCAGGAGTGGGTGGGTTGGGGAGCAGGGCGGGGGGGAGGGAATAGGGGGCTTTGCGGATAGCATTTGAAATGTAAATAAAGAAAATATCTAATAAAAAATAAAATATCTAATAAAAATAAAGAAAAAAGAAGAGGGTAAAGAAATGGAGAGAAAATATCTGGGAAGTAGAGAAATTAACAGCAGTTCTCTAACCAAAAATCAATTGATAAATATTTGCAAAGCAACTGTATACAAGCCCTGCATTTCATAAACTAAGCAGGAATACACGATGGCAGAGCTCCCTTTACATTTTCTTTTTAACCTAACTGAAAATGAAAGCAAGAAAGACAAAGATAGAAAAAAGAATTTCATATACTCCTCTGTTTTCTTTACTGAGTGCAGGTGTTACAAAGATGCTCTTACAATATGGAGTATACATTGCCTTAGATAGAACAAGCTGGTACTGTGTTTAGCTTCCTATCTATCTATCTATCTATCTATCTATCTATCTATCTATCTATCTATTTATTTACACTCCATATTTTATTCCCCTTACCCCGTCCACCCTCCGACTGTTCCACATTCCATACCTCCTCTTCATCCCCCTGTCTCCACGAGGATGTCTCTACCATCCACCTCCCACCCACCCACGCAGACCTCTAAACTCCCTGGGGCCCCCAGTCTCTTGAGGGTTAGGTGCATCTTCTCTGACTGAACCCAGACCCCACAGTCCTCTGCTGTGTGTGTGTTAGGGGCCTCATATTAGTTGTTGTATGCTGCCTGGTTGGTGGTCTAGTGCTTGAGAGATCTTGGGGGCCAGGTTAATTGAGACTGCTGGTCCTTCTACAAGACCACCCCCTCTTCAGCTTCCCTATTTCAACCACAGTGGTCAGCAGTTTCTGTCCATTGATTGGTACAAATATCTACATCTGACTCTTTCAGCTGCTTGTTGGGTCTTCTGGAGTGTGGTCATGCTAGGTCCCTTTTTGTGAACACTCCACAGCCTCAGTAATAGTGTCAGGCCTTGGGACCTCCCCTTGAACTGGATCCAATGTTGGGCCTGTCGCTGGACTTTCTTTCCCTCAGGCTCCTCTCTATTTTTATCCCCACAGTTCTTTCAGACAGGGACAAATATGGGTCAGAGTTTTGACTGTGGGATGGCAACCCCTGTGTTTAGCTTCTTATAGTTTTTGTTTTTTAATTAATTGTTTTACTTATCTACATCAAAGTGCCGCCCTTTCCCTATCACTCCTGTTTAGTAGACACTGTTGGTCTTCCCGTGGACTTGCCATCCCATTCAGTTCTTTCAGTCCTTCCCCTAACTCTTCCATAGGGGTCCTTGACCTCCATCCAATGCTTGGTAGTATGTATCTGCAGCTGTCTCAGCCAGCTGTTGGGTAGAGCCTCTCAGGGGACAGCCATGGTAGGATCCTGTCTGCAAGCACATGTGTTTAGCTTCTTTAATGCTTGAAATATATACATCGTCCATGCCTCTGTTCAGATGTCTGTCTCTTCTTGAACTACAGCTGGAAAGAAGGGATCAAGATTTCTCCCTCCCCGCCCCCTCTCTATTTCTTTTCTTTCTTTTAATTGAGACAGAGTCTCAGGCTGGGTTCAAAATTCTCATGTGACTGAGGATAATCTTGAACTCTTGACCTTCTTGCCTCTGCCACCAAAGTGCCAAGTGTCTTTGGTGGTAGCATGCAGCCCTACACCAGGCTTGGATCAGCATGCCTTTATAGTCATAAAGTCATATGTAGCATATAAAGTACAGTCTTTAAACAGGGTACATGGGCTTCTTTTTTCAAGCTGACATTATGCGCATACACATCATCACCTGGGCACATGTGTGTTGATGAAGTCAAGGATAAGTTTGGAATGGGAAAGTTTATGGAGAGTAGATAACACACTCATTAAATCTAGGATACATGGGTTAAACATGTACCATATAAACTACAAGGATTTTTATACAAGTGTATGTTTTAAGCAGATTGTGTGTGATTATCCTCATTTGTTAACTGGCATCACTACACACCCATTAAAGCTGCTTTTAGCTTCACTGGCTACTCTTTGACCTCAAAGAAATAGGAGATGGGACCTGAGGAAACAGGGGTTTTGGAGAAAGCAAAGAGACTTCAAATTAGTCTCATCTCTTCTTCCTAGGTATGTTTATAGTTTATAGGTTTTTTTTTTTTTTTTACTCTTTACCATCATGCCACAGGAAGTAGTTTTGTTTTTGTGAGTTATAGGTGAGAAGCAAGTCTTTGTAGTTCAAGAGTATCTTGCACTGGGCAGTGGTGGAGCATGCCTTTAATTCCAGCACTTGGGACACTGAGGCAGGCGGATTTCTGAGTTCAAGGCCAGCCAGGACTACATAGTGAGTTCCAGGGCAGCCAGGGCTATATAGAAAGACCCTGTCTTGAAAAACAAAACAAAACAAACAAACAGAAATATCTTGAAAGGTAGTGTATACAGTTTGCCTTTCCTGATCTTGGATGTGAGACATTTTGAACTGCCATGCTGATTTGAATGCCTTTGCTCTCATAGGAAACTAGATTAAGGACATAATAGTTTCACATCAAGTCTGAACCATTGAATTAGACTTGGAATGCTATGAAAATTTAACAGCTATGACAAATATAAGCACTTGTACTTGATTTGAAGCCAAGTTCATAATGTATACTTAATAAATAGAAACAATTCTTTTTATTGTTTTAAAGTCATTGTGTTTGTGAATGAATGGGACATGGCTTAGGGCTTAAGAGAACTGACTGAACTTCCCAGAACCCTCATGGTAGCTCACACCAGCTGGCATTTCAGTTCCAGGACATCCTGTAACCTTTTCTTGGCCTCCTTGGATACCACACATACATGTGGTGTACAGATATACAAACAGACAAAACTCTCATACACATAAAGTAAATAAATAAGTTAATTAAAATAATTGTATTTATATTCTTTACTGAATACATTGATAACCATAGAACTTACTGGTTACAGGGAAAATATGTTCCTCTATCTTTATACCTAAGTGCTTATGTTCGCTATCTAATCATAAGCATATGTTTTTTTTTCAGTTTTACGGTTTATAAAACCACTATGTACACTTTCAAACACTATGACTAGTTGTTTTCTCAATTATTATTTAAATAATTCAAATAATATAGGAGATATTTCACAGTCACTGATGAGAATCACCCAGCATATTATATGAATCAGGAAGAGTGATCAAAGCAAAAAGACTGTTGACGCATACCCTTTTAGGCCCCTTGTCTGCGTGGCACCCATTCTCTGGAGCAAGTGAGCAAGGATTCTGCGCCTGACAAATAGACTCACACAAGAGAGTATGAATCTGAGCATCAAACCTTTTATACAGCGGGCTAACAGGAAACCAGGCGAGGTACATCCACCAAGTTACAATGACACAATACAATAGGAATGAACACATCAAAAGGATTTACAGGAACCAGGCAATATTTACAGTAAATACTAAACAGCTCTGCCTAGGATCAGCTAGTGACAAGTAAGGATTTCAAACCCTAGTCACAATTTGTGCTACTCCTTTGAGCCTTGTGAGAGCTAGCACCAGGGGGTTCTGCTCTAGCAGACCTTCTCATGAATAATGTATTACAAAAACTCCCCCCTACTTCCTAGGCCCAGGTAGATTCTTGCATATGAAGGTAACTTGGCTGTCCTTTTAAGTATCTGTAAAGAATATCCATTTATCAGAAGAGTTTACCAACTTGCTTCTAATCTGCACTGTAGTCTGCTATACCTGGCTGTAGTGAAGATTCCTTTCTCAGTGCGAAGTCCATCTATTCCCTAAAGCTATTGTCCTTAGCAAACATTCTGCAGACCAGCTCTGAGATGCTTTGGCTCCTTTCTATGTAATGCTAAATACTTTCCCTGTCTCTAGACATTGTTCTGAATTCCCACTGAAAATCAAGAATTCTCTAGGACCATTGGAATGCTGGAAGGCTTAGCTTATGTCAGGATTCATTCTATGCTTATAATAAAAATCCTACTAAATGAGCGCATGGATCCATATGCCAGACTAATGCAGAGATATACTGGTTGCGAGAATGTCTACCCAGGAGATGAGTTCCTTTTGAAACTCTTGTGTCTCATGAGTGCTTGTGTAAGGTCCATGAAAAAGACACCACTCGAGTCTCAGGAGTTGGCGCACACAAGGAATCACGAGAGACCATCTTGATGTAATACACATGAGGGAGGTTTATTCACGGAGCTTCACGGGACGACACCCAACCCATGCAAGAGGTGGAAGAGTCGACCACGAGGCTCGAAAATTAGAAGCTTTTATAGTAATGGGGTAGGGGGTTGGGGAAATTGGCGCGGTTTCATATGATTGGCTAGTTCAAACATCAGCAAGAGGCCTAGTAGCAGCTTGAGGTAATAGCTAACTCTAAGAGACAAGGGGGTGCCAGGATGGCCAGTTTTTCATCCTGGCCAGTTCTTCACTTGTAGGCCTTTCGACTTGCCAAGCCCTACACTGGGATATCTGTAACAGACTGTGACCTAAATTTTGACAGTCATTACTGAGGTATTTAAATGAAGTCTAACATATCTTTTTGGTGTCCAAAGTTCTAATAAAAGGTGGAGTAATAAACTTTTTTGTTCTTAGAGAGCAGGGAACATTTTTGGAATTCTGGAGAAGAAGGGATAATACTTCTGTAAGTTATTGATTAAGACCAAATATAAGACCTGATATTATTAAATCATTCAACACAGGTCAAACCTTATCATTTTATATTTTAAATGATTCTTTAATGTAGTTATAAGCATAAGATTGAGAATGTTTATACCTTTTGTCAATTCTTGATCTTACAGCACAAGCCATTGCTGTTCTGTTTGTAAAGCTTCTGTAAGGCAAAAGACACTGTCAATAAGACAAAAAAGCCACCAACATATTGGGAAAGGATTTTTAACAATCCCAAATCTGATAGAAGACTAATATCCAATATATACAAAGAGCTCAAGAAGCTAGACTCCAAAAATTCAAATAACCCCATTTAAAAATGGGGTACAGAGCTAAACAAAGAATTCTCAACTGAGGAATACCGAATGTTCAAGAAGCACCTGAAAAAATGTTCAACATCCTTAATCATCAGGGAAATGCAGATCAAAACAATGTTGAGATTTCACCTCTCTCCAGTCAGAATGGCTAAGATCAAAAACTCAGATGACAACAGATACTGACGAGGATGTAGAGAAAGAGGAACACTCCTCCATTGCTGGTGGGATTGCAAGCTGGTACAACCACTCTGGAAATCAGTCTGGAGGTTCCTCAGACAATTGGACATAGTACTACTGAAAGATCCAGCAATACCTCTCCTGGGCATATACCCAGAAGATGTTCCAACTGGTAAAAAGGACACATGTTCCACTATGTTCATAGCAGCCTTATTCATAATAGCCAGAAGCTGGAAAGAACCCAGATGTCCCTCAACAGAGGAATGGATACAAAAAATGTGGTACATTTATACAATGGAGTACTACTCAGCTATTAAAAACAACGAATTTATGAAATTCTTGGGCAAATGGATGTATCTGGAGGGAATCATCCTTATTGAGGTAACACAATCACAAAAGACCCCTTACTTTCCTGACTCTCCTGAATCCACTTGGAGTTCACCTCACATTCAGGCCAGTACTGCCCAGTGGGCCAGTTCTACTATGGCCTTTCTTCTTTGGGTACAGGACTCTAATATGCTCAGGGAAGATCTTCATGACATATGTGCCATTCACCAGTAATAACATTAACAATTGAAAGTTGCAGAACTCTCCATTTTCAGAAAGACCATCAGCTCTCACAGCTCTTCTAGATTCAATCATACTGATGCACTAACCTACCTGGGACTGTCAGTTAATGCTCCAGGTCCTCTTCATGGCTGAGGAGAAGGAATTGGTTCTGACAGAATGGGCTACACACTCAAGTCCAGGCTAATATCAATGCAACCTTTCCTTTGACTCTAGCTAACTGTGATTTTAACACTGCTGAAAGTAGGGAGAAGCTCTGTGTCTATTACCAGATTCTTATGGGAGATCTCCAAGAGGCTGTGAGATGGCCCACAAATGTATCAAGGTAAGCCAGGTGATGGAGGGAAAGAATTAAAGCCCAAAACATATTTAAAAGGACTTTTTGAAGCCTATAGAACCTACCTATAAGAAGGTTTTAGTTAATGAAGCTGCCCCTAACATCCATCTGGAGCTCCTGGACTGTTTTAAGGGTAAGTAACTGACCAAGTTACTAGATATAGCTGAGATGAGCTTAACAACCAAGAGACCTCCTGAGGATCATCAGTCCAGAGAACTGGCCAAAGTGGTACTCACTGCCATGAACTGTGGCCATTCCAATGAGAAATTGCTGAAAACCCTGGCTTGTGGAAGGGGCAAAGGTAAGCCAGCTCCCACTGAAAGAAAAACCCAGCCTTCATTACAAAGGACTCAATGTGGTTATTGCAAGGAAAAAGGCCATTGGAAGCATGAGTGCCCTAAGAAAAATTAAAGGAAAAACCCATAGGTTTTGAAATTAGAAAAATGAGATGACTGAGACACCAGGGCTAAGCCCTCCTCTAGGAGCCCTGGGCAACCATAAAAGTGGAGGGGGGAGTCCATAAACTTTCTGTGGGACACAGAGGCACAGCATTCTGTTTTGAAATAACTCCTGGGAACACTGTCAAATAAAAAATAAGTCATGAGTGCAAGGGGCAATGCACATTAAGTCCTATCCATGGATTACCTGAAAAAATGTGGACCAGGGATAACCCACTCATTTATGATCATACCTGAATGCCCATTCCCCCTGCTGAGAAGAAATCTCCTTACCAAAATGGGAGCCCAAATCGATTTTCTTTCCCCTGGAGAGAGGGAAAGTTCTGGATATGAATGGCCCCATGTATGTTCTGACCTTGGACCTAAAAGAAAACAAATTGTTCCCTCGAGCAGGCCCATCTCCAAGCTTGTTACTCCAGAGGTTTCTGGCAGAAATCCCTAATGTCTGGGAAAACGAAAAAACAAAGAAACAAACAAATCATCCAGTGGAACTTGCCCTATCATCAGCGAGTCAAAAAGTCCCATTTCAATGACCTGAGCAGGATTTGAGAGAAACCCATAACCCTAGAGACCCAGCCAACCAATTACAATACAGGTGACCTACCCTTCCCTGGAATTCCCCTAATGTGCTTTACATTGAGCCTGCAGCCCATCTAAGGGCTCTCCATCTTGGTGATTAGTAGACCCCTCATACTGGACATCTGCAGAATAAAATGATTTTTGTTTTTGCATATTATTTGGGTCTGTGGTATTATTCTTCAGTGAATCACGGACCTGGACCCTTTATATTACAACACAGTTACTGTGTCTATGGCTCAGAAAACATAGTGGAAGAGGGTGTGGGGAGACTGTAAAAGCCTGAATACCAGGAAGTCTACTCTGAGACTCTTTCTCTTAGAAATGACTGAATAAACAAGACAGTGACTATGACATTATCAGTAGACATGCTAATGTAGAAGGGGGAAATCCCCTATGTAAAGAACACAGGCCACATTGCTGAAGGAGAATTAGCCTGTCCTAGGGATGATTAGCCTATCCCCTCCTCATTGTCCAGAACAAAATGATCATCGCTGAAATCACATATACATGAAAAACAAAAATGGACACAGCAGGCTGTATTTATATGTCTCTCTCTCTCTCTCTCTCTGTCTGTCTGTCTGTCTGTCTGCATGCATGTGTCTGTGTGTGTGATAATAGTCAAAGAAAAAGTAGCTACCAGTTTGAGGGGGCATGGGAGATATTGGAGGAAGGAAAGGGAAAATGGAAATTGATATAATTATACTTTAATTAAAATTATAAAAA
This sequence comes from Mus minutoides, assembly GCA_902729485.2. Lineage (NCBI taxonomy): Eukaryota > Metazoa > Chordata > Mammalia > Rodentia > Muridae > Mus > Mus minutoides. The sequence continues at coordinate 220,050 of LR750026.1, read as the reverse complement.
TGATTCTTTTTTTCCAATTTTTATTAGATATTTTCTTCATTTACATTTCAAATGTTATCCCAAAAGTCTCCTATACCCTCCCCCCTCCCGGCCCTGCTCCCCTACCCATCCACTCCCACATCTTGGCCCTGGTGTTCCCCTGTACTGGGGCATATAAAGTTTGCATGACCAGTGCACGCCTTTATTAATTAATTCATTAATTAATTATTAGATATTTTCTTAATTTACATTTCAAATGCTATCCAGAAAGTTCCCTACCCCCTTCCCCTGCCCTGTTCCCCTGCCCACCTACTCTCACTTCTTGGCCCTGGTGTTCCCCTGTTTTGGGTTATATAAAGATTGCAATACCAAGGGGCCTCTCCTCCCAATGATGGCCTACTAGGCCATCTTCTGCTACATGTGGAGCTAGAGACACAAGTTCTGGGGGTTCTGGTTAGTTCATATTGTTGTTCCTCTTCTAGGGTTGCAGACGCACACCTTTAATCCCAACACTCGGGAGGCAGAGGCAGGCGGATTTCTGAGTTTGCATGACCAAGGGGCCTCTCTTCCCAATGATGGCCAACTAGGCCATCTTCTGCTACATATGCAGCTAGAGATACTAGCTGTGGGGGTACTAGTTAGTTCATATTGTTCTTCCTCCTCTAGGGTTGGAGACCCCTTCAGCTCCTTGGGTACTTTCTCTAGCTTCTCCCTTGGGAACCCTGTGTTCCATCATATAGATGACTGAGTTCCATCAAATAGATGCATCCACTTCTGTGTTTGTCAGGCACTGGTATAGCCTCACACGAGACAGCTATATCAGGGCCCTTTCAGCAATATCTTGCTGGCGTATACAATAGTGTCTGCATTTGGTGGCTGATTATGTGATGGATCCCCGGCTTCATCAGTCACTGGTTGGTCCATCCTTTTGTTTCAGCTCCACCCTTGATCTCTGTAACTTCTTCAATATGTGCTTTCTTCCTAATTCTAAGAAGGGGGCAAAGTGTCCAAAATGATTCTTGAGATCATAAATCATGTATTTTGCTTTGTATTGGTAAGAATGAAGACTCAAAGTGAGTTAACTATTTTAATAAATTGTTAAGAAAATAAATCTTGTTTTTTAGTGATGAATGAATGAATGTGGATTGATTGTGGATTCTGGGATGAAATGAGAGGATGGACTAGATACAGAAGAAAATCACTTTGGTTGGAATATGAACTTTGAGCTTACCTATGGTATGAGACTGCCTGCTGGGTATTTCATGCTATAAATAGCCTTTACAGAACAAATTTAAGATCAGGACAATTATTTTTGCTTTTCTCCATTCCATTTAATTTTTTTCTTTTGTTTCAAATAATACCAAAGTGCAGTTTCTGCTCTGCAGTCCGTCTTCTCCATAGTCTCCAGCTCTCCTTGGTATCTTGTCTTCTTAGCACTTCCACAATCCCTATGTTTTCTCTTTCTGAGCTCCCTGCTGCTCTCTAAACTCTTCTGCTGCCGTTCCCTCCCATTTCATTGATATCACATAAGCAGTAGACATCTACCACTGACAACAGAACAGATATTCTATTTCAAAAGTCAGGAAAATCCAACTCTGCGAAGTGGAGTTGTATCTTTTACTTGAGGGTGGTTCTGTGGAGGAAAAGCTGAAAATCCAGGACAAGGACCAGAACTATAGATTTTCCCAAAGCAGCATCTCCTTAAAGCATCACACAATAGGTATAGATGAAGAATTAAATTTCACATTAGTTCTAGGGCTCAAGAAGCAGGTTGAGGACTAATATTTACTGTGATATAGACAAATTAGAAGACTGAATTATAAATTTGTCAAGTAGTTTTATCCTGATAATCCCCCATGCTCTTACCATAGTGTCTTACTTAATTTTCAGTTAAAAGAATGGTGGGAACTGACTTTCAAGGAGATTATGAAAAATAGTAGGGTGCATTGCAGATTGTTCCTAGGGCCTGCCTTTCTTTCCTTTACCATAAGCAGAAGGATGTAGAGAGTTATTATCAGTGATTGTCACTTGGTTAAATGTTGATGTCTGTGGCCGATGCTGTGTCCTAGAACATGGTAGTTTCCAACGTCTGTGCAGTCACCAGAGGCCCTATTGATGCCTAAGATAAGGGCTGCCATCGGAGACCATGTTGCTGTCTGTGGTCTCTGAAGCCAGTTGAAGCCATGTTGATGTCAGTAATCCACGCTGTGGCTAGGGCTATGTTGAAGTCCCAGGTCCATGTGGCCACCCGAGTCCATGTGGATGTCCTTGGTCCATGGGAAACAATATGAAAGTCCATGATTTTTGCTGCCACTTGACATTAAGAGCTAGGAAGTATCTGTTCCAGTGGAATCAAGGACTCAGGACTCATAATTGAGAATGAGAGACAGTGAAAGCTTCAGTAAAACCTCTCCTGCTCCCAAAGAGAAAAGAAACAGTCTAGATGGCAAGCCATTGAGGAGACTCTTTAAAGATTGTAAAAAAGATGTTGAAGTGTAGCTCTTCATAGTTGTTGGCTTCTGATAAGGGGATGAAAAATGGACTCAGTTATCTTTAAAGGGATGTCGACTGGGAGTTTGACCATGTCCAGTGAGTATACGGGCAAAACAATGGTACTTGATATACTTTTTTGGGGGGGGGGTGGGAGTCGGGAGTGTGGACCTAGAAGGGATGGAAAGTGACCATGATAAGGATGCATTGTAAAAAATTTCTAAATAATCAATAAAAATGTTATGTTGAATAAATAAAGAAAGAGAGATAAATGATCATAAGCCAGACTGCAGTCCAGCTAGGAAGCAGCATTCTGAATCTTCTGTCTTTGTTTCTTGGCTGGAAATGAGTTTCAAGGTCCGAGATTGTGCTTGCAGAATAACAAGTATTTCTGCCTTCAAGTTCCGTCCTTGAGTTCCTACCTTGTCTTCCCTAAACAGTGGACTATTGTCTAGAATTGTAAGCCAAATAAACCCTTTCCTCCTCTTAGAAAAAGTAAAATGAAAAATTCAAGTGTTCAAACTTTATGAGTTTATTGTACAGTCATTTACATTGAAAATGAAGGAACAAGGACTTCACTTTTCAGAGATATTCTAAATGGGCATCTGGCAGTGTTCTAAAGATACTGGAAGAATATTCCTAATGTAGGTATAGCTTACTGCTTCTTAAGAATGGTTGCTTGGTTGACTTGCAGTTAGAAGAATGTCTGGGATGTTTTTATACATGCATGTGCATGTGCACACACAGAGATGTGTGTGTGTGTGTGTGTGTGTGTGTACGTAAATTAGTTATTACATTGAATATATTAATTATTATGGGCTAACTGTTTTTGTACTCAAATATCTGAATCCAATATACAGGCTCTAAGTTGCACATCTGATCTCTAGTAGTAATTAAATAATTAAATTGTTCTAAGGGTAATTTAGCATACTTCTTTGTAAACTTCAGTATTTCTAAGAATTATTATTATATTATTTCTAAGAATTATTATTATTAGATAATAATAATTGCCTCCTGGAGTTTTTGTGCAGTTTTTGCTCCTCCTGGAGCAGCATCTGAGATTTACATTCTGCGCAAGCTCCTACCCAGGCTATTTTGATTCAGGTACTGCACTGATCTGGATAGACCCCGAGATGTTGATTCTAAAAATCAAAATGCTCTCTTTTTTGGTATTCAGCCTTCAGCTATAGCTGAGAGGATAGAATTGGATAGGCCCAAGATGTTGATTCTAAAAGTCAAAATGCTCCCTTTTTGGTCTTCAGCCTTCAGCATAGCTGAGAGGATGGAATTCGTTCTTTTCCCTTGATGCATTCCTGTCTGAATTTAACTCCGAGAATATTTTTGAGTATTTTTATTCCAAACAGTAACAACTATTTTGAATGAAATATATGCTTTATGCCTAAAACAGATAGCTGGAGACTCTCAAGTGCATCGAAAGATAGTTTTTACATTAAATAAACATGCAAATATTAATCATAGTAAGAGGAAATATAATGAAAACAAGAGATAATCCAGAGATGTGATGTATGCCTCTCTCTCTGTCTCTCTCTGTCTCTGTCTCTTTGTTTCTTTCTTTCTTTCTTTCTTTCTTTCTTTCTTTCTTTCTTTCTTTCTTTCTTTCTCTCTCTCTCTCTCTCTCTCTCTCTCTCTCTCTCTTTCTTTCTTTCTTTCTTTCTTTCTTTCTTTCTTTCTTCATTTAAAAGGATGTTGGACATTTTATCCTAAACATTTGATGGGAGAGCCAATTATCCAAATACTGGTCACACTTTTCTCAGCTGCCAACATGCCTTGCCACCAGTATCTCTCAATCATTCCTAGCTGTCAACCATGCTACCACCATCTCTTGCCTATTGCTTCCTATGTGCCCTCTACTTCACCATTGATGCCGTACCATGCTCTTGAATAATCCAACAATAATCTGCCAATTGCTCCTTTCTGATCACAATTACTTGATTTTTCTCTTAATAAAAGTGAATACAAGGTCATCACAAGGACATGCAATGCTCTGTGCCCTTCCTTTCCATTGTGACTTTGTCTCTCTGGTGGCTCTCTGTGATGCACACTGTTTGAATATTGCTTCCTGTGCTCTCCAGGGTCCGTGTTCCTCCTAGCTACACATCTCTCACTCTACGTGTGATAGCTCCTTTCTCATGCCTCAGGTTGTGCTCAAGTATTACATTTTCCTTTGGCCTTTCTCTGGCAATCTATTTTGGAATTATTGTCTCTATTCCCCATCTATATTTTCCATCTCCTTTATATATTCACCCTTAGAATTCACCAGATTCTTAACCATGCTTTATTTATTTCTGTCTTCACATGATACATTTATTATGTAAACATCTTTATGCAATAAAAGATAAAGCAGTCAGATACCTGATGAATATATAAATACCTTTAACATTTTAAAATTGCTCTTAAGCCAAAATAAACATTGACTTTATTATAACAACAGCAACAATCGAGTTCCCTGTTTCTTAGTAGGAAAATACCATGAAAACAGCAGCATCTAGTAAGCTGTGAAAGACCACATGGTCACATCACTTTTGTTCAGGTGACTCTGCTCCATATCAAAGGTCTTCAAGGACAATTGCCATCAGAGGGCCACATGAACACTTCTCTCTGCTGTGGCTTCATAGACAAGCTGAAGGATCACTGTTCTGGTTTAGAGGCTCTGGTGTAAGAGGAGAGCATCACTGTAAAGAGCAGAGCCTTGTTCTTGATTAAAAAACAGCAGCAGCAGAATGGACTAACTCACCAGTCTTCTCAGATAGACTGTCAGCTTTGTCTATGAAGAAGAAATTTTTTCCTTCTCCACCCTTCCGGGCAAGAGAAAGAACTGTGGGCAAGGGGCCAGTATACTAACAGTCAGTTCTGTGACACTCTCACTGTGGACAAGTGTTCCTTTTTCTCTGGTGGTAGCAGACATCTTTATGAGCATCTATAGCAGGTTGCTTTGGGTATGGGAGGAGGGTACTGGCAATTCCCTCTTCTTGAAGCGATAATTTTTGTTTTTTAAATAGGTGTGTCTTAGAGGTCCTCATGTTAATAAGCTTAGAGCAACATTTTGATCCTTCTCCTGAGAGTGTGCTCCTGAATGGGGCTCCACAGAACACACAGAGGATGTGGTAACAATCCAGCTGTGCTCCTCATACACACTTACTAGAATCACAGATCACACACATGACATCACACTTCACAATCTTCCAATAGAAATACCAGATCTCTTGGGGAATAAAATCAAACTCAGTTCTAAGTCTCTCATAAAATTAAAGACTGGACATACAGAGGAACCTCACAATGGTTGTTCTGTGTGTGTATCAATCTAGTTTTGTATTTTTTATTTTGTGCTGTCTTAGCTGGGTTTCTATTGCTGTGATTATATTAAATACCACAGTCAAAAACAACTTGGGGGATAAAAAGAGTTCATTCCTTCTTAAGTCACATTCCAAATCAGGGCACTGGAACTCAGGGCAGGAACTGAAGTAGAAACCATGGAGGTATGTTGCTTACAGATTTGTTCCTCAAGCTTGTTTGATCCATTTTCTAATAGAATTCAGAACTAATGGGCCAGGGCAGTCCTTCAATGAGCTAGGACTCCCCTACCCCCACATTAATTATTATTATTCGAAAAGATGGCGCCAAGGTTGGACTGTTGAGGACATTTTTTTCAACTGTGCTTTCTGCTTCTCAAATGACTAACTTGTGTCAATATGACAAAAACTCTAACCCAGACATGGGCCTTTTCCAACCCTTTCCTCACTTCCTTCACTTTCATTTTTTTTTTTTTTTTCAATATGAGCATTGGATGTCGAAAGCTTCTAATGAATGTTGTTTATTTGATCTTGACATCTTTCATTGAGGTTACTAAATATGGAGACTGTAGGGAGTGCTATGCTCCCTACATTTTACAATTATTCTACTCTTACAGGCTTTGTGAAGCATTTAATCATCCATATTATACTGACAACTGACTCTTCTCCACTGTACATTGTTCTATATATTATATTTCTGAGAAAATATTAGAAGCTCATTCATTCATAGCAAGCCTGCATGTACTAAGATAAAATATTAGCTACATAGCAAGGGATCAATAAAAATATGTTGAATTGATCAGAGGAGTTGTGATATCTTATCTAATACAATTTTTCTATTAGTAGGAGGAGCAAGTCTGTGATCTACTTACCTCTATATTTCTATCCTACTAAGTGACTTGAAAATCATTACCATGAAAATGTATCTACATTCATACCCACGGATGTTATATATGCACACATATATAACTATAGTATATATAATACCAATACAATAAGCAAGGTTTATCTCAAGTTTTAAGTCTTTCAGAAAGATAAATGCTTATGCTCAAGATTTTGGAAGCTAAATTGAAGCCTTTTATAAAAATTTGTTCTTATTCTTATCTGTGTATGTGTGTGTGCGTGTGTATGTGTATGTGTGTAATAATAAAGAAATAGAGGGTATCATATCAGCTTGAGAGTGGGGGAGACATGGAAGTTGGAGGGAAGGAACCTGGGAAGAGCTGCTGGAGAGAACGTGAGAAAGAAACTTTCAATAAGAAAGAAACTTTAAAAACATGATTAGCCTATTAACCTAGTACAATAGTGGCTATAAAACATTGAAATGTGACATAAATAATGAGTGTCAAATTCTTCATTTTCCTTACAAAATAGCAGTGCCACATCTTTTTTAATCCTGAGGAGATATGTATCTGTATTTTCAATATCCAGTTTTGGCTTTTTCTTTTCTTTTTTTCTTTCTCATTTATAACTGAATAGTAGTTAATGCAAACTCAGTATATTTGAGGAGCTACTTGGTTAAAACATTTGAATATGTTCACAAAGCTTATTTAAGCATCTCTGCTACATACATGTTCTAATTAAGTGAAGCAAAAACTGAAACTATAGATTACAATTCCTCTAAATCTGATGTTATATTTCTCTATATAGACCCATGGTTTCTCTTCCAGGGAAATGACAAGATCATGTCTAAAATTTGATACCAATTTTCTCATTTGTTTACTAAGAATAATAGCATCTGAATATTATTTCCAAGGCAGCATGTGACAAATTGATTATGCATAGACAAAAAGGAGTGCTTTCAATACGTTAAAGCTAATGAGACTGATGGAAACATGAATTATTAAATCTGTAAAAGTTTTTTGTGCATTCTTAAAGACTGTGGATGCACAAACTCTGGAAGTCCGATAGTTTTTTTTTTTTTTTTTTTTTTTTTTTTTTTTTTTTTTTTTTTTTTTTTTCGGATCCTGTCCTTTCTTTAGTGACTACAAATAATTTGTTAATCACGTAAGCACACATAAGAGGAGGTTCTCATTAGATGTTTCATCTCAGTGTTTATGGGTAGAAATTACAGATCTGGCAGTGATCATAACATTTGGTCTTCCATTGAAACACAATGTAAAGTAGCACGGAGTAATTCGGAATTTTCAGGCATACAGTTCCTCCAGAGGAGCTGTAGCCCTTCAACAACACGTAATTAAATGCCATAGTTGCATAAAATACAAATCCAACCTGGAGAGATCATGGGATAAAATATACAGGTAGTATGATTGGACAGATCACTGATCTGCCTTGCTTTTGACATTTTATTTTTCTTGTAGAAACTTAGAAATCTTAATTAATGACAATTTTGATGTTTTAAGACATTTAGAGACATCAATGCTTATGCCCAAGATTTTGGAGGATAAATTTAAGACTTTTATTTAAGACTTTTATTTAAGACTTGTTTTTATTTGTGTGTGTGTGCATGTGTGCTGTTCATGTGTGTGTGTGTGTGTTCATATGCATGTGTGTGTGTGTGTGTGTGTGTGTGTGTGTGTGTGAGAGAGAGAGAGAGAGAGAGAGAGAGAGAGAAAGAGAGAGAGAGATGTCTATGCATATGCATCTTGAGGCCAAAAGAGGGTGTAAGATACCCTGGAGCTGGAGTCATGGGTGGTTTTGAGCACCTGGCATGGAGGCTGGGTACCCATTCAGGAAGTACTCTCAACTACTGAGCATCTCTCCAGCCTTCAAAGTCTTGTTAAATTTATGGCATTATGTACTCTCCATTTCTACAACATTCTCCATATGCTCTTCATTTGCCTATTTCTGTTTTTTTATACTTGTTTATCATCACCGTTATTTCATTCATATATATATATATATGAATGTGTGTGTGTTTTAAAATCAATATTGCCATTTTTATCCAGGAAAACATCAAAACAAATTCAATCTATCTAGAGACCTAAGGTTAAACCATGGATTATTTAGTGGTGTGGTGCTGGATTTTTCTTGGGGATAGATAGAATTGACATTTTCCAGCAAACCCAAATGAAAGCACTTGTTCGTTTACACAACAAATTGGCAAATATGTATATCCAGTAAATCTTAAATCTTTGTGGAGACACAGGGCCTTAGTCTATGAGGAATTTATAATTCAGTTGAATTGGCATATAGCTAGTATGCTAAATTTTAACTAAAATCATTGGCTAAAAAATTATTTGTAACTGTAACTTCACTGTTTATTTATATTAAATCTGATTAGGGGTGGTGGTGGTGAATTTATCACCATGGTCTCATAATGCTTATGATTGAAGGGTGCCCTCTACTGGTTAATCAGTTCAGTCAGGACAAAGAATAAAAATCTGAGGTGGAAGTAAGCGCTGACATTAAACCAATCATGAATATATTTTGTTACAGAAAGTAACTTATAAAATTAAAAGCTAATTACTTATGTAGTGTAAAATCATAGGCACATGTAATTTTTCATAATCTTTTAAAGAATACATATTCTATTTTCAAAGAATGAATGCTTACATAAGCACTGTTCATTTCTCTGAGTCTGAACATTATTTAACTCACTTAACTACCAGTCCAAACCAGGTATAGCACAGTCCCAGAATGCTCCAGAAAGTTCTTTCTCTCTTGTCCATTTCCAGTGCATATTCATCCTCACTCCTCTATGGCAGGTGACACCAATCTTCTTGTCTCTATAATTGTAGGCAAATTCTTCCTAGATTAGGACCTGAAGGAAACTGAGAGATAGAATGTACATTTTTCCTGTTGTCATTTCTTTTCTACTCAATATAGAAACTCAGATTCATTCATGTTTTTAGGAGTATTCTGTCCTTCTGATGACTGAATACTTTTCATTATAAGACCATATCATTCAGGTTTTTTTTTTTAAAGAAAAAATGTAGATAGGACTGAGTTTACAAGATTCTTTCAAGGTGACTCATGGCTGAGGGGCTGGAAATGCTAACATCCATAGGGCCCTGCCACACATGGGAAGTTCAGGTCAAAGTTTAAGCTGCTGTAAGGCAGGAGAACTGTAAATTCAGGGATTATTTCTTTGTGATAGTCATCAGGGAAATTATGCCTTGCCTGGGAGTCCTTAGATTTTTCTTGTAAGTCCCCTACTGAATAAAAGAAAACCACACATTGTAGAGGATACTCAACTGATTGTAGACTCACTTACACTAGAAGGCTTCCATAATAATATCTAACTTAATGTTTCAACAAATGCCTGGGTATCATAACCCAGTCAAACTGACATACAGAATTTAATCAGTGGTCACTTAGTTTACAGTATGAATTTAATAACTGGAGTCACATCACCTAAAACCTTATTTAGTGTATTTTGAGATTAAAATCTTTAACAATGTAAGTGAAAATAAAATATTTCATATTGGCCCTAATCTGATATTGAATATTTTTGTTTTAAAAGGAAGATATTTGTCCACACAGGAAAGTGCGTGCACACATGCATGTGCAGGCATGCGCGCACACACACATACACAGAGTGTTGGGAGGCAACACTGTGTGAACCCAGGGGAAAGGACAGACATCTTCAGTTTTAGGACAGATGTCCTTAGAAGAAATGACTCTGTTGACATCTTAGTCTTGAGCTGTTGTACTTGAGTATTTTTTAGAAGCCACTGCTTATGGGGCTCACTCTGTATAGTAAAGGTAATACAGGTTCTAACAATTGTGACAAAAATTCTTTGGCCAGTAAGCTACTTTTTGATAATGTATATTTTCATTTCTCTTGAGACAAAATTACTTCGTATAAGAGCATTCATTTGGTTTTATAATCTACTGTATTTTCCAAAATATTATCTGAGTCCTCCATCATCCATGACATTTATTCTCAATCTAGACACTATTAAAGGGAAATAAACAGTTTCTAAGGTTTACGTTGTACAGCATTCTGCGCAGTGTGATGAAATCTCAGGTCATTGTGCTCTGTCCTGCCTGGAATGTGAATCATCCCTTGTCCAGCATTCCGTGCTGCACACACTACCCACCTATGAGTCACTTATATATTGCAGTGCTTACGTTTAAGAAAGTCTTCATGTTTTTCTTTGTAATGACCTCAGGAGATGTGACGGCAAAACTTTAGATGTATCATAGACAAGTTGTAAAGTGCTTTTTGAAAAGTAAAATGTTAAAAATTCTCAATGAAAGATATTAATCACACAGCCATGTTCCAAAGTTCTGCAGGACAATGTGATACTTTGAGAGAGGGCCTACATTCACAGTATCTTATTATTAATGTTCTATTTTATAATTAGCTGGGAAATTTGTATTGTGCCTAATTTGTAAAATTATACATTGTCACTGGACTCTGTAGGAAACAAACATCAAATATATAGGATTCAGTATTCTACATGGCTTCAGACCTTTCACAGAGGTCTTGAAACATGCCCTGTCTCCTTGCTACCTTTCTGTGTCAGTAGAGGCTTGAGACAGGCAGGCAGCTTCCACCATCACCATCATCTGATACCATCAACTCTAGTGGGTGTAAACCACCTCACTGTGGTTTCCATTTCATGCACTAATGATCCATGGTGGTGACCATCTTACCACATGATCAGTCTTGTCAGTTTAATTTTGTAGTGCATCTTCTCAACTCTGAGGAGTACTCTAGTTCTGGAATACACACACACACACACACACACACACACACACACACACACACACACACAACTTTATTCCCTCCCGGTTTTGCAAACTAAGTTTTAAAGCCTGCTATCAGGGCTATGATCTGGAGGTTCTGAAAGGTATCCTGTTTCCTGTCACTCTCCTGGCTTCTAATGGTGGCCAGACCACATTCTACTAACATTATTGACTAAGTCTTAATTGTTCCCTCTGTATGTCTATCTTGTCCTAAAGACCTAGTCATACTGGACTTGAGCTCACAGTATTACAAGATGACCTCATTTTGCTTGACTAATTAATTCTGAACAGATTGTGTGGTCAAACACAGTAACAATCAGAGTTTCTGGAGGCGAGGAGTTCAGCATATTCATTCCAGGGATACAACCTGATACGTAAACCTGAAGTCACGAGGCTGAAAAGTTTTTAAAGATTGATGATTCCAGCCTTTATAATTTTGTCTATGACTCACCTTAATACACATATTTACATATATTTGTAAAAACATAATATATTATAAAGATATATAGTATAATTGTAAAAAATAAAAGTTTAATATTTTGACTACTTAACCATTATCCAAAGAACCTTTTTCCTAAAAAAGGCTCTTTATTCTATTATCTTATAATATTTTTTCAAAAATCCATTAGCAGTGTACAGAACTATTTGTATACTATTCTCTGATTACTTGACATAACTACCTATTTTCATACCAATATTAATCTGTATTGACAGTTGTAGTTTGCTATTGAGCTTTGGAATTGAATCGCATAAGTCTTCACCCTTGTTCTTATATTTCAAGGGAGGGTAGTTTGCATTATTTTCAGTTAGCAAAAATTTTTCAATTTTATAATTTAGCCCAAGAAATATAGAGTTGAAACTAGAGGTCAATTGGGTTGAAACTAGAGGTTACTTGGAGGAGGAACATATTTAAGTTATAGGTATAAATTATCCATTTGTGTTGAGAGAAGCTGACATATTGGGTATAAACGTAATATTGAGAAGACAGTGTGACAACATGGCCATTTAGCAAGATAACAATAACAGCTTCTGCCATAGGCTATCCATTAAGTCAATTTACAAAGTAAATATACTTCTTTAGGAGCTATAGAGTGAGTACCGTAAGGGAAAGATGAAAGATTAATTAAAAGTACAAATAAGCAAAGATTAAACCTTGTACCTTTTGCATAATGAATTAACTAGAAATCTTCTAACTAAAAGAATTGTAGCTAGAAACCCCGAAACCAAACAAGCTACCTAAGAACAATTTTATGAATCAACCCGTCTATGTGGCAAAATAGTGGGAAGATTCTTAGGTAGAGGTGAAAAGCCTAACGAGCTTGGTGATAGCTGGTTACCCAAAAATGAATTTAAGTTCAACTTTAAATTTGCTTAAAGAATGTAAAATCTTAGTGTAAATTTAAAATATAGCCAAAAGAGGGACAGCTCTTTAGGAATGGAGAAAACCTTAAATAGTGAATAAACAACTATACAATTTAACCATTGTAGGCTTAAGAGCAGCCACCAATAAAGAAAGCGTTCAAGCTCAACATAAAATTTCAACTAATACAACTATATACATTGACTTCCTAAAATCACAAATTGGGTAAATCTATAATCTTATAGATGATATACTGTTAATATGAGTAACAAGAATATTAATTCTCCAAGCATAAGTGTATAACAACTCGGATATCCATTGTTAGTTATCAGAATATAGGTTATATTTATTCCATAAAAACACCTAAAACTTTATCTGTTAGCCCAACACAGGAATGCTTTAAGGAAAGATTAAAAAAAACAAAAGGAACTCGGCAAACAAGAACCTCGCCTGTTTACCAAAAACATCACCTCTAGCATAACAAGTATTAGAGGCATTGCCTGCCCAGTGACTTAAGTTAAACGGCCGCGGTATCCTGACCGTGCAAAGGTAGCATAATCACTTGTTCCTTAATTAGGGACTAGCATGAATGGCTAGACGAAGGTTCGACTGTCTCTTGTTTTTAATCAGTGAAATTGACCTTTCAGTGAAGAGGCTGAAATTTTATAATAAGACGAGAAGACCCTATGGAGCTTAAATTAAATAATTTAACTGTAATTATTAATAAATCTAAGGGACCTAAAAACTACAGCATAAATTAAAAATTTCGGTTGGGGTGACCTCGGAGAATAAAAAATCCTCCGAATGATTGTAACCTAGACTTACAAGTCAAAGTGATACTTATATCTTATTGACCCAAAAAATATTTTGATCAACGGACCAAGTTACCCTAGGGATAACAGCGCAATCCTATTTAAGAGTTCATATCGACAATTAGGGTTTACGACCTCGATGTTGGATCAGGACATCCCAATGGTGCAGAAGCTATTAATGGTTCGTTTGTTCAACGATTAAAGTCCTACGTGATCTGAGTTCAGACCGGAGCAATCCAGGTCGGTTTCTATCTATTAACAATTTCTCCCAGTACGAAAGGACAAGAGAAATAGAGCCTCCTTACAAATAAGTGCTCTTAACCTAATTTATGAATAAAATCTAAATAAAATTTATTTGTCCATTTTCCAACCTAGATAAGGTTATTAGGGTGGCAGAGCCAGGAAATTGCGTAAGATTTAAAACCTTGTTCCCAGAGGTTCAAATCCTCTCCCTAATAGTGTATTTTATTAATATTTTAACCCTCCTTGTTCCTATCCTAATCGCTATGGCTTTTCTGACATTAGTAGAACGTAAAATCTTAGGATATATACAATTACGTAAAGGCCCTAATATCGTAGGTCCATACGGCGTGCTCCAACCATTTGCAGACGCTATAAAACTATTTATAAAAGAACCAATACGACCCTTAACAACTTCAATATCCCTATTTATTATTGCTCCTACTCTATCACTCACACTAGCTTTGAGCCTATGAGTTCCTCTCCCTATACCTTATCCATTAATTAACTTAAATCTAGGAATTCTATTTATTTTAGCTACATCAAGCTTATCAGTCTACTCTATCCTATGATCAGGATGGGCTTCCAATTCTAAGTACTCTCTATTCGGAGCATTACGAGCCGTAGCCCAAACAATTTCATATGAAGTAACTATAGCTATTATTCTCCTGTCCGTTCTATTGATAAGCGGATCATATTCACTACAAACTCTAATTGTCACTCAAGAACATACATGATTAATCTTACCAGCCTGACCAATAGCTATAATATGATTTATTTCTACCCTAGCAGAGACAAATCGAGCTCCATTTGACCTTACAGAAGGTGAATCAGAATTAGTATCAGGGTTTAATGTAGAATACGCAGCAGGTCCATTCGCACTATTCTTTATAGCCGAGTATACTAATATTATCTTAATAAACGCTCTAACAACTATTATTTTCTTAGGACCACTATTTTATGCAAGCCTTCCAGAACTCTACTCAATCAACTTCATAGTAGAAACCCTAATTTTATCATCAACATTTTTATGAATCCGAGCATCCTACCCTCGCTTCCGCTATGATCAACTGATACACCTTTTATGAAAAAATTTCTTACCATTAACTTTAGCCCTGTGCATATGACATATCTCCTTACCAATTTTCTCAGCCGGAACTCCACCTCATATGTAAAGAAATATGTCTGACAAAAGAGTTACTTTGATAGAGTAAATTATAGAGGTTTAAATCCTCTTATTTCTAGGATCATAGGAATTGAACCTACACTTAAGAATTCAAAATTCTTCGTGCTACCTGTACACCATATCCTAACTAGTAAGGTCAGCTAATTAAGCTATCGGGCCCATACCCCGAAAACGTTGGTTTAAATCCTTCCCGTACTAATAAACCCCACTACTCTAATAATCATTTATTTCACAATCTTCTTAGGTCCCATTATCACAATCACTAGCAATAATCTTATACTAATATGAGTTGGCCTAGAGTTTAGCCTCTTATCAATTATTCCCTTGCTAATTAACAAGAAAAATCCACGATCAACCGAAGCCGCAACTAAATACTTCATCACACAGGCAACAGCCTCAATAATTATTCTACTAGCTATTATTCTTAACTATAAACAACTAGGGTCATGAGTATTTCAACAACAAACAAACAACTTAATTATTAATTTAACACTATTAGCATTATCCATAAAACTCGGCCTAGCTCCATTCCACTATTGATTACCAGAAGTAACCCAAGGAATTCCACTCCACATAGGATTAATTCTGTAAACATGACAAAAAATTGCCCCTCTGTCTATCCTCATACAAATTTATCACTTACTTAACCCTACTATCATCTTAATTTTAGCAATTACATCAATCTTTATAGGAGCATGAGGCGGATTAAATCAAACCCAGATACGAAAAATCATGGCATACTCATCAATTGCCCATATAGGATGAATACTAGCTATTCTCCCTTATAACCCATCCCTTACTGTACTTAATCTTATAATTTATATCTTACTCACCATTCCTATATTTATATTGCTTATCCTTAACTCTTCTACATCAATTAATTCAATTTCACTCTCATGGAACAAGACACCAGTAATTCTAACAATAATATCCCTAATACTGCTATCCTTAGGAGGTCTCCCACCATTAACAGGGTTTTTACCTAAATGAGTTATTATTACAGAACTTATTAAAAATAACTGCTTAGTTATAGCAACAATCATGGCAATAATAGCCCTAGTAAACTTATTTTTTTACACTCGTTTAATTTACTCAACCTCACTAACCATGTTCCCCACTAATAATAATTCAAAAATATTAACTCACCAAACCATAGCCAAATCCAATTTAATATTATCTTCCCTAACCATCGTAAGTACAATAATCCTCCCACTTTCCCCACAATTAGTTTCCTAGAAGTTTAGGATATAAATAGTCCAAGAGCCTTCAAAGCCCTAAGAAAACAAGCAAGTTTAACTTCTGCTAAGGACTGTAAGACTATACCCTACATCTATTGAATGCAAATCAATTGCTTTAATTAAGCTAAGACCTTAACTAGATTGATAGGATTCAAACCTACGAAAATTTAGTTAACAGCTAAATACCCTACTACTGGCTTCAATCTACTTCTACCGCCAATCAGAAACGTGGCGGTAGAAGTCTTAGTAGAAATTTATCTACACCTTCGAATTTGCAATTCGACATGAATATCACCTTAAGACTTGGTAAAAAGAGGACTTAAACCTCTGTATTTAGATTTACAGTCTAATGCTTACTCAGCCATTTTACCTATGTTCATTAACCATTGACTATTCTCAACTAACCATAAAGACATTGGTACCCTGTACTTACTATTTGGCGCTTGAGCAGGAATAGTAGGCACAGCTTCTGCCATAGGCTATCCATTAAGTCAATTTACAAAGTCACGTCAAAGTAATTATACAAGTAATCTTGATTTATTAATACTTATCAACTCCAGAACTGTTAATTCTTTCAATTTTAAATAATATTAACTGAAATTCATTTGCTTTATTTCAAGAAAGTATATGATTCTAAAAAGTTTTCCTTTTTCTACTTTATTGAATATAGATTCTTTTCTTTAACCATACAGTATTTGTTGATTAGAGTTTGCCTTTCCTCTACTTCTCCCAGTTCTCCCTTACAGATCCTCTGTTATCCAGATCTACCCCATTTCTGTTTCTCATTAGAAAACCAACAATTCTGTAAGGAAAAAAAATCACATCAAATCAAATAAAATACAATCAAGCACAACAGAATAAGAAAAATAAACGGAATGAATAGAGCCAAGAAAAAGTACAAGAAACAGATGGAGACACAGAGACTCACTTGTTCATACACCAAGGAATCCTATAAAAACACTGAGGTGGAAGCCATAATATATATGCAAAGGACCTTAGGGCAAAAGAGAGAAAAAGTACAATACAATAAGAATAAATATGATACATTTTTAAATGGAAAAGAGCGAATACTTCATTATGAGACAAGGAACCTCCAAAGTTGCTTGAGGGGAGTTTGTTTTCTGTTGACCATCTACTGGGGGGCATGCGGCTTACCCTTAAGAGTAGTTTGCCAAGTGGGTATCCCTGGGATGAAACTAAATATTTATTTGCAAGTGGTTATTAATTGGAGATTGCTTCTGGGTTAGTGATGAAGACCCACTTCTCCTTTCTGATCTAGGACCCCTCTAGGTCTGGTACAGAGCTATGTAGGTCCTGTTCATGGTGCCTCAGTCTCTGTCAGGTACATTGGACACACTGGGCTTAGAAGTTTGAGTTTTCTTGATGTCCTCCATCCCTCTGACTTTTACAGTCTTTCCTCCTCCTCTTTCCCAGGACATAATGGAGACATGACTTCACACTTAGGGATGACTGTTCCAAGGTCTCTTACTCTTTGCATATTGACTGGCTGAGTTCCAGGACATCCAGGGCTGTATAGAGAAACTCTGTCTCAAAAAATAAGAAAGAAAGAAAGAAAGAAAGAAAGAAAGAAAGAAAGAAAGAAAGAAAGAAAGAAAGGGAAAGAAAAAAAGAAAAGAAAAGAAAATTTCAATTTTTTATATTTAGGTACTTATATCTGTGAACTTGCTTCCTAGAACTATATTCATGATACCCCATAAGTATAGGTATATTCTGTATTAATTTTTGTTGCTTTCTAGAAAGTCTATAATTTTTTCTTTAATTTCTATCTTGACACCTTTTTAAAAATTCAGTAATGAGTTGTTCAGTTTCTATGAGCTTGTAAGCTTTCTGCTATTTCTGATGTTGAAATACATCAGGCTGAGGTGCTCAGGTAGGATCAAGTTATTTACATTTTCTTTTTAGTTTCAGGGTTATTTCAATTTTTTATTTCTTGTATCTGTTGAAAATTGCTTTGCTCTGGGTATGTGGTCAATTTTGGAGAAAGTTTCATTAGGTACTGAGAAGAGAGTGAAATGATCTGTAAATATCTTTTAAGTTCATTTGGTTTATCATGTCAATTAGCTTCAGAATTTCTCTGTTTAGTTTTTAGCTGGATGACTTGTCTACTGGTGAGAGTAGCATATTTAAGTCTCCGACTATCAGTGTGCAAGGCTCTCTATTTGATTTGAACAGTAATAGTGTTTTTTTTTTCTTTTTTTTTTTTGAACTTGGTGTCCTTGGTTTGAGGGACTAGATGTTAAGAATTGTACTGTTCTCTTAGTGGATTTTCCCTTAGATGAGTATGTAACAGCCCTCCCTATCTCTTCTGATAAATTTTGGTTTGGTCTATATTTTCAGATATTAACATAGCTACACCAGCCTGTTCTTTAGGTTCATTTGTTTGGATTATCTTTTTTCTTCCTTAACCCCTGAAGTTTTGTACATCCTGATGCTAAGGTGTGTTTCTTGGATGCAGCAGAAGGATGAATCCTGTTTTGTTATCTAGTCTGTTAATCTCTGTCTTTTTATTAACAAATTGAGACAACAGATGTTGAGAAATCCAATGAACATTGTTGATATTTCTTATTTTGGTGGTGGTGGTGGTGATGGTGGTGTGTGTGTGTGTGTGTGTGTGTGTGTGTGTGTGTGCAAGTGCGAGAGAGAGAGAGAGAGAGAGAGAGAGAGAGAGAGAGAGAGAGAGAGAGAGAGAGAGAGAGAGAGAGAGGGAGGGAGCTCCCTGCTTTTGTTCTTGGTGGTCTAAGATTTATTCCCCTTGTTTTCATGGTTATAGTTAACCTCTTTAAGTTGGAATTTTCCTTCTGTAGGGCTGGAATTTTAGATATATATTGCTTAAATTTGGTTTTATTATAGAAAGTTTTATTTTGGAGAAATACTGTGATTTAAAGTTTTGCTGGGTATCTTAGCCTGGGTTGGCATTTGTAGTATGTCAAACATCTGCCCATGCCCTTCTGGGCTTCTGAGTCTCCATTGAAAAGCCAAATTTTAATCAAAATCGTCTGCCTTTATATGTTACTTGGTCTTCCCCTCCTGCCTCATTTAATGTTCTTTCATTGTTCCATACATTTAGTATTTTGATTAATATATGCCAGGGAGAACTTTCTTTTCAGTTACAATCTATTAGGCATTCTGTATGCTTCTTGTACCTTGATAGATATTTCCTTTCTTTGCCTAGGGAAGTTTTTTATAACTTGTTAAAAAATATTTACTGTGCCTTTAACCTTGGTCTTTCCCCCTTTAATCTGATTATTCTTAGATTTGGTCTTTTCATAGTGTCCCAGATTTACTGGATGTTTTGCATCATCATCTTTTTTTTTTTTTCATTTATCTACCACATTTTCTATTGTGTCCTCAATGTTTGAGATTCTGTCTTACATCTTGTATTCTATGGACGAATCTTGCTTCTAAGGTTCCTATTTGAATTCAGAAGTCTGTCAGTTTGGGTTTCTTTATTGATTATATTTACTTTCAGATCTTAAACTCTTTTTATTCATTTTCCCTTTATTACTTGTTTATGTTTTTATAGATTTCTTTGAGAGATTTTATTTGTTTCTACTTTCTGATGTTCATACAGGTTTTTTTAAGGTCCTTTTCTTTTCTTCAGCTATGTTCCAACTCTCAAGACTTACTGTAATAAGGCTGTAGTAAGGGGTCTTATTGGAGACAAACTGTCCTGGCTCTTATTGATTGTATTTTTATACTGGAATCTAGGCATTTGTGTTTGGAAACACTGTAATTCTAAGTGCTTTGTTGGGCAGGTGTTTTGTTCCTTGGTTTTTGCTGCCCTCTCTGGCTTTTAGGAGGTTGTGATGGGCTGTGTGTTGCCTGGTAAGAAATTTTTCTGTGATTCTGTTAGGTGTAGCCACAGAGGGTTTTGGATAAAATGTATTCCTAGGTATTAGAAGCTGAAAGAAATAGAAGTGGGCTGTGGGTAACTTGGTCTATGGGTAAAGGTCCACAAGAGGGAAGGAAGCATGTTCCACCAGGATGTGCTTAGTTCACTAGGAATGTGGGAAGAGAGTAAGAGGCCACAACAGGTAATCTGTTACAGAGGGGGGGATGAGACAGGGGATTGGATATGGGAGATAGAAGGGTGAGAGAAGATCTGGAGACTATTTACCTGCTTGGCTGACTGTCTTGCTTCTCTAGAAGGCTTGGCTACCATGTCTGCTGGCACTTGGGGTTGGGACAGTGAGATGATCTAGGTGCAGGGTTGTAGAGGAGGATCTGGGTTCTTTACTGGAGATGGGGCAGAGATCAGGGGAAGACGCCAGGAGGTAGTCTGATAAAGAGTGGGGAGCAGCATTGGGGCCTAGGATTTGGAGGAGAGAAGGGAGAGGTGAAGGCTTGAAGTTAGGCTACTTGCCAAGAGGGAGATCTTGAATCAAAAAATATTAGAAAACCCTCATATATGTTTTGGAGATTCATGATACAATTAATACTGGATACTCTATGAGAATTTCTTTTTTTTAATTAGGTATTTTCTTTATTTACATTTCAAATATTATCCTCTTTCCTAGTTGCCCCTCCAAAAAAAAAATTCTCCTATCCCCTCTCATCCCCCCTTCCCTGCTCACCAACCCACCCATTCCTGCTTCCTGGCCCAGGGAATTCCCCTATACGGGCATATAGAACCTTTATAGGACCAAGGGTCTCTCCTCCCATTGATGACCTACTAGGCCATTCTCTGCTACCTAGAACCATGAGTCCCACTATGTGGTTTTTTGTTGTTGTTGTTTGTTTTGTTTTTTGTTGATTGGTGGTTTAGTCCCAGGGAGCTCTGTGGGTACTGGTTAGTTCATTTGTGATTGGGTTACTGAAATCTTTTGAACTATAGAATTCTTATTATTTCAATTTTACAAGAAGATTGTGGAATACTTTTTATTTTAATTATTCTAAAAGGGTAACTGAACAGTAATGCTTGTTATTGTGAAAAGTGTGGATGAAGCCACTTTCTGGAAGTTTCAATTAGCAGTTATTTTTATCAACATAGACCATTCCTGAGAATAGTATTATGTGTAGTTGAGCATCTACGACAGGTTAGCGCCAATTTATGGACTAAATTAATTTGCTCATTAGTGACATAACAGTCAGGCTCTAATTAAAACCATACATTTATTTATTGACAGAATTTTACTCATAGGAAAAAGATATCCATATTTAGTTAACAGACTCCCAGGAACTTTGCCAACAGCTTTGCAGTGCTCCTGTGTGTTGCTAGCAACAAGAAACCATGTGCAGAACAGCCCAGAATAGGAGCCGCCTGCACTTTCTCATCTTGATGGGGTGCGCTGACGCTGAGATTAACGAGCTTGAAGACACAAAGAAGTGTTTACCACTGGAAAGTATGTTCTGCTCCGAAATCAAGAAGAGAGTGTGAATGCAGATGGAGTCCTTTGAGTTTTCTGGGCACTTAAGAACAAACTAATAATGGGTGCTACAGTGCCTTCAAGTAATACAATATTCATATTATTTAGTTTTGACATTTTAATTATATTTTAAATCACTATGCATATTTTTTAGAAAACTGATTACTTTTTAAGTGTATGTATTAGTAAGTTGCAGTTTTCTTTCAGTCTTAAGTTCTGAAAAAAAATTCCTAAAGGGTTTAAATTTATTTAAAGCACAAGGGAAGAAGGGATCATATTTTGTTCTGAAGAATTAAAATAAGATAATAAATTAAAAACAGTAAAAGGTTTCACCTGAGTCAAAAAGCACATTCTCCTTCCAAAGCTAGAGATTTCTCTCTGCTTCACTACAAGTCAAGTGCTTAGGATAGGGAGAGTTTGTTAGGGCCGTGGCATAGGTAGCTCATCTTTGTTAGAACCTGAAACTCTAGGATCATTGCATGAGGTAGATTGTTATCTAATATCCATCTAATTCTGGGGTCCATTCATGTAACATACATTCCAATTCCCCCAGGTTGCCCTGTTTCCCAGAGGCCAAAATCTCCTGCAGCTTTAATGTTGTGAATGTTGGATTATGTTTTTTAATGTGCACAAACCTTGAGAGGAGATATTGTGTCAATATATTGAGACATGTGCTTTTACAAAATCTCTGTTTTACAATCTAAATTTTTTGGAATGAAAACTCCCTTGCACTTGGCAATAGAGGAACTCAGATATGGGGGACTCACAAATAACTATATCAGTATCTGATTCCCTCTTCTGGCATGTGGGTGTATATGCAGCAGAGCATTCATACATTCAAAAATATTAAAATAAAATAAAATAAAATAATACAATCCATTTTATCTAAATTTTCAAGGTTTGAAAAAAATTAAGAACAGTAATTTATTTGGGTGAGTTCTTTGAAACAACAAGACGATTCGTGACTGGGTAGATTGTTCTTCACTAAGTACTCAGGATTCTGCTAAGTTCTGTGAGAAATAAAATCTCAAAGTGGAGAATCTTACATATATGTTTACTTCTCTGAGAAAGAGGGTGATTGGGCAGAATGCCTGTGATAAGATAGCATCCATTTTAAAGGGACTTGGAAAGCAGTCATTTTTGACAAGGCCCTGGGTGTGTGTATTTGCTTGCCAGGGTTGCTGTTTCAAAGGATACCACTCATTGGAAGCTTAAACATGGGAAATGTATTTTGTGCAATTCCAGAGGCTGAGTGCCAGGCACTGAAGTGTTGCCATGGCTTACTTCTGAGGCTTCTCTCTTTGAATTGCAGATGACTTTCTTGCCCCTAGATATCCAGATGTTTTCCTCTGTGAGTGTCGGGGCGGGGGGGGGGGTCTATTTCCTCTTTACATTAGTGGATTAGAGCCCACTTATGACTTCCATTTAAACCACTCACAAGTTTGAAGATCCTATTTCCAAATACAGTCCCTTTCTAAGATACTGGGGGTTAGGACAAGTAAAATATAAAGAAAAAATTTTAGCGTAGTTTTTCAAAAGCACATACACATGCAGCAGGACATTCAAACCTACATATAATGAAACCTTGGTGGAGTCTATAACAGAAAAATCTGTGGGAAGTTACAATATTTTAGTTGATCGGTAATGTAATGCAAACTTTATAATTAAAAAAAGAAAGAAAGAAAAAGAAGAGAAGAAAAAAAGAAAAGAGAGAGCTGTGTTGTCAGAGGTCAGAAGTGTGTTCTGACCTCCTGTGATTAGAGTGTCCTTTGGCTGGAGGGTAAATGTCACAGAAGAGCCTGTCATCAGTCATCATGCTGAGAAACACCAAGAGCAGAGTCTCCCCCATCAACGATTCTGGCTTAGCATGTTTAAAGAGAATCTAGCATGTTTAAAGTGAATCTAGCATGTTTAAAGTGAATCTAGCATGTTTGTTTAAAGTGAGTCTGAACATTTGACATCTGTATTTTTTAATATTTCAGAAAATTCCTAGGCCAGTCCATCTAAACTATTGAAACCATAAAAGACAAAACATTGGGAAACTATTCCGGATTAATAGAGGAAAGAAATAGAGCAACTGATGACAATGTGTGATAGGTTGGAATCTGATGAAGAAAACACAAAGGTTTTAAACAGCAATAGATGCTATTGGCATAATTGGAAAATATAAAAATGGACTGTATCATATAAATAGCATACTCACATCGAGAGCATTGAATTAATATACATTTCCAGGATGATACTGCTGCTATAATAGAAAATAAACTAGCAAATATACAGGGATAAAGTATTATGGTTTCTATAAGCAATTCTCAGACCATCTGGTACAAACCATACAAAAGCACACACACACACACACACACACACACACACACACACACACACATGAGCAAAAGCACATGCATACACACAATAAAACAAACTTATCAAAAGGTTAGTATGGCTTATTTGGACAAGAGAAATGTAGACATTTCTAGTATTATTTTCGTTTTATTTCTATTGATTTTGAATTTTGAAAGAAAAATATAAGAGGAAAATAAATTTCTATTAGCATTTGGCTGCTCGCTTTTTATCATTTATAACTTCATTTATTTACTCAATATATGATAAGTATCCATTAGCAAATGACCTCATGGTGGTTAAACTCTGAGTGTATGGTGATTACTTCTGTGGAAAAGTTTGCTTCATTAACCATGTTAATGTAGTTTGAGCTCATTTTTAACTCCGAAAATCATTATAGAATTTTGACAAATATTTTAGGTTTGTAGTCATTTAAATTCTATATTTCTAACAGCCACAGCAACTACCACTAGTTAAACTATTTTATTTTAAAATGATCTCAAACATTTAGTTTTTAAAACATAGATGTGTGTGCATGCGTGCGTGCGTGTGTGTGTGTGTGTGTGTGTGTGTGTGTGTGTGTGTGTATGCCATGGGTGTGGGTCTTTGTACCTGTAGCAGTACAATATAGTGTTGGATGCCCTGAAGCTGGAGGTGTTGTTGACTGCATAAAAATTGGGTTCTGTGACCTGTACATGGGTTTTCTTTATTTTTTAATTAAATATTTTACTTATTCATTTTATATTCCACTCACCGCTCCCCTCACAGTCACCCCTTCCCATAATTCTTCCCATTCCCCCTCCCCTTATACTGTGAGTGGGTGGGGCCCATCAGTTATCCCTCATCTTGGCACATTAAGTCTCTGTGAAGCTAGGTGTTTCCTTTCCTACTGATGGCAGACAAGGCCATTCAGATAGAGAATATTCCACATATGGGCAAATGTTGTAGGTTTGGTCTAAGGCTACTTGTATTATGTTAATCTGAGTCCCCCAATTTGCACAAAAATCTGCACATCTGCATGCAAGAACCATGTTCCCAGTTGGTTTTGATTGGTAAATAAAATTGTCAGAGGCTAATGTCTGGGCAGAGAGACAGAGATGGGATTTTTAGGATTCCTGGGCAAGGGACCAAGGAAGGAGGAGAAGAAGGAGAGAGAGAGAGAGAAAGAGAGAGAGAGAGAGAGAGAGAGAGAGAGAGATGTGTCATGCCAGGAGAAGGAGAACTACACGTGAGAGGTGTGAGATGGAGAACACAGCAGCCATGTAGGAGCCAGGGGAATGTAGCTCTAAAGGGTTGCATAACTGAGTCTAGGGAAGCAAAGATGGAATATAGATTTCAGTAAGTAATAACTAGGGAATATTGGAGGGGCGTTAGATTATCCACTTGGAGGTTAGAAAGTAGCCCAACCATTGAGCTGTTTTAGGCATCAAAATATAAAGTGTGTGTCTATGTGTCTTTCATTCAGGAACCTAGAACTTTGGGGTGGGTAGTGAGAAGAGCTGCTGCTGGGATCAATTGAGTAGTATTAATTGGGTGATGCTACAGGTAACAGTTTTTGGTATCATCCCTATTCCAGTTGTTAGGGATCTACATGAAGACCAAGCTACACATCTGCTTCATATGTATGGGGAGGCCTAGGTCCAGCCCATGTATGTTCTTTGGTTGGTGCTTCAGACTGCAGCCTCAATGGTCCAGTTTAGTTGACTATATTGGCTTCCTGTGGCATTCCTATCCTCTTCGGTCCACAATCCTTCCTCCTATTCTTTTATAGGAGTCCTCAATGTCCATCCACGGTTAGGCTGTGTGTGTCTGTATCCGTCTGAGTCAGCTGCTGGGTGGACAACCTGTTCCTGCCTGCAAGCATGACATAGATTAATTAATATTGTCAGGGATTGGTGCTTGCCCATGGGATGGGTCTCAAGTAGGACCAGTTATTGGTTGGCCCTTCCCTCAGTTCCTGCTCCATCTTCCATGCCTACATTTCTTGTAGACAGGATAAATTTGGGGTTGAAAGTTTTGTGGGTAGGTTGGTGTCACTATTACTCCAATGGGGTTCCTGCCTAGCTACAGGAGCTGGCCTCTTCAGGTTCCACATTCTCAATGTTCTGAGTCCCAGCTAAGGTTACCTCCACTGATTCTTGGCTGTCTCTTGGCCATTTGAGATTCCTCTCTTGAGAATTCTGTTTAGCTCTGTACCCTATTTTAATTGGGTTATTTGGGTTGTTGGTGTCTAACTTGGGGAGGTCTTTGTAAATTTTGGATATTAGTTATCTATCAGATGTAGGGTTGGTGAAGATCCCTTTCCAATTTGTTGGCTGCCAATTTGGCCTATTGACACTGCCCATTGCCTTACAGAAGTTTTGAAGTTTCATGAGGTCCCACGTATCAATTGTTCATCTTATGCCCTGAACTATTGGTGTTTTGTTTAGAAACTTGTCTCCTGTACCAATGTGTTCATGGGTATTTCCCTCTTTCTCTTACATGAGATTTAGTGTACTTGTGCTTACGCTTTCTGGCGTTTCTTTTGATGTTGAAGTTCAACTTTAATCCATAGTGGTCTGACAAGACACAAGGTATTATTTTAGTGTATTTGTATCTGTTGAGGCTTGCTTTATGGTCAATTTTGGAGAAGAATCCATGAGGTGTTGAGAATAAGGTATATTCTTTGTATTTGGGTAAAATATTCTATAGATGTCTGTTAGGTCCATTTGATTCATAATATATGTAGTTTCATTATTTCATTTCTCCATTTAGTTTTTTTTTTTTTTTCTGGATGACCTGTCAGTTGATGAGAGTGGGGTGCTGAAGTCTTCCACTATTAATGTATGGGGTTCAAAGTACAATTTTAGCTATAGCAATGTTTCTTTTACAAATGTGGGTCTGTAAAACCACATTTCCCTTGTTTTTGTGGAATAGAGTTCAAAATTGAGATATCATCTTGGCAGGTTTTCCTTTGATGAATGTGAAGGGTCTTTCCCTATCTCTTTTAATTAATTTTAGTTGAAATAATATTTTATTAGATATTAGAATGGCTACTTCAGCTTGCTTCTTGGGTCCGTTTCCTTGGAAAAAAATTTTTTCTAGTCCTTTACTCTGAAGTAATGTGTATCCTTATTGCTTAGGTGTGTTCCTTGTATGCAGCAGAATGATGGGTTTTGGATTCACATCCATTTTATTAGCCTGTGTCTTTTTACTGAGAAATTGAGTCCATTGATGTTGAGAGATGTTAATGACCAGAAATTATTTCCTGTTATTTTGATGTTGGTGGTGCTAGTGTGTGTGTGTGTGTGTGTGTGTGTGTGTGTGTGTGTGTGTGTGTATGCTTTACTTGTTTTTGCTGGTATGGAATTACTTATGTTCTGTGTTTTCTTGGATGTAGTTATCCTCCATGGATTGGAGTATTCCTTCTAGTATTTTCTGTAGGGCTATTGTTGTAGATAGATATTGTTAGAATTTGTGTTTGTTTTGAAATATCTTCTTTTTCCATCTATGGTGATTGAGAGTTTTGCTGCATATTGTAGTCTAGGTTGGATTTTTAGAGGTTGCAATATATCTGTTCAGGACCTTCTACCTTTTAGAGTCTCTGTTGAGAATTTGGGTGTAATTCTGATAAGTCTATCTTTGTATGTTACCTGGCCTTTTCCCCTTGCTGCTTATAATATTGTTTCTTTGTTCTGTAAATTTTGTGTTTTGATTATTATGTGGTAGGAGGATTTTCTTTTCTGGTCCAGTCTAATTGGTGTTCTATAAGCTTCTTGTATGTTTATAGGCATCTCTTTCATTAGGTTGGAAAACTATCTCTAGCCATGTAAAATATTTTCTAATAAACATTTATATTCAGTTCCCCTGATGTAGTATAAATTAATTTTCCATTAAATTAAACACACTCAGTATTTATTGAATACCTGTAATTTTCTGTGTCTCAGGGAGGCATAGATACCACCCTCTATAGATTGTATGTTGAGCCACAGCTTTCAGCGATGACAAATGGTGATTGACATGTTCCATGGGATAATGAGAAAGTGTCAGGCTTCTCTGGTGACTGCATAAAACTGAGCATGGGGCACACACCTGTGCTCCTAGAACTACAGAGGTGAGACAGGAAGGTTGGGGAGTTCATGGTTACATCTGGCTGCATAGTGAATTTATGACTAGCCTAGGCTTCAGAAGACCAACACAAGACTTGCTTTTCATGGTTTTGTCCTATAGTTACTGCCTGGCACTGGCCTAACCATCATCTTAGAAACACATTTTCAAGATCAACGTGGGTACAGGATATGAGGAAGGGGGAAGTCAGCATACATTCACAATCCCCTCCAAGATAATCACCTGGTTGTTGTCTACACAAATGAAAAGCCTATTAAAAAATGACTCCTTCCAGATGCTAATAAAGGAAGGCTACCAAGATTTGGTGTGGCTAACACTTTCCTGCATGGGTGATCCCAGGAGAAATCACTAAGAACAAGTCCAAATGAGGAGACGCATCCACTTCTGGAAGTTCAGAGAAGACAGGAATCCTTGAGGACAATCCCCTTCTGAGGTCTTAATGAAGTTTATCAAAGTTTTCTTCTCTGAGTCACACAGGTCACTAGAGAAGAGATGCCTATAAACATACAAGAAGCAATTCTATCTACAACAATAGCCCTACAGAAAATACTAGAAGGAATACTCCAATCCATGGAGGATAACTACATCCAAGAAAACACAGAACATAAGTAATTCCATACCAGCAAAAACAAGTAAAGCATACACACACACACACACACACACACACACACACACACACACACACACACTAGCACCACCAACATCAAAATAACAGGAAATAATTTCTGGTCATTAACATCTCTCAACATCAATGGACTCAATTTCTCAGTAACATAAAATTGATAAGGTATAGAAAATGATGAAATAATCACATGAGTAAAAGATTGTTAAGTAAAAGTCCAATTTGTTAATTTAAAGCACATCAGATCCCATTACAGATGGTTGTGAGCCACAAGTGGTTGTTGGAAATTGAACTCAGGACCTCTGGAAGACTGCTCTCAACCACTGAGCCATCTCTCCAGCCCTGACCCTTGGTAAATATTACACATGATACTAAGAGATTGTAAAATTCTCTGTTCATTTATAGATCAAGTCTAGGATGTTATCATATCCCTTTATGTCAATACAGAAAAGAGGGAAAACATACAAAGAAATAAAAATTGCAAATGCACAGAATAAATCATATCATTTGCAAAGAATGGTTATAGATGCAGAACATAAAAGATTTTTATATGTATTTAGTATTAATAAAATAACTCAGGAAGTTGATGACTATAGGGAAGGTATGGAAATATTGCACCTACATTCATTAATAACAAAGTTAGTTATTAGTATGACTCTAAAAGTACAAAAGCATCCGGTCTAAATTCATGAGTAGACATTTTGAAGGATGCTGTAAAAGAGTCATCCTGAGGAATTAAATACAAAAGAAATATAGGGACCCTCCCACCTTTACAGACTACAATACTCTAAGACTTCTTATAACAATGGACAATCTAAGAAAATTGCTTGGCTCTCTCAGTTAAATATTGAAACTTTTAAAGTCTCATTTATACTAGTTTCTCTCTCTCTCTCCCTCTCTCTCTCTCTCCATATATATGTACATATACTTATACATATACATATATGAATATAATGTGTGTGTTTGAGTGACTTGATTCTCTCATTGAATCTTGTGGGTCTCAAGAATGAAACTTGGATTTTTAGAGCTGATGGCAAATGCTTTTACCTGGGATCCATTATGCTCGAAAACTCCATTGGGCTTTTCAAAGTGAATTTGCATGTTTATTATCATACATTAAATATACAAAATATTAGGTGTTAATCATTATGACAGTTTCATGCATGCATGTTATGCACTTTGGTTGTACATTGTTTTAATGTTTTATTTATTTGCTAGTTTATAGGTGGGTTGGGGGAGGAGGTGTAAAAATTGGAAAAATATTGATTTTCTAGTATGGGGTCAATTTTTGTAGACCTATGATACATTTTTTTTTTCTTGTGTCTTTACAAGTTTCTTCCATTGTGTCTTAGCACCTAATAAGTAGACCTGTCTCTTTGGTCTTTGTATCTCCAAGCACAGTACCTTCCTGTCATATCGCCCTCTTGTAATCATTCACATAATTTTCTATTATAAGTTGTATATTCTGAATGATTTTACCATCAAATTCATATTCATATGTATTGGGAAGCAATTTTCATAAAATTGTGAAGTTAAAGATATTATATTTTAGCTTACATTTGCATATAATATTAAATATTTAATATTTATTTATGTCACTATTTTTACTGATTGCTAAAGAGGGAAGTAAGTATGTTTGAAAAACATTTCAATGAGTTTTGAGAAAACTTACAAAGAATTTAATCTCTAGCATGGATTTTTTTTCCTGTACTTTTCTGCCCTCTAGTGGTGATAGAGCAAAGACCAAAGAAATATTCCAAAGGCAAAAGCCAGTTCTGGAAGAAAAGACAGTGCTTTCTTTGTTGTTGTTGTTGTTGTTGTTGTTGTTGTTATTTTATTTATTTACACTTCAGATGTTATCCCCCTTCCCAGCCACTCCGCAAGACGCTCCCAAGGTGCTCCTGTGTCACTGTTTTCTTTCTTTCTTTTTTTTTTTTGTTACTTTTTTTATTAGATATTTTCTTTTTTTTTAATTTTTTTTATTTATTTTTTTTTTTATAGAACAGCAGACACCTTTATTACACTATGAATGAGGCTCATTTGCCTTTCCGGGCTTTGATCTTCCGCAGATAGAACTCCAGCTCCTTGCCTTCGAGCACATAGCCGCCTGCTCTGCCACACTGGCCTGGTCTTGAGGCAATACAGGCTAGAAGCTTGCCCTGCTGGAACTGCTCCTCCAGGAGACTGCTGATTTTGGCATTCTTTTTCCTTTCGTCGTATTTCTTTTGAATTTTCTTTGATCGTTTTTTGTTTAAAATCTCTTCCTCCTCAGGAGTCAGCTTGGCCCCCTTCTTGCGGCCCAGGGGCAGTGCATAGTGGGACTCGTACCACTGTCGGTACGGTGTGCTGTCAATAAGCACGATGCAGTTCTTCACCAGGGTCTTGGTGCGGANCAAGCTCGTTGTTGGATGCATTGTAGACAACATCAATGATCCTTGTTTTGCGAGTACAACACTCAGAGCCCCAGGAAAAGTTCCCCACATCCAATCTCAGGGCACGGTACTTCTTATTGCCTCCTCGAACTCGGACTGTGTGTATGCGGCGAGGGCCAATCTTCGTGTTGGCAGCAGGCCGTCCCAGCTCATACTTCCGTTTCTTGTGGTAGGGTTTTCGCTTACCCCCGGTCTTGCGGCGCTTGTGCCAGTTGTCCCGAGAGATGCCCATCGCTCGGCGCTGGCTGGAAAGAGGAAGCGCAAAGCTTCACGGTTAATTTACATTTCAAATGCTATTCCGAAAGTTCCCCCCCCCCCCCATTTCCTTCTCCCCTGCCCACACACTCCCACTTCTTGGCCCTGGCGTTCCCTTGTATTGGGGCATATAAAGATTGCAGTACCAAGGGGCCTCTCCTCCCAATGATGGCTGACTAGGCCATCTTCTGCTACATATGATGCTAGAGACACGAGTTCTGGGGGTTCTGTTTAGTTCATAGTTTTGTGCCTCTTCTAGGTTTGCAGACCCCTTCAGCTCCTGGTGTTCTATCTCTAGCTTCTCCAATGTGGGCCCCGTGCTCCCTCTTATGGATGACTGTGAGCATCCACTTCTGTGGGTCTCAGCTATATCAGGGTCCCTTCAGTAGACACTTGCTGTCCTATGCAATAGTGTCTGAGTTTAGTGACCGATTATGGGATGGATCCCCTGTGGGTTAGTCTCCGTATGGTCCATCCTTTCATCTTAGCTCTATACTTTGTCTCTGTAACTCCTTTCATGGGTATTTTGTTTCCTATTCAAAGGAGGAATGAAGTATCCACACGCTGATCTTCCTTCTTGATTTTCATGTGTTTTGCAGATTGTATCTTGGGTGTTCTAAGAATCTGGGCTAATATCCAGTCTCTGTTTTCTAAGGACTGTCCTTCCCTTTGTACTTTTGCATCCTGGGGCCTTTGATATGGGTGAGGTCTTGTCCTCGAGGCACCTTTCCCACTACTCCAGTGCCAAGCACACCCTTTTTATTTATTAAACCTTTATTCAGCAATCATAGAAAAATCTGCCACGGTGCTCCCCACGCCCCTCTTACCAACTCATTGTCAAAATCTCACTCCCTGTGGCTTCCACTACCTAGTAAGTCTAAAGTGAAATCTCTGTTCCCCACTAAGCTAACACTGATAGAAGGCTTTGCAAATTTCTGCCTCTAAAACACATTTAGAATGCTAGTGGTTATTTGTATTTAAGACTTACTCTCTATCAAGTGTCTTAGCTATACTAACTTGAATCCATCTCTAAAATGTGAACCTCTTTCTGAAATTGTCAAAATACAGCTTGGAAGGTTATTCTCAGAGTGAACAGTTGGTCAATGAATTCTTTTATAATTTTTATTTATTTTATATTATTTTACAATTGTTTTTTCAATGTGAAGATCATTTTATTATTAGTCTTTTGTTTAACCTGCTTAAGTTATGACACAGTAGCACATATTACATCCCAACCATAGTTTCTGCTCCCTCCTCTATTACCGAAACTTCCCCCCAACCCCTTTCCCTCCTCAGTTCACCCTACCTCCATTTCCCTTCAGGAAAGGGCAGGCCTCCCAGGCATACCAACCAAACATGGAAATATCAAGTTGCAATGAGAATAGGCACCTCCGCTCATGTCAGGGCTGGGACTAGGTAACCCAGCAGGAGGAAAAGGGTTCCAAAACAGGCAATCTCCCAAGAAGACCAAACTACACAACTATAACATATATACAGAGGGCCTAGGTCAGATCCATGCAGGCTCCTTGGTTCAGTCTCTGTGCGCCTGTGTGAGGCCAGGTGAGTTGGTTCTGACGGTTTTCTTGTGGTGCCCTTGAATCCTTTGGCTCCAATATATCCTTCTTTCTCCTCTTACACAGTATTCCCTGAGCTCAGCCTGATGTGTGGATCTCTGCATCTGTTTCTATCAGTTGTCGATGAAGTCTCTCTGATGATGATTATGCTCTGTTCCTGTCTACAAGTATAGCAAGCTATCACTAGGAATTATTTTATTGGCTTCCCCCCTCCCCAGTCATGTTTGGTACTATTCTAGGACTCTAGGCTCTCCAGCCTCAGGTTGCAGGTCATCCAGGCAGTGTCAGAGATGGGTTCCCTCTTGAGGCATGGGTCTCAAGTTGGATCAGTTATTGGCTAGCTATTCCAACCATCTCTGCACCACCCTTACCCCTGTACATCTTGCAGGAAGAACAAATTGCAGATAGAAGGTTTTGTGGCCATGTTGGTGTCCCTATCCCACCACAGGCAGTCTTGCCTGGTTACAGGAAATGACCATTACTAGGAGTCTTAGCTAGGAACTCTCATAGACTCCTGGGAGTTTCCATTACACTGGGTTTCTACCTCATTCCCTGAATGCACCCCAATTCTGGTTGTATCTGCCAGTATTCTCTCCCTCTCTCCTACCCACACCTGATGCTCCTTGTTTCCACCCACACGCCCCAAGTCCACCTGAGGGGTTACAGGCCTATTTAAATTATTTATCTGATCTTAATTTAACTTTAAATATTTACTTTGTAAAATAAAAGTACTTTTAAACTCAGGATTATTACAGTTCCAATTTCCCCTTGACTCATACCCATGAGTATATAATGAAGTAGAAAGTGAGTTATGCTTTTTAAGGTATTTATTTGGAAGATGAGATAAAGAATAGGAAGAGAAAAAACTTAAAACAAATCATAGTGAGCCAAAAAAAATGGCGGAACCACTCCATCCCTGAAATACAAACTAGCTTTTAAATATAACCTGTAAAAAGAGTACTTTAGATTTCTTTTCTGTTGCTGTGGTAACACGCCCTAGCCAAAAGCAACTTGGGGGAGAAAACAGTTTATTTGACTTGCACGTCCCAGACCACAGTCCTCTCTTGAAGGAAGTCAGAACAGGCATCCCCTCTCAGCCAAGCAAGCACAGGAGAAAGCGTGGAGAGCTCTGCTTGCGGGCTTGCTCCCTGGATCACACCCTAAAGAGCCCAGACCCTCCTGCTTCAGGACAGTGCCACTCACAGTAGGTTGGGCCCTTTCACATCATTCAAAACCATCCCTCACAGACATAGTCATGGGCCATTCTGACCTATACAAATCCTCATTTGGGACTTCCTCAGATGACTCTAGACTGTGTCAAATTAATAGCTGAAGCTAATCAGGACAGAAAATAGCTGGTTGGCAGCTTCTAAACTTCAGGTCCAGTGGACTGCTGATCTCTTGCATTTGTCCAATTGCCATGTATATAAAAGACAGATGCTGATATACGTTCTTTAGCAGGCCTAAGATAGGTTCTGAAAGCATTGGAAATATATTGATCTTATGAGCTAATATATTTAGTAACCTAATAACAGTGTCTAGAGCTGGAGTATAGATGTAGTTTGTATATTTAGAAGAATTGAGGTGCATAATCTAATCAGAGTTGAAAAACATTAGGGAGTGGTGAGGAATTAAAAAATGGTGTTTTCACCTGTTCAATCTGGCTTTATCAGTGAGAGATCTTATCTCAAAACATAGATACCTAAAAATGACACCTTCGATGTTTCTCTGGGTTCCACACACATGTGTGAACATGTACATGTGCACTATATTCCATAACACACACACACACACACACACACACACACACACACACGCACACACACACAGAGAGAGAGAGAGAGAGAGAGAGAGAGAGAGAGAGAGAGAGAGGTTGTGGGGGTGAGAAATAACCTGTAGATTTGAATTTTAGGAGTTTAAAGTTTGAAATCATCAGAATCAAGGATCTAATATTCTTCAGTAGGAATTGATTCCTGTCATCCTTTGAATGACACATGGGATTTCTTTTTAATAAAAGGTGTTGATAAGAGAGCTAAAGTGCCCTCAAGTGGCTAAACTCAAAAATATTCTATTTGAAAAAATGATGAAGCGAGAAAAATTGTTTTGAGTCCAGGACTTTGAGTATCAGACTGGGACTGTTTTCTGTAAGGCTGGCTGCAATGAGTGGTGACATATGCCTGGAATTCCTGCCCACATTACTGCAGAATTATATCCACACACAAGCTTACAGAGTACTAGGGCTATGTACCACCTTGAAAATTTAGGTTTTCATATGGAATATGGCTGGGTTGTTATATGCACCACTCAGTTCATCATTAATCCTTCATCAAAAGCACAAAATTTTTATATACTGCGCTAAAACAAAAAAAAACAAAAACAAAACAAACAAAAAAAACCCCTCAGGTTTGTCTATAAAAAGGAGCAGTCATTAACTCGTGTGTCTGATGTTTGTTCAGCATCTGTTTTATAGAAGGAATGCAATGAGACTTTGTCAACCAGATAGAAAATATTCTCTACCACATTATGTGTGAAATGTTTGTGTGTTTAGTGCATACCAAAAAATATAGCATCCATAATGTCCAGCCTATGTATACCATTTCTTCCTCTTCTGCCTCCAATTTCTTGCATTCCTTCATGTCCTCTAAAATTCACTCTCCTTTTCTAAAATTATATATATATATATATATATATATATATATATATATATATATATGTGTGTGTGTGTGTGTGTATGTGTATATATATATATATATATATATATATATATATATATATATATATCACATATATGAATGAGTAGATCAATACAACCTATAGGATCAATTTAGGAATTCTCACATATACTTTTAAGATTGACCACTTGGTATTGGATGGCCAATTAAAAGGTTCAATTCTAAAGAAAATAATTCTTCCTCTCTCAGCATTCATTAAATACCTGTGGGTCTTCATCTAGGGGTAGGTCCCCATGAGATTTCCTCCATTTTTGTTCAAGCCAATATCCAGTCTAATTAGATTTGCTGCAAAACCTTTATGCCTCATTTCCTTTCTTTCTAAATGATTTCTCCTCAGTTCTCCTCAGAGTACAAGAGTGGGTTTTTAAAAAATTATTTTTATTAGATATTTTCTTCATTTACATTTCAAATGCTATCCCCAAAGCCCCCTATACCCTCCTCCTGCCCTGTTCCCCAATCCACCCACTCCCACTTCCTGGCCCTGGCATTCCCTTGTACTGGAGCATATGATCTTCACAAGACCAAGGACCTCTCCTCCCATTGATGGCCGATGTGGGATTTTAAAATGTAAGTTCATACCTGATCCTACCGACCCTTTCTCCTTCTTCTTCCCTCTCCCACCCAAGTTCATCCTTCCCTCTGCCTCCTGTGATTATTTTTTCCCCCTTTGAAGTGGGATTGAAGCATCCACACTTCGGTCTTCCTTCTTGTTACATTTCATATAGTCTGTGAATTGTACTGTGGGTATTACAAACTTTTGGGCTAATATCCACTTATCAATGAGTAGATGCCCTGTATGTCTTTGTGGGTCCGTGTTACCTCACTTAGGATGATATTTTCTAGTTCTATCCATTTGCCTGCAAAATTTGTGAAGTTGTAGTTTTTGAATAGCTGAGTAGAGGTGTTTGATCCTGTGGAAGCTTGTTGCCCCAGTAAAGGGGGATAGGTGGGTGGGTAGGTGGGTGGAGGAGCACTCTTTTAGAGGCAAAGAGAAGGGAGGATGGGGTAAGGGGTTTGTGGAGGGGATATCAAGAAGAGGGATAACATTTCAAATGTAAATAAATAAAATAATTCATTAAAAATTGGAAAAAAGAAGAAAAAATAAAATGTAAGTCCAGTTGAATTGTTCTGTACTGGGCTACACTGCTTAAAAGTCTTACTGGTTTCTCAGAAAATTGCACATAGTACTACCAGAGGATCCAGCAATACCTCTCCTGGGCATATACCCAGAAGATGTTCCAACTGGTAATAAGAACTCATGTTCCACTATGTTCATAGCAGCCTTATTTATAATAGGCAGAAGCTGGAAAGAACCCAGATGTTCCTCAATAGAGGAATGGATACAGAAAATGTGGTACATTTACACAATGGAGTACTATTCTGCTATTAAAAAAATGAATTTATGAAATTCTTGGGCAAATGGATGTATCTGGAGGATATCATCCTTAGTGAGGTAACCCAATCACAAAAGAAGTCATTGGGTATGCACTCACTGATAAGTGGATATTAGCCCAAAAACTTAGAATACCCAAGATACAATTTGCAAAACACAAGAAAATCAAGAAGGAAGTCCAGCGTGTGGATACTTCATTCCTCCTTTGAATAGGAAACAAAATACCCATGAAAGGAGTTACAGAGACAGAGTTTGGAGCTAAGACAAAAGGACTTATCCAGAGACTACCCCACCGGGGATCCATCCCATAATCAGTCACCAAATTCAGACACTATTGCATAGGACAGCAAGAGTTTGCTGAAGGGACCCTGATATAGCTGTCTCATATGAGGCTATGCCAGTGCCTGGCAAATACAGAAGTGGATGCTCACAGTCATCTATAGGATGGAAAACAGGGCTCCCAATGGAGAAGCTACAGAATGTACCCAAGGAGCTGAAGGGGTCTGCAACCCTATAAGAGGAATAACAATAAAAACTAACCACAACCCCCAGAACTCATGTCTCTAGCTGCATATGTAGCAGAAGATGGCCTAGTCAGCCATCATCGGGAAGAGAGGCCCCTTGGTATTGCAAACTTTATATTGCAATACCAAGTACAGGGGAACACCAGGACCAAGAAGAAGTAGGAGTGAGTGAGTAGGGGAGCAGGGTGGGGGGAGGGTAGAGGGAAATTTTCAGGAGAGCATTTAAAATGTAAATTAAGAAAATATCTAATAAAACAATGGAAAAAAAAAACCCTCTGGCAATGACCTGCCCACCCCCAGTCTTAGTTGTTTCTCAAAGAATGTCAAATAGCGTGGATAAGACCGAGTTTGTGTCTGCTCTATCTTAATCCATTTTTCCCCATTTCCCATCATGCTTTGGGTTGCCTCTGCTCTTTCCTGTATCTGTACACACTCATTCTCTCCCTCCTTGGGAGAGAATTATTCAGACAGCCTTCTTCTCTCCTTCTGTCTTTCCATTCTTAGCTCCCTCTCTCCTACGCTTTCCTTCATTCCCCTTTACTTCTTTTCTCGCCCTTTTCTGTCCTAACTCACCTTAAATCTTTTGTGCCAACCCTTCTAAACTACTAGCAAACTGTTGCACTCTTTTCACACTTCAAAGATTTTGTTTCCCTTTAAAATGATGATAATATAATTACATCTTGTTTCCCCTTCCTTTTTCTTCCTCCAATTCCCCATAAGCCTCTTCTTGTTCTCTTTCAAATCATGACCTCTTTTCATTAATTGTTGTTATATACCTATCATGCATGCATACATTTATTTGTATATTCCTAAATACATAAATACAATCTGCTTAGTCTGTGTAATGTTACTTGAATGTATGTTTTCAGGGCTAACAATTTGGTATTGGCTAACTAATTATGAGCTCTTCTCTGCAGAAGACTATTTCCTCAGTTTCAGCATTTCTTAGTTCCCTGCAGTTGTTTGTGTGGAGTTTAGGACTCCTGGGCTTTTCCATGGCCCAGTTTAGCACCTATATTGCTGATGATTTTAAACTTAAAACTGACAGGAAACAAATATCTAGTAAGAACATAAATTTATGGAAATTAAATAGTGCATTACTGAATGATGAATGTGTCAAAGAAAAAAGTGAAGAAATAAATAAAAAGTTCCTGGAACTAAATGAAAACTCTCTCTCTCTCTCTCTCTCTCTCTCTCTCTCTCTCTCTCTCTCTCTCTCTCTCTCTCTCTCTCTCTCTCTCTCTCACACACACACACACACACACACACACACACACCACTGCAGAAAAGCCTCTGAGACACATTAAAAGCAGTCCTACAAAGAGAAATTTATAGTTCCAAGCTCCTACTTTAAAACAAAATCATGAAGAACACAAATAAATGGCTTATGATTCAACTTACAAATTGGGGAAAATAAAAACAAACAACATCTAATCCCAGTCAGTGACAGGAAACAATA
The DNA here is from genome assembly GCA_902729485.2 of Mus minutoides. Lineage (NCBI taxonomy): Eukaryota > Metazoa > Chordata > Mammalia > Rodentia > Muridae > Mus > Mus minutoides. The sequence goes on along the minus strand of LR750026.1, from coordinate 180,951 downwards.
AAAAGTCTAAGCAGAAACTAATGGAATGGAAGGAAGAGGAGGAAGAGGAAGAGAAAGAGGAGGAGAAAGAGGAGAAGAAAGATGAGGAGGAGTTTTTCTATGTTCTTTTTTTTTTTAAAAGATTTATTTTATTTATTATATATGTAAGTACACTGTAGCTGTCTTCAGATACTCCAGAAGAGGGCGCCAGATCTCGTTACGGATGGTTGTGAGCCACCATGTGGATGCTGGGATTTGAACTTATCACCTTCGGAAGAGCAGTCGGGTGCTCTTACCCGCTGAGCCATCTCACCAGCCCCTTTTTCTATGTTCTTTTTCTAGCAAGAAGTGGCCTATACATATCAGAGGCAACTAACCTCTGTCTAATTGGGCATAAGGGCATTCCACAGGAAGGAAATCACCCCTGGTATTAGAAATTTATCAAGCTTCCTAAGGCTAGTGGTATTACGGACCTTAGAAAAGAGTCAATTACCACTACGTAGCTAGACAAGCAAAATTCCTTTCTACATTCTAATTCTTATCTTGTGCACACAGGTAAGTACTACCCCTCATCAAAGAAGTCCCCCTTTACAGCACAAGGATACTATTTTAGTTATAATTTTATTGCTGTGTAAAGCCACAACAGGCAAGACAACTATTACAAAAGAAAGCATTTAATTGAGTGCTTGTTACAGTTTTAGACGGTTGGTCATGATTATAATGGTTGAAAGAAGACAGGAATCATGCTGGAGCAGTAGCTAAGATCTTTATACCCTGATCTGTAGGTAGAGAGAGGAAGATATTGAGCCTAGTGTGGGCTTTTGAAATGTTAGCGCTCACTCCTAGTGACACACATCCTCCAAGAAGGCCATAACTACTCCAACAAAACCATATGTTCTAATCCTTCCCAATAGTTCTATTAACTGGTAACTCAGTGTTCAAATATATAAGCCTATGGAGGCTATCATCATTCAAAGTATCATAGTGACCATCACAGTGCACCACAACTGAACATAATGCAGAGATTAGCAGATCAGGAGGAGCTAAGTACCAATAGATACATCTATGTTACAACTCCTACATCTATGGTGCAAGGACCATCATGGAGCAGGTGGCAGAAACATATTCACAGGCAGGTAGCAGGAAGTCTTCTGTGAAACAGTGCCTCCTATGAATGGCTGTATAGACAAGATTGGACCAATAACAACATAAATAGGTGCCATACCATGGAATGGGGGAAATTTTTCCCACTGAGGATTTAAAAAATTATTATTGCTTTTCTGCTCTCTTTCTTCCTTCCAGTCCCTCTTCCCTTCACGCCCTACCTCCACCCCATGTGGCATTGAGTTCTGCCTCTCCTCTGGGGGATGCTTCTGATACATACCAGCTGGGGAGGACAAGGCGGAGTGGTTCAGGGTGGGGTCTGCAGCTTGTGTTTCACCCTGGAATGTCAGAGTGCTCCTGTATGCCGGGCTGGAAGGGAAAAGTGGAGTCTAGGAAGAACTCTATAGGTTCACATCTCCTCTCAAGGCGCCCCAGTGCCACCAGTACACAAGTTAGCAGAGAACAGAGAAAATTCCTGAATCGGAGTCCACCATTGGCGTCTCCCTTTGGGGCCTACAGGCCAGAAGGAGGATGTGTAGTCCTGGATTGGCAGGTTGCAGTTCTGCTTGGGAGAGAGGATATTAAGTGTTACAGCTCTTTTAAGCAAAGGCTTTTCCCTGTGATGTCAAATGAAGCAGCTCTCTGAGATCTTAGCTTGTTCATCTTTATTGAGAGTGTTTTTGAACGCATACACTTTATTCGTGGTGAACCAATGGTTGTATAGTTGTTTTTTTTTGGGGGGGGGGGAGGCATTTAGGGTGTGAGACTATCCAGGGAGGGAAGGTTATTGGCTGAAGGCTAAGGCTAAGACTATTGAGATGCCACATTAGCATGGAGAGGTGTTCCAGGTGCTGAGTAGGATACTGGTGGCCCATCATCTAGTTGAGGTCATGGTTTCCTGCCTCAAAGCAGGCATGGAGACAGGGAAGGAGTTAGTTATACTCTTGGAATCTCAAATTTTGAGATTTGCAAGGTTTGAGCATACTTCACTTCACCAGTCGCATATCCATTCTTCTGGTGGCATGGTCCCCCACCTCTCCCCTGTTTCTCTTTAGAAAAGGGCAGGTCTCCCATGTATACAAATCAAACATGATATAATAAGTTTCAGAAAGTCTAGGCACCTCCCTCATATTAAGGCTGGATAAGGCGACCAAAAAGGAGGAAAATGGTTCCAACAGCAGGCAAATGAGTCTGAGACAGGCCTTATTCATAGTTAGAAGTCCCATAAGAAGGACAACCTACAAACTGTGACATATACGCAGAAGACCGAGGTTAAAAATTTGAATGAATCTACTGGAACAGGACTCCACATGATCTTCTGATCTCAGCATTGTGTCCAGTATTTGTAATACACATAGAGAGAGCCTAGGTCAGTCCCCGGTTGTTAGTTTAGCTTCTGTGAGCCGCCTTGAGCCCAGGGTAGTTGAATCTGTGGATTTTATTACCACTGAGGGTTTTTAATCAGTGTACACTATGTAATAATCCAACTGGGCTTACTTTGAAAAAAAAAAAAACCCTGCACATGTATTATGAGATTAATTGTCCCAGAGGGGGTTTCAAATAAAAGGAATCAAAGAAATCAATTATAAGATTACAAGTTCTAATAATTCAAGATATTGGCTTGAGCTAATCTTGTAGAAGTAAAGGAATATCAAGGTGGAAATAACCATGATAAGTAATTTATGGAAAATTTACAAGTATGGTTCATGAATTTGATGTGAAGGAAAAGAGAATGGGACGATGAGGATTACGTCAGTGTTTTTACAGAGGATGGTGTCTTTTTAATGATTTTATTCTTTTTTTACAGTCCAGACTTTATCCTCCTCCTGGTCCACCCTCTGAATTTTCCAAATTCCACACCCCTCCCTGTCTCCACAGGGAAGTCCCCATCCACCCCTACACTCCCACCCCACCAGACCTCGCCATTCCCTGGGGCCTCAAGTCTCTCAAGGGTTAGGTGTATCTTCTCTCACTAAGGCCAGACAGGGCAGTCCTCTGCTATATATGTGTTGGGGGCCTCACATCAGCTACTGTATGCTGCCTGGAAATTAGCTCAGTGTCTGAAAGATCTTGGGGGTCCAGGTTAGTTGAGACGGCTGGTCTTCCTATAGGATCGCCATTATTCTCAGCTTCTTCTAGCTTTTTTTTTTTTTTTTTTCTAATTCAACCATAGGGGTCACTAGGCAACCAGAAGCAAGAATTCTCCTTTAGGTTTGTTACCTCTCAGACACATGTGATATGAGCAGTTATAGGTGTTTAGAACTCATGGCAGAAGTAAACATGAAGACTATATACTTATCAATCCTAATCTAGCATGGCATATTTCAAATCCATAAAGACTAATGAGATTGTCCAGCCAGAGTTGAGAAGGATAAGAATAAGCTGAACTGTGCCTTGCCTATTGTGACTTCTTGAGGCTACAGAGACTAAAGGGAGCCTCGATGAAAAGCTGAAAACGTATGCAGGAACAAAGAGAAGCATTACTAGGAGTGGATGCCTATTGAGTAGAGTAGTAATGGATATGAAAGCAGAGAGGAATTGAGAATCCATGGTGTACTTGGCAAGGAAGAAGTTTTGAAAACCTTGATGAGAACTATTTGAGAAAATTGTGTGGCAGAAAGCCAAACTGGAATGTATTGTAGTGAGACACAGCATTGTCAGAAAGATATCCTCTCCAGAACTTGCTATAACAAAGAGAAGAAAGTGACAATTGGACAACTTTTGAATGATGTTTACTCCCTAAGGACAGTCACAAGAGAATCTTTTTCTATGGCATCAACGCCTCTATATGCTAATAAAACATTGAGGATTTAAGCCTGAAGTCCCTGGCAAAGTATGGAGGTAAGCACAAATGGCTTGGGTAATTCTTCAAAAGGAGAAGACACATTTCACATGGAAGTACTAGGAGAAGCTGTGTGGGTGTAGATGTCCACACCACACACTCTAGCTGATACACTAGAACAACTGTAAAACTCACGTACTTGAGAGTTATGTGGGTTCATATCCCTTTCCAAAATTTACTAAATTTGGAAATATTTGGTAAATATCAGACAAAGCAAACTTAATTTATTGTAGGACTATTGAATATTTTACCCCATTTTCGTGCATCGTGAATATCCCAAAGGCAGTCTGTATGGCACATAATGGTAATTAAATTCACTTCTCCATATAAATTCTATCATGAAAGACTTTTTATGTTAAAGTAATTCTGTAAGTAGTACTTTCTTGTTTATTCTCACTAGCTTCCCAATAAGTGAGACAGACAATAATTATATATTTGATAACCTTTACAGCACATTATCTGAGCAGATACTAATCTATTTTAGTCCTCTAAAATAATCTAGCTACCTCCCAGCCCAAATCCCTGAGATACTTTCATTTTAGTATTGACTTGGTTCTCTATGTTCCAGGTGTTGTCCTATCTCCTGCACCTTCTTCATGGCCTCTTTTCTCTCTCTTCTTTGGCTGGTGGATGTCCATCCTTATTCTTTGCTCCAATCAGTTATTGAGTCACCAGCTGTTATTGACAAATAAAAGAAAAAGTGGAGAGCAATGTTTATACAAACTTGTGACAGGAGAGACAGAATAAGCATTACAATGCCATCTGGATATGGGGGCAGAGAAATCAGCATTTGAATAATACATGGATAATTTTTACACAGTATACAATACCATTATGCTTATGTCTTTATCTCTTTGGAAAGAATTTTCTGAGGGACACAATTCTGGAGCATGTGAATGATCAAACATTGGATTGGCACTGTGTTTTTAATTAACTTAATTTTAAGAAAGGAAATTCATATTGTTTAGACAAGACTTATTATTTTATTACTTAAATATAATGAATCAATAAGATATTATGCATTAAATATATAGCCATATATAATTTTAGTTGTTTTTCCACCTTTTAAAATTAAACCATTATTAAGAATATAATTGAAACCTTTTATTTAATAACAAAGAGGTAATAACATTCCTTTATGTAGAAACAGAACTAAGAAAAGCATCACAATTGAATGTCACTGGTGCTTTGCATATAGAGTAAGATTTAGGAATGAATGCCTCATATTTTCTAGCACCTTTCAAACAGAAGGTCACAAACATGCATTGATTGAGTAAAATAAATGTATAAATTCCTATTTACCAAGACATTTAATATTAAATAAAAAGAACAGCAGAACTACTTGCACTATTTATATATTTGGGGTTTTAGCGTCTCTAAGTATATTGGGATGCAACAGTGTTTTGATTGATATTTGAATAGATTTTAGAGAGAGAGTAGAGGTTACAGTATAAAACTTTTCCTTATCTATATCAATTAAAAATCTTATTCTTGAGATAGCTATTCCTGGTTGTCCTGGAAAAATATCTGCAGGTGGAACGAACTACAATCTACAAGTGGAGGGCACACCTGTGATCCAGATCTTGAGGCTGGAAGACTCACACTTCTGACCCGTATCTTGACATGGGATGACACACCATGAAATGATCAGGCCCAGACAAGGCAGTCCATGCCTTTAATCCCAGGAGACTGCGGCAAGCAGATCTCTGAGTTCTAAGCCAGCCTGGGACAGAGAAAGTTCCAAATCCAGGCATGGTGGTACACACCTTTAATCTTGGCCATACCTTCTGCTGGAGACGTACATAAAGACAACGGAAGAAGGAAGACTCACTCTCTTCTTTGCCTGTTTTCACTTACTTGCCAGCACATCTGTTGGTACCTGCTCCTTCAGGATTCCCGCTTCCACAGAAGACCAGCTGAAACAACTAGCCTCATTGAGCTTCCCCATTTTGCTGGGTTAGTTGGACTGAAAAGTGAGAGAACTCTGACTAATACAATTCTAAACTAAAAAATTAAATGAAGTAGCAGATATGTAACTGTTTTACCACTCATATAAAATATAGTAGGACCTTTCAGAATGATGTGCACATAGTAAAGCCACTGGCAAGAATATGCTGAATCACCATAATTATACTTTTGGAACTTTACTTAAGCAACAAAGAAAATTTCACATATTTGTATCTTTTCAGGAAAGTCAGGAAGGCTTAGGTACTTTAAGACATTTTCTTAAGGAGACCAAGAAGACGCCTGAAATGACACATCAGAAAACCACCTATTTAGACATCAAATCTAGATAAAATCAAGCTTTGATGTAGCGTGTACACAATGAAAGGACACACACTCACAGTCTTGCCAGGGTTAGGTAACAGTTATCACTTACTTCGCTGTATTTACTTTCTGATGAATGTCTGCCATCTGCCTTTTGCTTAATGGACCCCTGTCATCCTTCTCCTTTTCTTTCCTTCCATTATTATTTAATTCTCTTCTCCTGGGATTTCTGAGCAGTTCTGAAGAAGAGCTGGGAGAGATGATGGAACAGAAAATAAGCTTTCAGGGGTCAGAGGACAATGAATGGAGCATATCTTTCTGCAGATGTTTTCTCAGACTCTTATGTATTCTAGAAAAGAAGGAAGATAGACTGTGGGCTCCTGTGGGCTCTGTGATATCCAACATGTCAGAGGTTTCTGTCTTGGAATGGTGCAGAGTGTTGAATAGATTCAAACCTATGTGAGACCTTTCCTTTTCTTTTATCTTTTCTTCCCCCAAGTAGGCCAGGGTCAGGAGATGCATAGCTGCTTTCTGTTCTGTGCTGTCCGTTCCAAGGAAAGATAGCTTTTATCTGCACTTCTTCTTTTGTGACTCCACTGTTCTGGCCTGTTGTTGCAACAAAAAGGCATCAGAAAGCTCTTACTGTCATCCCAGCCCTGCTGTGCTAAGCACCCTCTTCTGTTCTTTATGCAGTGGTATAGTTAGAGTGAGCTCTGCTCTGCACATAGTGCCTAGACTTTCCTGAGATCTCAGCCAGGGGTGTGTGTGTGTGTGTGTGTGTGTGTGTGTGAATGTGTGTCTAAGAGAGAGAGAAACAGAGAGAGAGAGAGACAGAGAAAGAGAGGGAGAGGGGGGAGAGAGGGAGACAGAGAGAGAGAGAGAGAGAGAGAGAGAGAGAGAGAGAGAGAGAGAGAGTATATGTGTTCTCTGTGTATATAAAGAAAGGAGAAGATTCCTTAGCTCATCTTTATTTACAGGAATTCTCACAAAGGTTACAAAATGTAGCCACAATAGGAATAAGACAGAAGGGGAGGAAAAGAAGGAGAGAGGAGGGGAGGGAGAGAGGAAGGGAGGGAAGGAAGGAGGAATTAAAGCTGTTGTCAGCAGAGGTGTATAGTTTAAGGTTTAAGAGATATGGTGATTTTAGATGGCTACAAGTTTGATCATGGGGATAGCACCAAACATAGAAAGATAACCTATTATGGAGATAAAATGCAGACAGTTATAACACTGCAGCCTTGATTCTTTGTCCAGGAGAAAATGGACCGACCTGAGGTTGATAGTAAAATCACAGACTGCACATAATACTCACAGGGAACATGCATTAGTTAGAAGCTATGGAGGAAGTGAAAGAATAAGACAGACAGCAAATATTTCAGGCCATGTTTTTAAAAAGAAGCTGGATCCTTGGCAGCTTAGGAGGTGGCTCAAATAACAGCTGTAGTAAGTGAGTGCGGGAGGTAGGTGGCAGTGTCTGCACACATCCTGAATACTGGCTAAGGCTGGGAGGAAACCAGCTTGCTCACTAAAGCAAATCTCAGTGGGAAGAGATGGTTCTCAGTTCTGAGTTAGTCACAGGCCCATCCGCATGCTCTGAGCTTGTGCCTTTCTAGGTACACAGAAACTCGGGTAAAACCTGCAGGGAACATTTCTGATTTCATTAAATTTTCACAGATGCATTTTTGCTTCTTCTTAATTAAGTAATGATAGAGTTGAAAATGCGATTAAGAGCCCGGCTGTGGCTGCTTCTTACTTCTATTGGAATTGCTTAATTTATCTCCAGGGAAAGTGGCTCTTTTGTTGGTATGAGTACCAGGAGGGCTCTAGTGACAGGATTGCTTGTGAGATGCAGGGCTAGGGGGTAGTTTCAATAAAATGGATGACAGAAAATCATGAAACGACTTGACAGTATAAAGCTACATACACTTTGGAGTTTGGAGTTACTGTGAATTAGCAAGATGACTGCCTTTAAAAAAGAATCAGGTACCTGGAAGAGGCTGAGTCTACAAAGGAACGAGGAGGCTTATGTATGCACAGAGACAAAGACAAATATTTCTATGTCAAAATGATAAGAAAATACATGGAAATAATGATGGCCTCTGTTGAAATAGCTGTATCTTTGCTCTATCCGTTATCACCAAGTTTCTACTGAAAGTCATGTTAAGCTCGGGCTGCTGGGTACAGTCCTGTAATCCCAGCTTGCTAATTTAGGAGCTAAGCAGAAGAATGTAAACTCCAAAGGCTGCCTGGTTGCCTGGGATATGCAGTGAATTCAAGACCATCCTGGGCAACTTAATGAGACCCTGTTGCAAAAGAAAAAAAAATAAGTAAGAAAAGACCTGGGAATTTGGCTCAGTGGTAGCACACTTGCTGAGCACAGATGAAGACGTGTTTCTGATCTCCAACATTGTAAAACAAACTAAAATAACCCCTCAAATGTGTGTTATTTGCATGTTTGAAGGAATTTTAGAAAAATCGTGATAGGTGGTTAGAACTGGATGTGGCAGGACACTTTGAAAGGACATGGTTTAAATCCAATGAGGATTATTTTTGACATAAAGAAACAGCCATCCTGGCAGGTTCATCATGAACTTGTACCGTCTGTAATACTATACTGCCCTCCTGAGGCTATAGTTGCCATATTTGCCGTTCTCCATGTTGTCACTGCAGAAGAGCATCACACACCTGCATTCCAGAGATCATGGGAGAGAAGGAAAAAATGGACATGTCTTCCGTGCGATCAAGGGTTTCTAGTCATTCTGCAGAAGACTCCATTTGCTCCAGACTTTACATCTCAGTAAGCAGGGCCTAGAGATAAGGGAGGTTGAAAAATAGATTCTTTGTACATTTAGAAGGTGAAAGAAATCCAGCTTGGTTGATACGTGGTTGGTCAAATGAAACTGGGGCTGGATGACCCAGGCATGAGAGGACTAAGAATGAATAGACTGAGTCTGACCTGAACCTTCAGCATGGCCCTGCAATAGATTCAGGAACTTACTACTGGAGAAGACAGGGCTGCTATTGTGTGCACAGAGGGGTTCAGGAAGTTATGGGTCTTTTGCCTGCTATCAGTAAGACTTATCTGACAAATGGAGTATACAACAGGAGCCTACTTAGCCCCTTTCTTGGGTTGTTACATTTCAGGGTTTTCTTTATTCTCTAGTGCTCATTGTTACCCACAGCTCCCACACTTATATATCCATAGCCTTTGATCTGAAACAATGCATTGATAAAATGTTCTCTTAGCAATTTGGTACCCTTTGAAATTATTTCTAGCAAACATGTCCACTCTTTTTCTCAAACCCTTTTCAAGGCCAGTTATATAAACCTTGGCCTATGGTTCAAAAAGTCTGATTCCTGCTGCAGACTCCCTCTTTGAAGGACTTTCTTAGGCTCTTCAGGGTAAATTGAAGGGATCATCCGGGCCTGGACTTTCCTGGGCTCTCCTTGGTAAATTGAAGAGATCATCAAGGTCTGTGGCCAGGTTATTTAAAGGATTAAGTTCCCCAAAGGCAAGAGAAAGATAAGAAACTTTCACCTGAATCTAGTAGCAAAACACCCTTTCTGAGAAGTGGAAAAATTAAAAGCAAAATAAAACAAAACAAAACAAAACAAAACAACCTCCTCTGTTTTCCAGTTTGGGGCAGGGGGGTAAAAGTTACTGTACAGAGCTTCCAGTACAATACTGGTGCCATTGCCAAAGTCCCATAGGCCTACTTCTAGAAACGTTGATTATCAGAGTCCTGACAAACGTGATAGGAAAGGTAATGTGTTTCTGTTTTGTTAGTTTGCTTTTGACGGGATGTTAGAATGTAGGCTGGGCTGTCTGTCCTCCAACTATGACCTGTACCGGTCTCCTAATTGTGGGGATTTTAAGAGTGTATCTCTATGCTTGGTTTAGGTGAAGGGATTTCAATCTTTATTACAATGTTAAACTAAACATATACAATAAGTGTCAAAATTTGAAAGTAAGTCAAGATTTTCAGGTTGTTTGGACTGACATAATTAGTGGAAGAAGCTAAACATAATGTTCAAAGCTCAGTGATTTAAACGGGTGCATATTTAGTTCACGTTCCTGCTGCTGAGACAAAAGGCCCTGAGAAAAGCAACCTGAAGAACAGAGAGCTGATGGTGGCTCACAGTTAAAGGCATCAACAGTTATGGTGGGGCGGTCAAGTCAGCATGAGCCTGAAGCAGTTGCTCAGACTGTATCCATAGTCAAGGAACACACAGCAAGGATGCTTCCGAGGGACCAGCTTGCTCTCCCAGCCTCAGACTGACCAGGAACCCCTGCCCAAGGAATGGGATCACCCAGAATTAAAATATATCCTTCCCAGAAATAGCTAGAATCTGATCTTTTGGGTGAATCTAGATTCTATGACCACAAGAAGAAATCACATCAGTGGAGATTTTTTTCCTTTCCTTATCAAAGAAATTTTGGATATGTTTGTTCACATTATAAGAGAAGTTACAAGAGATTTTTAAAAATTAATGTACTTAAAACCTATAAACCCACTACATGCTACCAATATATATATATATATATATATATATATATATATATATATATATATATATATATATATATANCATGTTTGCCAGGCATTGGTATAGTCTCCCACGAGACAGCTATATCCTGGCCCTTTCAGCACTATCTTGCTGGCATATGCTATAGTGTCTATGTTTGGTGGCTGACTGTGGGATGGATCCCTGGCAGCCGCAGTCATTGGGTCCATCCTTTGGATTCAGCTTCACACATGATCTCTTTAACTCTTTCAATGTGTGCTTTGTTCTTAATTCTAGGAAGGGGTGACATGTCCACATTTTGATCTTCCTTCTTCTTGAGTTTCATGTGTTTTATAAATTGTATCTTGGGTAGTCTAGGTTTCTGGGCTAATATCAACATATCAGTGAGTACATGTTATGTGAGTTCTTTTGTGATTGGGTTACTTCACTCAGGATGATGGCCTCCAGATCCATCCATTTGCCTAGGAATTTCATATATTTATTGTTTTTAATAGCTGAGTAGTACTCCATTGTATAAATATACCAATTTTTTTGTATCCATTCCTCTGTTGAGGGACATCTGGGTTCTTTCCAGCTTCTGGCTTTTATGAATAAGGCTGCTATGAACATAGTGGAACATGTGTCCTTATTACCAGATGGAATATCTTCTGGATATATGCACAGTAGGGGTATTGCAGGATCTTCTGGTAGTACTATGTCCAATTTTCTGAGGAACCACCAGACTGATTTCCAGAGTGGTTGAACCAGCTTGCATTCCCACCAAGAATGGAGGAGTGTTCCCCTTTCTCCACATCCACGCCAGCATCTGTTGTCACCTGAATTTTTGATCTTAGCCATTCTTCCTGGTGTGAGGTGGAATCTCAGGGTTGTTTTGATCTGCATTTCCCTGATGATTAAGGACTAGTGACCATCACTGGTTTGGTGGCACTACTCCAATTCCTTCTAAGGCAAGTGATTAGGTCCAGCATGGTTTCCTATATTCAACACAAATGTTAATCTGGTAAAAACAGAAAATGATGAGTTTGTATTTTTAAACTAAGTCTGAAGTAGCGAACCTCCTAAATGGTCATGGGGAATCCAAGTTCAGCTTGAAAACTTCTAACATACCACGTTACACTCTTCAACTGAACTAACAATTATTATGTTTTACTGTTCCATTTTATTTTTTAGCTCTTTAAATATTAACACAAATTAAACTATGTGTTCTTTATCTCTATCAAGTACATACTTTACTTACTGGAAAACTATATTTTGATGAACATTTCTTATAACATGAAAAAGTTTAATAGTGGGTAAAATTGCTGAATGCTAACCCTTTCCTGCTAACTGTCATGCTTGGGCAGTGTACCTTATGAAGTATCAGACCATAGATGATGGAGTCTGTTAGTCTAATCTCAGTGAACAGTGAGTAAGGAGAATATTTTCCACTTGTGTATCATTTTTAAACCATATATCATTAGTGATCACATTTTCTTCAGTAATTTATGACCATTTTGTTCCTTATTTTTTTCAATTCATTAGGCACCTTGTTAACATGTTTGATTCAGTGTGGTTGGATATTTCCAAGCAACAAGTATATCTTAAAAATAATATGATTTTTATTTTTTCTTGTCAGTCACATCTTTTTCTTTTCAGAGCCAGAGAGTGGGATTTTATGGGGCATGGGGGTGGGCCTTTGTGATCCTTGACAACAGCTTTTGTTTGCACTTTTTCCTCACCTGGAAATCTCATTCAGCTATTTGTTCTCCTTGTAGTTGTAAGCTTCCTTCTTTCTGAGCTTACATTTTCTCTCTTCTTTGGGGTATTTGCAAATCACACTCCACTTTCTCTTGTTATTTTCTGCCTACAGATTTCTCTTTTACCTTTTGATAGTAAATGGAAATCACTATGTTAGCCATCAACCATTTGAAAATCAACTCAGTTTCCCTACCTCCCATCTTCTGTTTGGAGCTGAGTTGCCCCTGTGATGATGACTCTCTCTTGTGGTAAAACATGCTGACTTTAATTTTCATCCCCAGTCATAAACAATTCCCACTCCTCAGCTCTCGAATATATTTTATCTTGTGTTTAATTTTTTTTTTTTAGTTTTATTTTCCATTCTGTTGTGAATTGAATTGTATCTCTTGAATCTAAATTTTCCCCCCTGCCCTTGAATCTAAATTTTATATTGATGTTCTAACCCTAAAAATACTTAGGGCTTTTGGGGAGCATACAGGTATAGTAGAAGCCCTGAAGCAGGTGATCTCACAATGATATAAATACCACTATGAAAAATGATATCAGAGGGCTTGTTTGTGCTCTCTCAAATACAAGAGGATACAACAACAATCTAAGTAATGAGTGAGCCACCACCAAGAAATGGCCATGGCTCATCCTTCAGAACTATGAGAGATGAGTGTCTATTTTTAAGTATGCTTAGAGTATGGTATTTTTTTTAAGTAACTCAAGCTTATATGTTATTATATATCTGGAAATCTTTCTATCCTAGACAAACATAACTCTCCATTTTTCCAATTGCCACACTTTATTGAGCTTGTCTTGACTCTTGAGATTTATTCACTTTCTTTTTTTAAATTAGATATTTTCTTTATTTACATTTCAAATGTTATTCCCTTTCCTGGTTTCCCCTTCAAAAATTCCCTATCTCTTCCCTATCCCCCCACCCTCCACTCACCAACCCACACACTCCCACTTCCTGACCCTGCCATTCCTCTACACTGGGGCATATGAACCAACCAGTACCCCCCAGATCTTCCAGG
>LR750026.1:151347-167265 GCA_902729485.2 Mus minutoides | reverse complement strand
AAATATTGCAGTCTCTTTCAAGACAAGAAACCTGTATTTATCTTATTTACTATCAATCCTGTGCACAGTGTCTGGAATATAGTAGGCATTCTATAACCATTTATTATCTACGTAAGAATAGACATAAGCTTAAGAAAAATAACGAGAGGAAAGAGTGTTCGTGATATTTTAGAATCATGTCTTGACTATGCACTGATTTACATATTTATTGTGCTACAGCTTTGTTTGAATTTGAAAGCTATATTTAAAAAGTCACCAGACACACGATGGCACAAAGACCTAATGTTAGCCTTGCATTAAGTATGATTTAGGAATAATTAAATGGACAAGATAATTTTGAGATTTCTGAATTCCTTTATCTCTCCCTTACCCCTTGCCTGATTTCTCTTATCAATAGTCGTGGTAAAAAGCTACAATTTTTTTTGCAGTAGTTTTCTTTCATTAATTTTATACTCAAAGAGTTCATAATTATATCCTTGAAATTTCCTGTTATTTGAACAAATTTAACCATACTCAGAAAAGGGACTTGAGGTGTTCTGAACTGGGCACAGCTCAAGATGAGATTGGTAATAGTGGTATAAATCACAAACTATTGAAAGGGACAATAAGCATTCCAGATAGGATGTCATGCACCCTCTCCTTTTGTTCTGTCATGGAAATGTGAAGAGATCCCAATTGGGAAATCCTGGAGAACACAGTGCACTACTTGAGCTCGTAAGGTTTTATGAAAGTGTGCTCTGAGTTAAATTGTGTTTCCTGACTTCTAAAGTACAGAATATGTCCTGTGGCCAATAAAACGTTTTTACATTTCTTCAGTCATGCTCTCTGCTTCCTTTTGAAATTACACCCACCACAAAGGGCCATGATGACTTCAATAAAAACTTACTGGGGTTAGCAGTTAGATGTAGCCACAGACAAATAGCTTGCCCTGTTTTGTAACAGTAGCTACAAAACTTAATTAAGAGTTTTCCATCACAAACATGTTAAAGTATCCTCCCAGATAAAGAAACTCCCTTTTCTGGAATGGAACACTGAAGTCCACATTAAGGGTGAAAGAGAGAAAGAAAGAAAGTTTGTGGCATTTAATCAGTACCCATGAAGTGCCTTTATACTTTTTACCCAAATGGCAATTTGCTATTCAGTCACCTCTTTCTAGTTGCATACCAATTTTAACCTTTCATTAGATAGCCTGAGAATATAAAAAGGTCTTTTCTTCAGGGCCACATGTCTTTTCTCTTATTCCCCAGGTTAATAAGTGAGGGGAATTAAAGTAATTGGATTGTGTTTCTGAGAGTTGGGATGAAAAAGCAAAGCAAAAGGCAATGGAAAGACTGGTCTTATGACCATTTCCTTAAGCTACTTCATCACTTGAAAATAAAATCCAAACAGTATTAATATTAATTGTCCTATTCATTACAGGAAGGCCAAAAAACAACTGTAATACTCTTCTAATGGTTTTTTGAGCTCAATAATGTTTCTTCACCAATATACATTTCATACATGGTTATTAATTTCATCCATGAACTTGGTGTCAACACATCTCTGTAGGTAATATTGGATATTATACACACTTACAACTGTAATTTCCTTAGATTTTATCTTATATCCCAAACAATTTAAAATCTAAAGATATATATATTGCTAACACCCAAAGTCCTATCTTCCTGGAAATCTACTGGCCCAACCAGCCAAGGAAACTGGTAGGATATCTACGTTTTTCTTCCTGTCCTCCAATTCCTTTTCACCAGTGTCATTTCAAACCTCTAGCCTTCAGGAGCCTGTCTACTCTCCCTTCCTTCATTCCATAAAACCTTCACAGATCCTTGTAGGAGATCCAGTTTTCTGACTTCCTGTCAACCCTCTTTTTTTCACATTTTTTATTAGATATTTTCTTTATTTACATTTCAAGTGCTATCCCATAAGTCCCCTAAACCCTCCCCCGCCCCACTCTCCTGCCCACCCACTCATACTTCTTGGCCCTGGTGTTCCCCTGTACTGGGGCAAATAAAGATTGCTAGACCAAGGGCCTTTCTTCCCAATAATGGCCAATTAGGCCATCTTCTAATATATATGCAGCTAGAGACATGAGCTCTGGGGGTTCTGATTAGTTCATATTGTTGTTCCATCTATAGATTTGCAGACCCCTAGAGCTCTTTGGTACTCTCTCTAGCTCCTACATTGGGGACCCTGTGTTCTGCCCTATAGATGACTGTGAGGATCCACTTCTGTATTTGTCAGGGACTGTCAAAGCCTCACAGGAGGCAGCTATATCAGAGTCCTTCAACCCTCTTAACCCCTCTTCTATTCCATCTGATTCCATTATGTCAGCTTTCAATACCCAGGAACAAGTTCTACTTAGTTCCCCCCGTGGCTACACCCAGGAGCAACTCAGAAACATTCCCTACCAGGGAACCCAGAGCCACTGCAGGCTCCTAAGATCCAGAGAGGGCAACAGAAATCAAGGGAAAAACCCACCCAACAAACACAGAGCATATATTATAGATAGAATTATAGTTATCCCAAATTTAGATGCTTAGACACTAGCTTTAAAATACAATTTATATGTGTTTTAAATAGACGATATGTCTATATTAGAACTCAGAAACCCTACTACTGAGAAATGCAGTACAGTTGAAACACAAGGCAAGGTCTTTAAAGTAGCCATTATGAATATGTATGAGGACCTCAGAGAGAATAGGAATAAATCTATTAATGAAATCTACAAATTTCACAAACAGTAGAATGAAATGAATATAATGTTTTATTTTAAAACATTTTTATTTATTATATTTTTATTATAAAATATATTATTTATTATAAAATAAAATAAAAATATTCAACACAAAAAAGAGAGAACAGAATCACTATGAAAAACCCAAAGCGTAGTAAAGCAGGAAATGAGAAATTTAGAAAGTTAAATAGGAACCTAAGAAACAAATCTCTCCCACAGAGTACAAGAAATGAAAGATAGATAGAATCCCAGACACTGTTGCCAAGATAAAATAATGGATACTCAGTCAAAGAAATGTTAAATGAGAGAGAGAGAGAGACAGAGAGACAGAGAGAGAGAGAGAGAGAGAGAGAGAGAATGGTGAGAGAGGAAAGACCAGAGACAGAGACAGAGACAGAGACAGTGAAGTAGAGGAACAAAACATCTGGGGAATATGGTACATCATAAAAAGACCAAATCTGTGAATAATAGGAGTAGAGAAAGGAGAAGAAACCTAGGTTAAAGGCCCAGAAAATGTTTTCAATAAAATCATTAAACAAATTTTCCTAATTTTCAGAAGGAGATGCTTATCAAGGTACAAGAACAGAAATACCATAAAATAGACTGGACCAGAAAAGAAATTTCCCTAGACTGAACCAGAAAAGAATTTCCCTTGGCACATAATAATCAAAACAGTAAACATACTGAACAAAGAAAGAATATTAAAAGATGCAAAGATAAAAGATGAAGTAAAGGTAGACCTATTGTGTTCTGACTTCTCAATGCAGTCTCTAACAGCCAAAGGGCCTGGTGAGTTGTGCTATAGACTCTAAGAGTCAGAGATGCCAGCCTAGACTGGAATACACAGCAATAGTTTCAATCACCATAGATAGAGGAAATAAGATATAACATATTAGAAACAAATTTTAGTAGTATACATAAACAAATACAAACCTATAGAAGGTGCAATAAGGGAAATTTCACATAAAGAGGTTAACCACACCCAAGAACACACAAAGAATAAATAATCTCAGACAAGTAAAGCAGAAGAAGGGGGATCGATCCCAGACCAAAATAAAGGTAGTTCTAAGAGGTAAATTCATAGCACTAGGGGGGCCTAAGTAAAATAATTGAAGAGATCTCATATTGGTAACTTCATGGCACACATGAAAGTTTTAGAACAAAAAGAATTCATACCAAAAAGGAGTACACAGCAAGAAGTAATAGAGCACAGGGCTGAAATCAATAACATAGAGACAAACAGACAAACAACCAACAAACTATAAAGAATCAATAAAACAGAGTTGGTTCTTTGAGAAAATAAAAAAAAATATTCACAAAACATTATTCAAACTAACTAAAAGGCAGAAGGAGACGAAGGGGTGGGAGCACATAACAACAAACACTGAGGAAACCCAGGGAATTTTAAGGACATAATTCAAAATTCTCTTTGCCAGATAGAAAAGTCTAAAAGAAATGTATAATTATGAAATATAGCACATACCAAAGTTAAATCAGTATCAGATAAGCAATTTAAATAGACATATAACTCCCAGTGAAATAGAAGCAGTAATTTAAAGTCTAAAATTTGGTACTAGACCTGGAAGGAGAAGTGGGCACACTACTCTACTCCTAACCTAGAAGCAAACTCCAACTGATAACCACTTGCAAATGAAAATTTAGTTTTCTCCAAGGGAGTCTCGCTGGGGAAACACATGGGTAGGCTGCATGCCTAGCAGTAGATGCAAACAGAAAATGAACTCAGCTGAACTTTTGGAGCTTCTTTGCTAAGAACATTGCCTCCATTATGTGGGAGGAGGTGGGTAGGGGAGCAGGGCGGGGATGGGGGAGGGTATGGGGAACTTTCTGGATAACACTTAAAATGTAAATGAAGAAAATATCTAAAAAAGAAAAAATAATAATAATAAAAAGAACATTGCCTGGTGTCTATTCCTTTAAAATCATTTTCTTTTTATATATTATATTTATTTTTATTATATTTATGTTTTACTTTTTCTATTACTACACAGGTCCTCTGTATATATATTATGGCTTCAAAGAAACACACCCATAGAAACCTAATGTTTGATAAAGAAGACAGCAATACAAACTGGTTAAATGACAGCATGTTCAATATGTAGTCCTGGTAAAACTGGATGGCTACATATACACAAATACAAATAGATCCACATTCATCATCATGCACAAATCTCAACTCTGAATGCATCAAAGATATCAACATAAGGCAGGATACATTGAAACTTATAGATGAGAGTTGATAGTCTCAAACTCAGCACACAAAAAAAGGCTTTCTGAACCGAACACTGATAGCTTTGGCACTGAGATCAACAGTTAATAAATAGGAACTCATGAAACTGAAAAACTTCTGCAAGGCAAAGAACAACCATCATGCAGATAAAACAGCAGACAATAAAATGGAAAAAAAAATAACCACATATACCTCTGACTGTGGGTCGATATCCAAATTACAAACTCCTCGAAAAAGCTTTCTATCAAGAAAACAAATTTTTAAATACATGTACTGATGCAAACACAAATGGCTGAGAAGCATTTAAAAATATTCAACGTTCTTAGTCATCAGGGAAATGAAAACTGAAATTACCTTGAGATTTCATCTCACACCTGTCAAAATGGCAAAGACCAATAAAACAATGACATCTCATGCTGGTGAAGCTATGGAGTAAGAAGACTACTCTTTTATTGCTGCTCAGAGTGGAAAACGTGTATAGACACTATGGAAATGATGTAATCTAAATAAATTGTATAATATTTTCCATATGATTTTTTCCATGGATTTTCCATACAATTCATATTCAATCTATTTAAAAACAAAAAGAAAAAAAAGGTGGTGTTTAGAAATATTTAAGGTATTTATGAATAGAAATACAAAATATATTGGGAATATTTTCTCATAAAAAATATATATATGTGGGTCAGCTATGGTGGTGCATTTCCTTAGCTCCAGCATTGGGAAGCAAAGGCAGGTAGATTCCTGTGAATTTGATGTTAGTGCGCTCTACATTCGAAGTTCTAGGGCAGCCAGAGATACACAGTACGACCCCACATCAAAAGTGAAACAAAACAAAACAAAACAAAACAAAACAAAACAAAACAAAGAAACAAATCCAGAAAACATCTAGCTATGCAAGGGCTACCAGGATAACAAATTGAGATACACAGAGGACTTCCAGAAAGATGATAAGTCAAGGATAAAATCAAGAACCCCTACACAATTACAATCTTCTTGTACTTTTTGTTTTCTTACTAGTTTGTTTTTATTGAAATGTCTATTAAAGAATGACCCTTCAAATATTACCAGAAAGTGAACCAAACAGATAATTTCACTATTGCCTCCCCAACCCTCACGATAGGCAACTGTATTATCTTCACATTAATTGCAGTTTAAACAACTCAGATTTAATGAAAGTTTTAAATTTGATCTTCCCCTCCCATATTAAAACAGGGAGAATAGGTTTGGCATTATAAGATAGCAGAGGAAATTTCAGTATTTTGTCATGTGCACTTCTTCAATGACTTCCACACAGGTTTATAGAGACAAGACTCTGACAACGGAATTTTTTGACTATTCTTCAGATGCCTTGAACTCCTTGTCTGTGCTTTGACGTTCTCATCTCCACTGCCGTCTAAGGAAGAAGTGTGCCTGTATTCACCAGTTGTAATTGGTGTTTAGTTGGAGAAAGATAGCATTGAACAATCCGGAGAATATATTCTTTAAAAGGGTCTCTAAGCACAGTTTGCTCACACTCAGTGATGCACTTGAGCCAGCAAGTGTTTAATTTCTTACTTAATAAAATTACCAAAATGTGGATCTTAAAATAGAGAGGTATTTAAGAAATGCCTCTTTGGGGAGTGATTGCTATCAACCGCACATAAAGCACAATTGGATATTGCAATAGTACTTACTGTAAAGGAGCATCTGTTCCTGGGCCTATTAATCCTCTTACTTATAAAAACCACCCACCCCTGAATGCACAGAGGAAAGGAGGGCACAGAGCGTGATGCTGACAGCTGTAGGTGGGAAGGGGCCAGGACCACTGAGAACATCCCTGAAAGCCACTTTAAGGCACTAAAGTCTAGCATCTGTTTGCTAATATTATTTTATCACTCTGCCAGGTCATGTCCAGTTTATTCAATCTAATGTAAGTAATGAACATGGAATCTTTAGGGCAGCTAAGGACATTTCCTAATGAATATAAGAACCTTAGAAAGAGGAATGATAATAACGGATGGAGGAGCGTTCTTTGAATCACTAGACCAAAGAAATTGAACATGACATAATAGCTTCTTGTTTTTGCCAGAGACTTACTCTGGCTCCTCAGAGAGAAATTCAATCATTTCTGTTTCGGTCAACTCTTTATCAGCTGTTTAAATTACTTGATGAATGGCTCTAGTGAATATCATGGGGACTGGAATTTTTATGAATAGCTTAGGGTGCTTGTCAGTGTAATAGAAGAGTTTAGAATATTTGGGCTGAGCATATTTTCGTTGCCAAATCTTGTATCCAAAATAACTTGTAATGAACTCATGTGCCTAATTGCTATCTTTCGAGAGTTGCTTTCATTTCCATCTCTGCATTTCAGTAAAACAGTTCAAATGAGACCATGCTGAGGGTGAAACACATTAAGATTATATTCCACTAAGATTAATCACTACTTTTGAAGTAGATGATGCTATTTTAAGACAGGAATATATATATATATATATATATATATATATATATATATATATATATTCCTCTAGCTTTTTGGTTTCTTAAGCCAAAAGTTAAAGATAATGTTTATTTGTAGATATAGTTCTAAATGATTTAAATATCCAGATTAATTTTATTTTTATAAAAATACTTGCACTGGATTTATAATTAATAGTTGTGTTTTATAGATGGTGAAATTTTGACTTGAAGAACTTTGAAAGCCACCGGAGGTCACAGAGCGATAAGAATATATTCTTGAAATTCTAATCAAAGCCTCAGAACCTATTTTCTTTCCCCAATATGCCAATTTCCAATAATCTACCTACAAGCTGGGATTGTGTGTGTGTGTGTGTGTGTGTGTGTGTGTGTGTGTGTGTTGCAGAGGAAGTTTTGGGAAATGAAGAGGACCATTTAGTAATTATCCACATGTTACTAAAGAGAACAACTAGAACTGAAGGTGCTGATATTCAGCACTTTGGATCACAGCCAATTAAAAATGTTTAATGCGCATGGCATTGTGCTGTTCTAGTTACAGTGTGCAAGGGGGGATTTAACCAAGCAAGGTCAGAGATAACTCAAAAAGGTGCATATTCAGTCACAGCCCCATCACTGAGAAGGAAGCCATAACTCTGGTTGTTGGATCTTTGTAAGACATAAGACAGTATTCTACATTCAATCTACTTCTGCCTCCAGAAAAGCAAACCCAGTGTTTTCTGCAGCTGTGGCTGACATCTTTTCCTACTGATGCTAACATTCTCTCTTGTGAGCCTAAGGTCCTCTTTTGTGAATTTTGTTGTATTATCTCCACCTATCTCATTCTCAAGCACTTTAACTTCTATCCACTTAACACTTTGTCTAAGATTCATTGTTCAGAGTGAAGGCATTCAGGGGATGACCCTGAGAGAGACACCTTTATTGGGGGTTGCTTTAGAATCCACCATCCATCCAGGATCCAAATGATTATGGTCAAGGTATACAACTCATCTTGGAAGGTTTCTAGGACCAATTTCTTCAGAAGAGAGCTAAAGACAAGTTGATAATTAACATGTCACCTACAAATTGTCCTTTTGTACATATTTTCTTATAAATTCTAGCCACATTAATAGACTTTCTCAATTATGTTTGCAATCAATACAAATAGCTAATAAAGTTTTGTGGTTGTATAGTTGAAATTTTCTATTCATAATTAATTAATTGATAAAATTACGGTAATTATTTTTATCTGAATTATGTTATCTTAATTTATATAAAGATAAAATTATGTTTAATGTATTAAATATGAAGAAATATTATAAAGATACATAAATTTAAATTTGCCCAGTCAAGTTTCTAAACCTTGCACATCTTATATAGAAATTTAGGAATTGTAAATTTAGGTTCTCTCCCTCTCTCTCTCTGTCTGTCTCTGTCTCTGTCTCTGTCTCTGTCTCTCTTCATTTCTCCTCTTTCCTTCCTTCTTTCTTGGTTTTATTTTGACTTAATTTTTTCATACACTGTATATTTACAATATTCTTTCCCTATCCTAACTCCTCCCACATTCTTCTTGATGTTCTCTCTCAAAACAAAAACAAAATAAGTAAACAAGCAACGAACAAGACAAGAATTAACCAAACCAAACAAAAGTTAGTCCTGTCAGCCCCAGATAAAGCATGTGTTGTCCAACTACTCCTGAGAATGAGATTTGCTTAGAATGTGGTTCATATACCCAGCAATACTTTGTTGGAGAGCTCATTTTCCAATTCCCAACAGCTGTGAATTACTAAAAGCTCCCACTACTGCAATTTTGTCTTGTTTGACATATGCAGGTTGTCTGAATGCTGTCACAGTCTCTGTGAGTTCATATGTGTTATCAGTTCTGTTGTGTCTGGAAGACACTGTTTCCTCGGAGTCCTCTACCAACTCTGGTCCTTAAAATCTTTTCACTTCCTCCTCAGAATAGATCTCCGTGCCTTTAGGAGTGGGATCTAATAAAGTCATCCCATTTAGAACTGAGTGCTCCCAGTCTCTCACTCTTTACACATTGTGTGTTAAGTAGCAGGTGTATCTCTCATTAAAGAACAAAGGAGTTTGGAATTAAACTTCAAAAAAAGACATAAATTATTTCATATTGTTCCTGTTTTTTCTGTTTCTTTGACTATAAAAATTATATAATTTGTAGAGTGAGATATACCTTTCATATTTAAAAGTATTGGTGCAAATAATAGGGCACATAGGTTGTAAGGGTTCAATTTTCCTTGATATATGTGGTCTGTACATCTGTTACCTTGACTTAGTGATGGCATGTCCCTGATGGACTATTCACTGAGTTCCCCTCACTTCCAAGTATCTTTTATTCCCACCATGTTCCTGTGACATTTTAATATGGTCAAGCTCTGCACTAATCATCCCATAGGAAGGAAAATGACCTGTTGCAGGAGAAGGAAACTAAACTGGGGATAAAAGTGATTTGTGATTAGCTGAGCTTCCTCAGAAAACCGCAATATCCAGTCACTGTGTGTGTGTGTGTGTGTGTGTGTGTGCGCGCGCGCGCATAATTTATTTCCTTTGTTAATGTTTGACATGCTTTAAATGAAAGGTTATATTCATTGATTTACTCTTTAATGCCTATTTATTTATTTATTCATTCGTTTAATTGTTAGAATCCAACCTCAACATGCCTTTTCATTTTTATTACAAAGAAATTTGTTTCATATTTTATATTTTAAAAATGTACAGTTCTTTTATGTTATGTGACTGCAAAACTCTATTACCTGTATTTTCCTACCTGCTGATCTCCGGAAGTGTGCTGTGAATTGCCTTTTGTACTAAATTCTTGCTGAACTTTGGTTCTGAATAGCTCAGAGCCAGCTCTATGCTACTCATTAGTGGAGTGTTTTTAAGCCCATGGTGGCAGGTAAAGGAGAATCTTATAAAATATTCATAAGGAGTAGAAGAAACTGGATTAGGACTTGCAAGTATGCCATAAAATTGTACCACAACGTGAGATAAGTCATTTAACCCTCAACCCTCAATTTCTTCAGTGACAGAAGGGATATGTTAGTATTTGTTTTCTGAAATGGTTGTGAATTTAAAATATTAATGTTGGTCATTTAGTACATGATGCTACTTCTGGGTGATTCAGAACTACTATTGTTTTTCTTAGTAGACTATTTTCCCTTAAGAAAAAATTCTATTAGCTAACTAATACATTTTGGGGAAAGGAGTCATTCATTAATTCAACTAACGGATAGATAATTAATTGTGGATTATTTTTCATGATGCCACAGAATGATAAACAATAAGAAAGCAGAGACTTTATAACTCAGCAGATGTAGGCTTTGACCTTTAGTGTCATCAACTATTTATAAATTTTCCCAAGAGACTCAGGCAGGCACTAGGAGGAAGAGGTGAGTTAGTCGGATTGCATTTCTCTTTTCTATTTCTACTAATGAAATCCTTTTATTTTTATCCATTTTTAAGTCCCCCCAAAAGATTTCATTCCATGTACTTTGCAAAAATAAGGTATGAGTACTTAGTAAAGAATCTTACTTATAAATATGTCCCTAAATCTTGCAAGCTTGCAGTTCTAACTGGAGAAAGAATTGTATAATTTAAAGAATCATCACATAGGAGTTTAGATCAGTGTTTCTTCAAACTTCCATGTGCATTGGAATCACCTTGAGAGATTTAAAAATCTTGATGCCCAGGTGGCTCCCAGACCAATTATATCAGGTCTCCACAGGTGATTCCAATGAGCAGCCAAAGTTGGAAACCACTGGCTTGGCAGGAGGGAGAGGTGACTTTGATTTAAATTGGGAAGAAAATGCTTATGGAGAAAGTAGGATTTGACAGATGGGCTGAATGTTGATGGAGAAAAAAAAATGGGGGCATCTTTGTTGATACAGAAATATTGGCTTGAGAGAGAAAGAGTATGTGAGAGGAGAAATCGAGGGAGAGGGAAATGTGGGAGTATAAATGAAAAGTGTAACAAGACGTTAAAAATTTATTTCCCAGAAAAGACATGGAGTTGGGTTGGCAGGGAGATGAATAGGATCTTGGGGAGGTGGTGGAAGGGAAACCATGTTCAGAATGTATTGTATGAAACATTTTTTTTCAATATAAAACAAGAAACAATTGACTTTGTTGGCTCCATCACTTGATTCCTGTGAAAATATGATTAATGTAGTTAATCTCTAAATATCTGTTTCTTTACCTGCAAATTGGGAGATAAAAGGGTCCATTGACAAAGTTTAATACAGTCCAAATGGGAAAATTAATACAAAGCATATCGTTCAGCATCTCTTCAGTGGGTGTGAATTAAATTGAGCAGCTGGAATATAAACACCCAGTGGAAGAGGGGAAACAGGAGTGGGTAGCCCTTTCATACTTCCTCAGAGCTGTAGCCCACAGAGAGAGCCTAACCCTTATATCTTGTTTCCCATTCACATTGTTAGTAACTTTCCACTTTCCCATTTCCTCATGAATTTACTACTTAATGACTGATACCCTTAGCTCTAAAAATACGTAAACTGCAGGCAGTACCCAAGTGCCACTGTCTCAGAACCTTTTTAAGAACACAAGGCTTCTTTTGTGATTGGGTCACCTCACTAAGGATGACATCCTCTAGATTCATCCATTTGCCTGAGAATTTCATAAATTCATTGTTTTTAATAGCTGAGTAGTACTTCCCCAGTACAGGGGAACACCAGGGCCAAGAAGTGGGAGTGGGTGGGTAGAGGAGCAGGGAGGTGGGGAGGGTGTAGGGAACTTTCGGGATAGCATTTGAAATGTAAATAAAGAAAATATCTAATAAAATAAAGTTTAAAAAAAAAAGGAAAAAAGAACACAAGGCACATTGTATGTTTTCGTTTGCAGTTAAGTCTCAGACTGTTGCAAAATCAGGTGTGGTTACAGCTGGCTTTTCCTCTTAGTGAGAAACACAAATCCAAGTGAAGATGCCTCGCCAGAAGACTCACACAGAATAAAACAAACCAAGAAGGAGGGGGAGAACAAACACTGGAGGGTACATCTATTCTAACAGATATGCAAAACACAACAATGAAATGCACAAGATATGACAGAAGAAGCCACTGCAACATCTCTAATAACTCTCAGCTCCTAAGTATCAGAAAATGAGGTAACAAGATAAACAAGGCTATCCTCATAGAAAAGCCAGGCAGCAACACAGTAATAAAATACTAAACCAACTTCCAAAGTAAAGATAGACAGACATTTTGAACGAAATGTTTGCAAACTGAATTAACATTACTCATAGTCATAGGTAGGTTGGTTTTATATCAGGGACTCAAGGTGATTTCTAGATATGCAAATCAGGTGTATGTAATATAACATGGTTGGTAATATTGACAGAAATCACAACATCTCCATAGATTTATGAAAGGCAGCTGATAATGTTCAGTTCAGGATACCTTTATGATAAAAGTCCCAAAGAACATAGGACATTGTGCTTTATTATAGTTAACACATGTATATAGTGGTGCGTATGTGGATGTGCATGTGAGTAGTGTGTAATTGTGTGTGTGTGTGTGTGTGTGTGTGTGTGTGAGCTGCAGTGTATGCATGGAGGTCAAAGACAACTTTTGGGAGCTGGTTCTTTGACTCAAACTCAGAACATCAGGCTTGTTTGCAAATGCTTTTAACTTTTGAGACATCTTATTCAGTTAAAAGCAATAACTTTTCTAAATCAATCACAATCTCATCAAGAAAGAAGTTAAGAGAAAGATCCTATTAAGATCTTCAAATCAAAAACATCTAGCAATAAATCCAACCAAGGAATTGAAATGCCTCTACACTGATAACTTTAAGATCCTGAAGAAAAATGTTGAATATGCTAGATGATGGAAAGACCCTTTAACTTATGGATTAGCAGAATTAATATTATTAAATAGCTATATTATCCAAAGCTGTATACATATTCAGCACAATTCCTATCAAAATTGCAATTCTTAGTAGCAGAAGAAATAATTTAGTCAGAAAACCAAAGACCCTGAATTGTCAAAGCAACCCTAAACAGCTAAATCAACATTGAAAATATCATGATTCCTGAATTCAATATATGCTAAAAAAAAAAAAAGTAACAAAACAGGCCACTGAAATACATCCAAATATGTAGATCAATAGATACAGGAATAAGATAGAAGACCCAGAAAGAAACACACAGAGTCACAGCCATTTAACTTTTGACAGAGCAGTCAAAACCATACATTAGAATGGAAAACCTCTTTAGCAAGAGTTGGGGAAAATGGATATTTATTTATAGAAAGGGAAAACTAGATCTATTTATCCTTTTAAATTTGATTTTTTGGAATTCTCCTATCATGCACCCTGATTGAACTCACCTCCCATTCTTCCCATGCCAAAGAGGCCTCCCCATAACCTCCCCCAAATAAAAAAAAAAAGGAAAGGAAAGAAAGAAAAACACAAATCTATTTTGTCTTATCCATATGCTCATATGGTCATATTCTTAGTGGCTTAGTGATATGATTCTTAGTCATATCCTTTCTATGGAATGGTGAACCTATTCCCACTTTTCTCTACCTGTAATTTCTCCCCTCCTCCCCAGAAGCCATCAACTGAGGAGAGCTCTGCTGTGCCTGGGGAAGGGGCAGGCCCTGTTCTCCTATGACCAACATGACTTTGGGTGGAAGCTCTGACAGTGGACATCACATGGCCTTCGGTGATAACAGAGGCCACAGACATCAACCTGTCTCTGGGCATATCAGAACAATGGATTCAGTGGTGGTTCTCAGCAACTCCATGGACCACAGGCCTCAACAAGGCTTCAGGTGGCTGCACATGCCATTCCCATCAGCAGGGCCCCAAGAACATCGCCAAGGCAACAGTCTTTGGCACAGACTGCATATGTCCACCAGGATCTCAGGCTTTCTAGTGGCCTGAGGCAGCAGTATGAGGCTCAAACACCAACATGGCCTCCAGTGCCATCTCAGACAACTGCAGGAGGTCCAATCCAGAAAGTGAACCGTTGCCAGGGAGATCCTATCACTGGGTGGCAGGTGGCAGAGGTAGAGTCTGATTAAAGTTAAAATGGATAAAATTTTGAAACAAAAATCAGAGAAAAATCTCTCAAAGGGACAGGCATAGTAGAGGATATTTTTGAGAAGGATTCCAGGAATGTAGAAAAATCAAGCAGGACTTGATGAATGGGACATTATGAATAAAAGGCTGCTGCAGAGTGGAGAAAATAACCACCAGAGTGAAAAGACACAGAAAAGGAAAATGGTCTGCTAATCCTATGTCATCCAGGACTGATCTCTAGACCATAGAAAGAAATACAAAATTTAAACAGCACATAACCAAATCTTTCTATTGACAAATGGGCTAATGCACTGCATATATAGTTCTGAAAATATAAAAGTGGCCAATGAGCACCAGAAAATATTCAGTATTCTTGGACATCAAGAAAATGCAAATTAAAGCTGCCATGGGCTCCATCTAAGCTTAGCTTTCATGTCCAGCATCAAGAAAACAAATGGCAACCAATGCAGGACATAATGAGTGGAAGCAAGAATCCTTAATGGATCCTGATGGGAATATAAACTTATGTAGCCACTATGGAAATCATGGAGGAAGCTGTCTGAAATACTAACCCGAGGGCTA
Organism: Mus minutoides; assembly: GCA_902729485.2. Classification (NCBI taxonomy): domain Eukaryota; kingdom Metazoa; phylum Chordata; class Mammalia; order Rodentia; family Muridae; genus Mus; species Mus minutoides. Next base: position 152,206 of record LR750026.1, on the reverse strand, counting down.
GCTTACAACACAGCGATAACACTCATGGATAAACAACCTCTAAGCTAGAGGTACTAGCACATGCACGTTTATTGGTCCATATTTGCTTACTCATAATAGACAAACCTACATAGCTGTTCATCAACATATGAATGGATAAAATAAAATCTCCTGCATATACACAGTAGAATTTAATCTAGCTACAAAGAAAAAAAGGAGTAATCAGAACATTTGCAGAAAGATGCTTTGAAATGGAAAGTCATTACATTAAGTGAAATAAGCAAAGCCCAGAAGAGCAAGTATTGCATGTTTTGTTTTGTATGTAGAAGATAGATTTTAATTTTCATGTATGTTTTGGGATCTAGGTCATGAAGTTAGAAAGGGGACAATGAGAAGGAAATAAGAGAGTACAATGGGTAGAGAAAAAAAGAGTAGTGGAATACAAGTACCATGAAAGTTGAATGGAGTTCGGGATATAAGGAAGAAAGTGGAGAAGAATAATGATGAATAAAGAATATGTGATAGTTCTGTGACAAAAAATTGTTACTTTGAATGCTGACTTAAAAAAAAAAAAGAGTTTCTCATTGCAAGTTCTTGCACAAACTGTGATCAACTGATACTGGGTTCTATCAAGTAGAATGTTCCATTGGCTGCAGTGTCCTCAGTTGGCAAGAGACTATGCTCTGCCAATCCATGAGCATGGGAGATCCTTCCATCTTCTGAGATCTTCCTCAATTTCTTTCTTCAGAGACTTGAAGTTCTTGTCATACAAATCTTTCACTTCCTTCGTAAGAGTCACACCAAGATATTTTATACTGTTAGTGACTATTGTGAAGGGTGATGTTTCCCTGATCTCTTTCTCAGCCAGTACATCCTTTGT
>LR750026.1:129402-150847 GCA_902729485.2 Mus minutoides | reverse complement strand
AATTTGGGTGTAATTCTGATAAGTCTATCTTTGTATGTTACCTGGCCTTTTCCCCTTGCTGCTTATAATATTGTTTCTTTGTTCTGTAAATTTTGTGTTTTGATTATTATGTGGTAGGAGGATTTTCTTTTCTGGTCCAGTCTAATTGGTGTTCTATAAGCTTCTTGTATGTTTATAGGCATCTCTTTCATTAGGTTGGGAAACTATCTCTAGCCATGTAAAATATTTTCTAATAAACATTTATATTCAGTTCCCCTGATGTAGTATAAATTAATTTTTCATTAAATTAAACACACTCAGTATTTATTGAATACCTGTAATTTTCTGTGTCTCAGGGAGGCATAGATACCACCCTCCATAGATTGTATGTTGAGCCACAGCTTTCAGCGATGACAAATGGTGATTGACATGTTCCATGGGATAATGAGAAAGTGTCAGGCTTCTCTGGTGACCTGTGTGACTCAGAGAAGAAAACTTTGATAAACTTCATTAAGACCTCAGAAGGGGATTGTCCTCAAGGATTCCTGTCTTCTCTGAACTTCCAGAAGTGGATGCGTCTCCTCATTTGGACTTGTTCTTAGTTATTTCTCCTGGGATCACCCATGCAGGAAAGTGTTAGCCACACCAAATCTTGGTAGCCTTCCTTTATTAGCATCTGGAAGGAGTCATTTTTTAATAGGCTTTTCATTTGTGTAGACAACAACCAGGTGATTATCTTGGAGGGGATTGTGAATGTATGCTGACTTCCCCCTTCCTCATATCCTGTACCCACGTTGATCTTGAAAATGTGTTTCTAAGATGATGGTTAGGCCAGTGCCAGGCAGTAACTATAGGACAAAACCATGAAAAGCAAGAATTGCCTAATCTTAACAATTTTGCTGAAGAAGCACAACCATCTAATCAAGTAGCTGGGTTTCCTAAGAATTTTCAAAGTTTATCTCCATGGTGAAGTTAGCATTAAAAGAAAACTCACCTCATGTTTGATATGGCTGACATATTACAACCACAAACTAAGTGAAATTAGCATTGGTGAAAATTCAAACAATAATTTAATTTATAAATACAATAACTAAAGAGAATCAGAAATCAGAAAAAAATGAGTTTGATTTTTGAAAAAAAATCAAAACCACAATCATTCCTATAATAGAACACAGGGAAATAATAATAAATTATACGTCCTGATGCTAGGAAAATATTTGGAGACCACTGGAACATTTAACCAATTTAAATTGGTAGCTGCTCTTATAGTTCCAGATTAATAAGTACATTTAAGATGAAGTTTACATAGAATCCATGAGTGGACTGAGGATGACGCTCAGGAGGTAGAGTGCTTGACTAGCGTTCATAAGACCCTGGGTTTGTTCCTCAGTGCTGCATAAAACTGAGCATGGGGCACACACTTGTGCTCCTAGAACTACAGAGGTGAGACAGGAAGGTTGGGGAGTTCATGGTTACATCTGGCTGCATAGTGAATTTATGACTAGCCTAGGCTTCAGAAGACCATGTCCCAAATTATGAGAGAACCAACACAACGAAAATTAGAAGCAAACGATAAAGAAACACAATGTTGACAACTTAAAGACATATACAAAAAATTATACTTAAAGTTTTATGTGCCTATGTCTAAAAAGAAAGTTGAAAATTCAGTCAGCCAATCCTTCATCTTCACATGTTGGCTATTGGGAAAACATCAATAAATTCAATCCCCCAAACACAGTAACATAAAATTGATAAGGTATAGAAAATGATGAAATAATCACATGAGTAAAAGGTTGTTAAAGTCCAATTTGTTAATTTAAAGCACATCAGATCTCATTACAGATGTTGTGTTCCACAAGTGGTTGCTGAAAATTGAACTCAGGACCTCTGGAAGACTGCTCTCAACCACTGAGCCATCTCTCTAGCCCTGACCCTTGGTAAATATTACACATGATACTAAGAGATTGTAAAATTCTCTGTTCATTTATAGATCAAGTCTAGGATGTTATCATATCCCTTTATGTCAATACAGAAAACGGGGAAAACATACCAAGAGAAATAAAAATTGCAAATGCACAGAAAAAATCATATCATTTGCAAAGAATGGTTATAGATGCAGAACATAAAAGATTTTTATATGTATTTAGTATTAATAAAATAACTCAGCAAGTTGATGACTATAGGGAAGGTATGGAAGTATTGCATCTATATTCATTAATAACAAAGTTAGTAATTAGTATGACTCTAAAAGTACAAAAGCATCCGGTCTAAATTCATGAGTAGACATTTTGAAGGATGCTGTAAGAGAGTCATCCTGAGGAATTAAATACAAAAGAAATATAGGGACCTTCCCACCTTTACAGACTACAATACTCTAAGACTTCTTATAACAATGGACAATCTAAGAAAATTGCTTGGCTCTCTCAGTTAAATATTGAAACTTTTAAAGTCTCATTTATACTAGTTTTCTCTCTCTCTCTCTCTCTCTCTCTCTCTCTCTCTCTCTCTCCATATACATGTACATATACTTATACATATACATATATATGTATATAATGTGTGTGTTTGAGTGACTTGATTCTCGCATTGAATCATGTGGGTCTTAAGAATGAAACTCAGATTTTTAGAGCTGATGGCAAATGCTTTTACCTGGGATCCATTATGCTCGAAAACTCCATTGGGCTTTTCAAGTGAATTTGCATGTTTATTATCATACATTAAATATACAAAATATTAGGTGTTAATCATTATGACAATTTCATGCATGCATGTTATACACTTTGGTTGTACATTGTTTTAATGTTTTATTTATTTGTTAGTTTATAGGTGGTTTGGGGGAGGGGTGTAAAAATTGGAAAAATATTGATTTTCTAGTATGGAGTCAATTTTTGTAGACCTATGATACATTTTTTTTCTTGTGTCTTTACAAGTTTCTTCCATTGTGTCTTAGCACCCAATAAGTAGACCTGTCTCTTTGGTCTTTGTATCTCCAAGCACAGTACCTTCCTGTCATATCGCCCTCTTGTAATCATTCACATAATTTTCTATTATAAGTTGTATATTCTGAATGATTTTACCATCAAATTCATATTCATATGTATTGGGAAACATAATTTTCATAAAATTGTGAAGTTAAAGATATTATATTTTAGCTTACATTTGCATATAATATTAAATATTTAATATTTATGTCACTATTTTTACTGATTGCTAAAGAGGGAAGTAAGTATGTTTGAAAAACATTTCAATGAGTTTTGAGAAAACTTACAAAAATTTAATCTCTAGCATGGATTTTTTTTTCCTGTACTTTTCTGCCCTCTAGTGGTGATAGAGCAAAGACCAAAGAAATATTCCAAAGGCAAAAGCCAGTTCTGGAAGAAAAGACAGTGCTTTCTTTGTTGTTGTTGTTGTTGTTGTTGTTGTTGTTGTTGTTGTTGTGGTTGTTATTTTATTTATTTACACTTCAGATGTTATCCCCCTTCCCAGCCACTCCACAAGACCCATATCCCCGAGGTGCTCCTGTGTCACTGTTTTCTTTCTTTCTTTTTTTTTTTTTGTTACTTTTTTTTTATTAGATATTTTCTTAATTTACATTTCAAATGCTATTCCAAAAGTCCCCCCCCCCTTCCTGCTCCCCTGCCCACCCACTCCCACTTCTTGGCCCTGGCGTTCCCCTGTATTGTGGCATATAAAGATTACAGTACCAAGGGGCCTCTCCTCCCAATGATGGCCGACTAGCCCATCTTCTGCTACATATGATGCTAGAGACATGAGTTCTGGGGGTTCTGTTTAGTTCATATTTTTGTTCCTCTTCTAGGTTTGCAGACCCCTTCAACTCCTGGTGTTCTATCTCTAGCTTCTCCAATGTGGGCCCCATGCTCCCTCTTATGGATGACTGTGAGCATCCACTTCTGTGGGAATCAGCTATATCAGGGTCCCTTCAGTAAACACTTGCTGTCCTATGCAATAGTGTCTGAGTTTAGTGACTGATTATAGGATGGATCCCCTGTGGGTTAGTCTCTGTATGGTCCATCCTTTCATCTTAGCTCTAAACTTTGTCTCTGTAACTCCTTTCATGGGTATTTTGTTTCCTATTCAAAGGAGGAATGAAGTATCCACACGTTGGTCTTCCTTCTTGATTTTCATGTGTTTTGCAGATTGTATCTTGGGTGTTCTAAGTATCTGGGCTAATATCCAGTCTCTGTTTTCTAAGGACTGTCCTTCCCTTTGTACTTTTGCATCCTGGGGCCTTTGATATGGGTGAGGTCTTGCCCTCGAGGCACCTTTCCCACTGCTCCAGTGCCAAGCACACCCTTTTTATTTATTAAACCTTTATTCAGCAATCATAGAAAAATCCGCCACGGTGCTCCCCACGCCCTTCTTACCAACTCATTGTCAAGATCTCACTCCCTGTGGCTTCCACTACCTAGTAAGTCTAAAGTGAAATCTCCGTTCCCCACTAAACTAACACTGATAGAAGGCTTTGCAAATTTCTGCCTCTAAAACACATTTAGAATGCTAGTGGTTATTTGTATTTAAGACTTACTCTCTGTCAAGTGTCTTAGCTATATGAATCTATCTTTAAAATGTGAACCTCTTTCTGAAATTGTCAAAATACAGCTTGGAAGGTTATTCTCAGAGTGAACAGTTGGTCAATGAATTCTTTTATAATTTTTATTTATTTTATATTATTTTACAATTGTTTTTTCAATGTGAAGATCATTTTATTATTAGTCTTTTGTTTAACCTGCTTAAGTTATGACACGGTAGCACATATTACATCCCAACCATAGTTTCTGCTCCCTCCTCTATTACCGAAACTTCCCCCCAACCCCTTTCCCTCCTCAGTTCACCCTACCTCCATTTCCCTTCAGGAAAGGGCAGGCCTCCCAGGCATACCAACCAAACATGGCAATATCAAGTTGCAATGAGAATAGGCACCTCCGCTCATGTCAGGGCTGGGACTAGGTAACCCAGCAGGAGGAAAAGGGTTCCAAAACAGGCAATCTCCCAAGAAGACCAAACTACACAACTATAACATATATACAGAGGGCCTAGGTCAGATCCATGCAGGCTCCTTGGTTCAGTCTCTGTGCGCCTGTGTGAGGCCAGGTGAGTTGGTTCTGACGGTTTTCTTGTGGTGCCCTTGAATCCTTTGGCTCCAATATATCCTTCTTTCTCCTCTTCCACAGTATTCCCTGAGCTCAGCCTGATGTGTGGATCTCTGCATCTGTTTCTATCAGTTGTCGATGAAGTCTCTCTGATGATGATTATGCTCTGTTCCTGTCTACAAGTATAGCAAGCTATCATTAGGAATTATTTTATTGGCTTCCCCCCTCCCCAGTCATGTTTGGTACTATTCTAGGACTCTAGGCTCTCCAGCCTCAGGTTGCAGGTCATCCAGGCAGTGTCAGAGATGGGTTCCCTCTTGAGGCATGGGTCTCAAGTTGGATCAGTTATTGGCTAGCTATTCCAACCATCTCTGCACCACCCTTACCCCTGTACATCTTGCAGGAAGAACAAATTGCAGATAGAAGGTTTTGTGGCCATGTTGGTGTCCCTATCCCACCACAGGCAGTCTTGCCTGGTTACAGGAGATGACCATTACTAGGAGTCTTAGCTAGGAACTCTCATAGACTCCTGGGAGTTTCCATTACACTGGGTTTCTACCTCATTCCCTGAATGCACCCCAATTCTGGTTGTATCTGCCAGTATTCTCTCCCTCTCTCCTACCCACACCTGATGCTCCCTGTTTCCACCCACACGCCCCAAGTCCACCTGAGGGGTTACAGGCCTATTTAAATTATTTATCTGATCTTAATTTAACTTTAAATATTTACTTTGTAAAATAAAAGTACTTTTAAACTCAGGATTATTACAGTTCCAATTTCCCCTTGACTCAATAATGAAGTAGAAAGTGAGTTATGCTTTTTAAGGTATTTATTTGGAAGATGAGATAAAGAATAGGAAGATAAAAAACTTAAAACAAATCATAGTGAGCCAAAAAAAAATGGCGGAACCACTCCATTCCTGAAATACAAACTAGCTTTTAAATATAACCTGTAAAAAGAGTACTTTAGATTTCTTTTCTGTTGCTGTGGTAACATGCCCTAGCCAAAAGCAACTTGGGGGAGAAAACAGTTTATTTGACTCGCACGTCCCAGACCACAGTCCTCTCTTGAAGGAAGTCAGAGCAGGCATCCCCTCTCAGCCAAGCAAGCACAGGAGAAAGCGTGGAGAGCTCTGCTTGCGGGCTTGCTCTCTGGATCACACCCTAAAGAGCCCAGACCCTCCTGCTTCAGGACAGTGCCACTCACAGTAGGTTGGGCCCTTCCACATCATTCAAAACTATCCCTCACAGACATGGTCCTGGGCCATTCTGACCTATACAAATCCTCATTTGGGACTTCCTCAGATGACTCTAGACTGTGTCAAATTAATAGCTGAAGCTAATCAGGACAGAAAATAGCTGGTTGGCAGCTTCTAAACTTCAGGTCCGGTGGACTGCTGATCTCTTGCATTTGTCCAACTGCCATGTATATAAAAGACAGATGCTGATATACGTTCTTTAGCAGGCCTAAGATAGGTTCTGAAAGCATTGGAAATATATTGATCTTATGAGCTAATATATTTAGTAACCTAATAATAGTGTCTAGAGCTGGAGTATAGATGTAGTTTGTATATTTAGAAGAATTGAGGTGCATAATCTAATCAGAGTTGAAAAACATTAGGGAGTGGTGAGGAATTAAAAAATGGTGTTTTCACCTGTTCAATCTGGCTTTATCAGTGAGAGATCTTATCTCAAAACACAGATACCTAAAAATGACACCTGCGATGTTTCTCTGGGTTCCACACACATGTGTGAACATGTACATGTGCGCTATATTCCATAACACACACACAGAGAGAGAGAGAGAGAGAGAGAGAGAGAGAGAGAGAGAGAGAGAGAGGGAGAGAGAGGGAGAGAGGTTGTGGGGGTGAGAAATAACCTGTAGATTTGAATTTTAGGAGTTTAAAGTTTGAAATCATCAGAATCAAGGATCTAATATTCTTCAGTAGGAATTGATTCCTGTCATCCTTTGAATGACACATGGGATTTCTTTTTAATAAAAGGTGTTGATAAGAGAGCTAAAGTGCCCTCAAGTGGCTAAACTCAAAAATATTCTATTTGAAAAATGATGAAGCGAGAAAAATTGTTTTGAGTCCAGGACTTTGAGTATCAGACTGGGACTGTTTTCTGTAAGGCTGGCTGCAATGAGTGGTGACATATGCCTGGAATTCCTGCCCACATTACTGCAGAATTATATCCACACACAAGCTTACAGAGTACTAGGGCTATGTACCACCTTGAAAATTTAGGTTTTCATATGGAATATGGCTGGGTTGTTATATGTACCACTCAGTTCATCATTAATCCCTCATCAAAAGCACAAAATTTTTACATACTGCGCTAAAACAAAACAAAAACAAAAACAAAAAACAACCCTCAGGTTTGTCTATAAAAAGGAGCAGTCATTAACTCGTGTGTCTGATGTTTGTTCAGCATCTGTTTTATAGAAGGAATGCAATGAGACTTTGTCAACCAGATAGAAAATATTCTCTACCACATTATGTGTGAAATGTTTGTTTGTTTAGTGCATACCAAAAAATATAGCATCCATAATGTCCAGCCTATGTATACCATTTCTTCCTCTTCTGCCTCCAATTTCTTGCATTCCTTCATGTCCTCTCAAATTCACTCTCCTTTTCTAAAATTATATATATAATTTGTATATATATATATATATATATATATATATATATATATATCACATATATGAATGAGTAGATCAATACAACCTATAGGATCAATTTAGGAATTCTCACATATGCTTTTAAGGTTGACCACTTGGTATTGGATGGCCAATTAAAAGGCTCAATTCTAAAGAAAATAATTCTTCCTCTCTCAGCATTCATTAAATACCTGTGGGTCTTCATCTAGGGGTAGGTCCCCATGAGATTTCCTCCATTTTTGTTCAAGCCAATATCCAGTCTAATTAGATTTGCTGCAAAACCTTCATGCCTCATTTCCTTTCTTTCTAAATGATTTCTCCTCAGTTCTCCTCAGAGTACAAGAGTGGGTTTTTTAAAAATTATTTTTATTAGATATTTTCTTCATTTACATTTCAAATGCTATCCCCAAAGCCCCCTATACCCTCCTCCTGCCCTGTTCCCCAATCCATCCACTCCCACTTCCTGGCCCTGGCATTCCCTTGTACTGGAGCATATGATCTTCACAAGACCAAGGACCTCTCCTCCCATTGATGGCCGATGTGGGTTTTTAAAATGTAAGTTCATACCTGATCCTACCGACCCTTTCTCCTTCTTCTTCCCTCTCCCACCCAAGTTCATCCTCCCCTCTGCCTCCTGTGATTATTTTTTCCCCCTTTGAAGTGGGATTGAAGCATCCACACTTCGGTCTTCCGTCTTGTTACATTTCATATAGTCTGTGAATTGTACTGTGGGTATTACAAACTTTTGGGCTAATATCCACTTATCAATGAGTAGATGCCCTGTATGTCTTTGTGGGTCCGTGTTACCTCACTTAGGATGATATTTTCTAGTTCTATCCATTTGCCTGCAAAATTTGTGAAGTTGTAGTTTTTGAATAGCTGAGTAGAGGTGTTTGATCCTGTGGAAGCTTGTTGCCCCAGTAAAGGGGGATGGGTGGATGGGTAGGTGGGTGGAGGAGCACTCTTTTAGAGGCAAAGAGAAGGGAGGATGGGGTAAGGGGTTTGTGGAGGGGATATCAAGAAGAGGGATAACATTTCAAATGTAAATAAATAAAATAATTCATTAAAAATTGGAAAAAAGAAGAAAAAATAAAATGTAAGTCCAGTTGAATTGTTCTGTACTGGGCTACACTGCTTAAAAGTCTTACTGGTTTCTCAGAAAATTGGACATAGTACTACCAGAGGATCCAGCAATACCTCTCCTGGGCATATACCCAGAAGATGTTCCAACTGGTAATAAGAACTCATGTTCCACTATGTTCATAGCAGCCTTATTTATAATAGCCAGAAGCTGGAAAGAACCCAGATGTTCCTCAATAGAGGAATGGATACAGAAAATGTGGTACATTTACACAATGGAGTACTATTCTGCTATTAAAAAAATGAATTTATGAAATTCTTGGGCAAATGGATGAATCTGGAGGACATCATCCTTAGTGAGGTAACCCAATCACAAAAGAAGTCATTGGGTATGCACTCACTGATAAATGGATATTAGCCCCAAAACTTAGAATACCCAAGATACAATTTGCAAAACACAAGAAAATCAAGAAGGAAGACCAGCGTGTGGATACTTCATTCCTCCTTTGAATAGGAAACAAAATACCCATAAAAGGAGTTACAGAGACAGAGTTTGGAGCTAAGACAAAAGGACTTATCCAGAGACTACCCCACCGGGATCCATCCCATAATCAGTCACCAAACGCAGACACTATTGCATAGGACAGCAAGAGTTTGCTGAAGGGACCCTGATATAGCTGTCTCGTATGAGGCTATGCCAGTGCCTGGCAAATACAGAAGTGGATGCTCACAGTCATCTATATGATGGAACACAGGGCCCCCAATGGAGAAGCTAGAGAAAGTACCCAAGGAGTTGAAGGGGTCTGCAACCCTATAAGAGGAATAACAATATGAACTAACCAGAACCCCCAGAACTCGTGTCTCTAGCTCCATATGTAGCAGAAGATGGCCTAGTCGGCCATCATTGGGAAGAGAGGCCCCTTGGTACTGCAAACTTTATATTGCAATACCAAGTACAGGGGAACACCAGGACCAAGAAGAAGTAGGAGTGAGTGGGTAGGGGAGCAGGGTGGGGGGAGGGTAGAGGGAAGTTTTCAGGATAGCATTTAAAATGTAAATTAAGAAAATATTTAATAAAAAAATGGAAAAAAAAACTCTGGCAATGACCTGCACCCCCCCCCCAGTCTTAGTTGTTTCTCAAAGAATGTCAAATAGCGTGGATAAGACCTAGTTTGTGTCTGCTCTATCTTAATCCATTTTTCCCCATTTCCCATCATGCTTTGGGTTGCCTCTGCTTTCCTGTATCTGTACACACTCATTCTCTCCCTCCTTGGGAGAGAATTATTCAGACAGCCTTCTTCTCTCCTTCTGTCTTTCCATTCCTAGCTCCCTCTCTCCTACGCTTTCCTTCATTCCCCTTTACTTCTTTTCTCCCCCTTTTCTGTCCTAACTCACCTTAAATGTTTTGTGCCAACCCTTCTAAACTACTAGCAAACTGATGCACTCTTGTCACACTTCAAAGATTTTGTTTACTTTTAAAATGATGATAATATAATTATATCTTGTTTCCCCTTCCTTTTTCTTCCTCCTATTCCCTATAAGCCTCTTCTTGTTCTCTTTCAAATCATAACCTCTTTTCATTAATTGTTGTTATATACCTATCATGCATGCATACGTTTATATGTATATTCCTAAATACATAAATACAATCTGCTTAGTCTGTGTAATGTTACTTGAATGTATGTTTTCAGGGCTAACAATTTGGTATTGGATAACTAATTATGAGCTCTTCTCTGGAGAAGACTATTTCTTCTGTTTCAGCATTTCTTAGTTCCCTGCAGTTGTTTGTGTGGAGTTTAGGACTCCTGGGCTTTTCCATGGCCCAGTTTAGCACCTATATTGCTGATGATTTTAAACTTAAAACTGACAGGAAACAAATATCTTGTAAGAACATAAATTTATGGAAATTAAACAGTGCATTACTGAATAATGAATGTGTCAAAGAAAAAAGTGAAGAAATAAATAAAAAGTTCCTGGAACTAAATGAAAACTCTCTCTCTCTCTCTCTCTCTCTCTCTCTCTCTCTCTCTCTCTCTCTCTCACACACACACACACACACACACACACACACACACACACCACTGCAGAAAAGCCTCTGAGATACATTAAAAGCAGTCCTACAAAGAGAAATTTATAGTTCCAAGCTCCTACTTTAAAACAAAATCATGAAGAACACAAATAAATGGCTTATGATTCAACTTACAAATTGGGGAAAATAAAAACAAACAACATCTAGTCCCAGTCAGTGACAGGAAAAAATAAAAAGTCTAAGCAGAAACTAATGGAATTGAAGGAAGAGGAGGAAAAGGAAGAGAAAGATGAGGAGAAAGATGAGGAGGAGTTTTTCTATGTTCTTTTTCTAGCAAGAAGTGACCTATATATATCAGAGGCAACTAACCTCTGTCTAATTGGGCATAAGGGCATTCCACAGGAAGGACATCACCCTTGGTATTAGAAATTTATAAAGCTTCCTAAAGCTAGTGGGATTAAGGACCTTAGAAAAGAGTCAATTACCACTACATAGCTAGACAAGCAAAATTCCTTACTACGTTCTAATTCTTATCTTTGTGCACACAGGTAAGTACTACCCCTCATCAAAGAAGTCCCCCTTTACAGCATAAGGATACTATTTTAGTTATAATTTTATTGCTGTGTAAAGCCACAAGCAAGACAACTATTACAAAAGAAAGCATTTAATTGAGTGCTTGTTACAGTTTTAGAGGGTTGGTCATGATTATAATGGTTGAAAGCCGACAGGCATCATGCTGGAGCAGTAGCTAAGATCTTTATACCCTGATCTGTAGGTAGAGAGAGGAAGATATTGAGCCTAGTGTGGGCTTTTGAAATGTTAGCGCTCACTCCTAGTGACACACATCCTCCAAGAAGGTCATAACTACTCCAACAAAACCCTATGTTCTAATCCTTCCCAATAGTTCTATTAACTGGTAACTCGGTGTTCAAATTTATAAGCCTATGGAGGCTATCATCATTCAAAGTATCAAAGTGACCATCACAGTGCACCACAACTGAACATAATGCAGAGATTAGCAGATCAGTTGTAACATCTATGTTACAACTCCTACATCTATGGTGCAAGGACCATCATGGAGCAGGTGGCAGGAACATATTCACAGGCAGGTAGCAGGAAGTCTTCTGTGAAACAGTGCCTCCTATGAATGGCTGTATAGACAAGATTGGACCAATAACAACATAAATAGGTGCCATACCATGGAATGGGGGCAATTTTTCCCACTGAGGATTTAAAAAATTATTATTGCTTTTCCTCTCTCTTTTTTCCTTCCAGTCCCTCTTCCCTTCACGCCCTACCTCCACCCCATGTGGCACTGAGTTCTGCATCTCCTCTGGGGGATGTTTCTGATACATACCAGCTGGGGAGGACAAGGCAGAGTGGTTCAGGGTGGGGTCTGCAGCTTGTGTTTCACCCTGGAATGTCAGAATGCTCCTGTATGCCAGGCTGGAAGGGAAAAGTGGAGTCTAGGAAGAACTCTATAGGTTCACATCTCCTCTTGAGACGCCCCAGTGCTACCAGTACACAAGTTAGCAGAGAAGAGAGAAAATTCCTGAATCGGAGTCCACCATTGGCGTCTCCCTTTGGGGCCTGCAGGCCAGAAGGAGGATGTGTAGTCCTGGATTGGCAGGTTGCAGTTCTGCTTGGGAGAGACGATATTAAGTGTACAGCTCTTTTAAGCAAAGGCTTTTCCCCGTGATGTCAAATGAAGCAGCTCTCTGAGATCTTAGCTTGTTCATCTTTATTGAGAGTGTTTTTGAACGCATACACTTTATTCGTGGTGAACCAATGGTTGTATAGTTTTTTTTTGGGGGGGGGAGGCATTTAGGGTGTGAGACTATCCAGGGAGGGAAGGTTATTGGCTGAAGGCTAAGGCTAAGACTATTGAGATCCCACATTAGCATGGAGAGGTGTTCCAGGTGCTGAGTAGGATACTGGTGGCCCATCATCTAGTTGAGGTCATGGTTTCCTGCCTCAAAGCAGGCATGGAGACAGGGAAGGAGTTAGTTATACTCTTGGAATCTCAAATTTTGAGATTTCCAAGGTTTGAGCATACTTCACTTCACCAGTCGCATATCCATTCTTCTGGTGGCATGGTCCCCCACCTCTCCCCTGTTTCTCTTTAGAAAAGGGCAGGTCTCCCATGTGTACCAATCAAACATGATATAATAAGTTTCAGAAAGTCTAGGCACCTCCCTCATATTAAGGCTGGATAAGGCAACCAAAAATGAGGAAAATGGTTCCAAAAGCAGGCAAATGAGTCTGAGACAGGCCTTATTCATAGTTAGAAGTCCCATAAGAAGGACAACCTACAAACTGTGACATATACGCAGAAGACCGAGGTTAAAAATTTGAATGAATCTACTGGAACAGGACTCCACATGATCTTCTGATCTCAGCATTGTGTCCAGTATTTGTAATACACACAGAGAGAGCCTAGGTCAGTCCCCGGTTGTTAGTTTAGCTTCTGTGAGCCGCCGTGAGCCCAGGTTAGTTGAATCTGTGGATTTTATTACCACTGAGGGTTTTTAATCAGTGTACACTATGTAATAATCCAACTGGGCTTACTTTGAAAAAAAAAAAAAAAACCCTGCACATGTATTATGAGATTAATTGTCCCAGAGGGGGTTTCAAATAAAAGGAATCAAAGAAATCAATTATAAGATTACAAGTTCTAATAATTCAAGATATTGGCTTGAGCTAATCTTGTAGAAATGAAGGAATATCAAGGTGGAAATAACCATGATAAGTAATTTATGGAAAATTTACAAGTATGGTTCATGAATTTGATGTGAAGGAAAAGAGAATGGGAGGATGAAGATTACTTCAGTGTTTTTACAGAGGATGGTGTCTTTTTAATGATTTTATTCTTTTTTACAGTCCAGACTTTATCCTCCTCCTGGTCCACCCTCTGAATTTTCCAAATTCCACACCCCTCCCTGTCTCCACAGGGAAGTCCCCATCCACCCCTACACTCCCACCCCACCAGACCTCGCCATTCCCTGGGGCGAGGTCTCTCAAGTCTCTCAAGGGTTAGGTGTATCTTCTCTCACTAAGGCCAGACAGGGCAGTCCTCTGCTATATATGTGTTGGGGGCCTCACATCAGCTACTGTATGCTGCCTCGAAATTAGCTCAGTGTCTGAAAGATCTTGGGGGTCCAGGTTAGTTGAGACTGCTGGTCTTCCTATAGGATCGCCATTATTCTCAGCTTCTTCTAGCTTTTTTTTCTAATTCAACCATAGGGGTCACTAGGCAACCAGAAGCAAGAATTCTCCTTTAGGTTTGTTACCTCTCAGACACATGTGATATGAGCAGTTATAGGTGTTTAGAACTCATGGCAGAAGTAAACATGAAGACTATATACTTATCAATCCTAATCTAGCATGGCATATTTCAAATCCATAAAGACTAATGAGATTGTCCAGCCAGAGTTGAGAAGGATAAGAATAAGCTGAACTGTGCCTTGTCTATTGTGACTTCTTGAGGCTACAGAGACTAAAGGGAGCCTCGATGAAAAGCTGAAAACGTATGCAGGAACAAAGAGAAGCATTACTAGGAGTGGATGCCTATTGAGTAGAGTAGTAATGGATATGAAAGCAGAGAGGAATTGAGAATCCATGGTGTACTTGGCAAGGAAGAAGTTTTGAAAACCTTGATGAGAACTATTTGAGAAAATTGTGTGGCAGAAAGCCAAACTGGAATGTGTTGTAGCGAGACACAGCATTGTCAGAAAGATATCCTCTCCAGAACTTGCTATAACAAAGAGAAGAAAGTGACAATTGGACAACTTTTGAATGATGTTTACTCCCTAAGGACAGTCACAAGAGAATCTTTTTCCATGGCATCAATGCCTCTATATGCCAATAAAACATTGAGGATTTAAGCCTGAAGTCCCTGGCAAAGTATAGAGGTAAGCACAAATGGCTTGGGTAATTCTTCAAAAGGAGAAGACACATTTCACATGGAAGTACTAGGAGAAGCTGTGTAGGTGTAGATGTCCACACCACACACTCCTAGCTGATACACTAGAACAACTGTAAAACTCACGTACTTGAGAGTTATGTGGGTTCATATCCCTTTCCAAAATTTACTAAATTTGGAAATATTTGGTAAATATCAGACAAAGCAAACTTAATTTATTGTAGGACTATTGAATATTTTACCCCATTTTCGTGCATCGTGAATATCCCAAAGGCAGTCTGTATGGCACATAATGGTAATTAAATTCACTTCTCCATATAAATTCTATCATGAAAGACTTTTTATGTTAAAGTAATTCTGTAAGTAGTACTTTCTTGTTTATTCTCACTAGCTTCAATAAGTGAGACAGACTATAATTATATATTTGATAACCTTTACAGCACATTATCTGAGCAGATACTAATCTATTTTAGTCCTCTAAAATAATCTAGCTACCTCCCAGCCCAAATCCCTGAGATACTTTCATTTTAGTATTGACTTGGTTCTCTATGTTCCAGGTGTTGTCCTATCTCCTGCACCTTCTTCATGGCCTCTTTTCTCTCTCTTCTTTGGCTGGTGGATGTCCATCCTTATTCTTTGCTCCAATCAGTTATTGAGTCACCAGCTGTTATTGACAAATAAAAGAAAAAGTGGAGAGCAATGTTTATACAAACTTGTGACAGGAGAGACAGAATAAGCATTACAATGCCATCTGGATATGGGGGCAGAGAAATCAGCATTTGAATAATACATGGATAATTTTTACACAGTATACAATACCATTATGCTTATGTCTTTATCTCTTTGGAAAGAATTTTCTGAGGGACACAATTCTGGAGCATGTGAATGATCAAACATTGGATTGGCACTGTGTTTTTAATTAACTTAATTTTAAGAAAGGAAATTCATATTGTTTAGACAAGACATATTATTTTATTACTTAAATATAATGAATCAATAGGATATTATGCATTAAATATATAGCCATATATAATTTTAGTTGTTTTTCCACCTTTTAAAATTAAACCATTATTAAGAATATAATTGAAACCTTTTATTTAATAACAAAGAGGTAATAACATTCCTTTATGTAGAAACAGAACTAAGAAAAGCATCACAATGGAATGTCACTGGTGCTTTGCATATAGAGTAAGATTTAGGAATGAATGCCTCATATTTTCTAGCACCTTTCAAACAGAAGGTCACAAACATGCATTGATTGAGTAAAATAAATGTATAAATTCCTATTTACCAAGACATTTAATATTAAATAAAAAGAACAGCAGAACTACTTGCACTATTTATATATTTGGGGTTTTAGCTTCTCTAAGTATATTGGGATGCAACAGTGTTTTGATTGATATTTGAATAGATTTTAGAGAGAGAGTAGAGGTTACAGTATAAAACTTTTCCTTATCTATATCAATTAAAAATCGTATTCTTGAGATAGCTAATCCTGGTTGTCCTGGAAAAATATCTGCAGGTGGAATGAACTACAATCTACAAGTGGAGGGCACACCTGTGATCCAGATCTTGAGGCTGGAAGACTCACACTTCTGACCCGTATCTTGACATGGGATGACACACCATGAAATGATCAGGCCCAGACAAGGCAGTCCATGCCTTTAATCCCAGGAGACTGCGGCAAGCAGATCTCTGAGTTCTAAGCCAGCCTGGGACAGAGAAAGTTCCAAATCCAGGCATGGTGGTACAAACCTTTAATCTTGGCCATACCTTCTGCTGGAGACGTACATAAAGACAACGGAAGAAGGAAGACTCACTCTCTTCTTTGCCTGTTTTCACTTACTAGCCAGCACATCTGTTGGTACCTGCTTCTTCAGGATTCCTGCTTACACAGAAGACCAGCTGAAACAACTAGCCTCATGGAGCTTCCCCATTTTGCTGGGTTAGTTGGACTGAAAACTGAGAGAACTCTGACTAATACAATTCTAAACTAAAAAATTAAATGAAGTAGCAGATATGTAACTGTTTTAGCACTCATATAAAATATAGTAGGACCTTTCAGAATGATGTGCACATAGTAAAGCCACTGGCAAGAATATGCTGAATCACCATAATTATACTTTTGGAACTTTACTTAAGCAACAAAGAAAATTTCACATATTTGTATCTTTTCAGGAAAGTCAGGAAGGCTTAGGTACTTTAAGACATTTTCTTAAGGAGACCAAGAAGACACCTGAAATGACACATCAGAAAACCACCTATTTAGACATCAAATCTAGATAAAATCAAGCTTTGATGTAGCATGTACACAATGAAAGGACACACACTCACAGTCTTGCCAGGGTTAGGTAACAGTTATCACTTACTTCGCTGTATTTACTTTCTGATGAATGTCTGCCATCTGCCTTTTGCTTAATGGACCCCTGTCATCCTTCTCCTTTTCTTTCCTTCCATTATTATTTAATTCTCTTCTCCTGGGATTTCTGAGCAGTTCTGAAGAAGAGCTGGGAGAGATGATGGAACAGAAAATAAGCTTTCAGGGGTCAGAGGACAACGAATGGAGCATATCTTTCTGCAGATGTTTTCTCAGACTCTTATGTATTCTAGAAAAGAAGGAAGATAGACTGTGGGCTCCTGTGGGCTCTGTGATATCCAACATGTCAGAGGTTTCTGTCTTGGAATGGTGCAGAGTGTTGAATAGATTCAAACCTATGTGAGACCTTTCCTTTTCTTTTATCTTTTCTTCCCCCAAGTAGGCCAGGGTCAGGAGATGCATAGCTGCTTTCTGTTCTGTGCTGTCCGTTCCAAGGAAAGATAGCTTTTATCTGCACTTCTTCTTTCAGTGACTCCACTGTTCTGGCCTGTTTGTTGCAACAAAAAGGCATCAGAAAGCTCTTACTGTCATCCCAGCCCTGCTGTGCTAAGCACCCTCTTCTGTTCTTTATGCAGTGGTATAGTTAGAGTGAGCTCTGCTCTGCACATAGTGCCTAGACTTTCCTGAGATCTCAGCCAGGTGTATGTGTGTGTGTGTGTGTGTGTGTGTGTGTGTGTGTGTGTGTATGCGTGTGTGTGTGTGTGTGTGTGTTTGTGAATGTGTGTCTAAGAGAGAGAGAAACAGAGAGAGACAGAGAAAGAGAGGGAGAGAGAGGGAGAGAGAGAGAGAGAGAGAGAGAGAGAGAGAGAGAGAGAGAGTGTATATGTGTTCTCTGTGTATATAAAGAAAGGAGAAGATTCCTTAGCTCATCTTTATTTACAGGAATTCTCACAAAGGTTACAAAATGTAGCCACAATAGGAATAAGACAGAAGGGGAGGAAAAGAAGGAGAGAGGAGGGGAGGGAGAGAGGAAGGGAGGGAAGGAAGGAGGAATTAAAGCTGTTGTCAGCAGAGGTGTATAGTTTAAGGTTTAAGAGATATGGTGATTTTAGATGGCTACAAGTTTGATCATGGGGATAGCACCAAACATAGAAAGATAACCTATTATGGAGATAAAATGCAGACAGTTATAACACTGCAGCCTTGATTCTTTGTCCAGGAGAAAATGGACCGACCTGGGGTTGATAGTAAAATCACAGACTGCACATAATACTCTCAGGGAACATGCATTAGTTAGAAGCTATGGAGGAAGTGAAAGAATAAGACAGACAGCAAATATTTCATGCCATGTTTTTAAAAAGAAGCTGGATCCTTGGCAGCTTAGGAGGTGGCTCAAATAACAGCTGTAGTAAGTGAGCGCGGGAGGTAGGTGGCAGTGTCTGCACACATCCTGAATACTGGCTAAGGCTGGGAGGAAACC
This sequence comes from Mus minutoides, assembly GCA_902729485.2. Classification (NCBI taxonomy): domain Eukaryota; kingdom Metazoa; phylum Chordata; class Mammalia; order Rodentia; family Muridae; genus Mus; species Mus minutoides. Next base: position 132,268 of record LR750026.1, on the reverse strand, counting down.
AGCTTGCTCACTAAAGCAAATCTCAGTGGGAAGAGATGGTTCTCAGTTCTGAGTTAGTCACAGGCGCATCCGCATGCTCTAAGCTTGTGCCTTTCTAGGTACACAGAAACTCGGGTAAAACCTGCAGGGAACATTTCTGATTTCATTAAATTTTCACAGATGCATTTTTGCTTCTTCTTAATTAAGTAATGATAGAGTTGAAAATGCGATTAAGAGCCCGGCTGTGGCTGCTTCTTACTTCTATTGGAATTGCTTAATTTATCTCCAGGGAAAGTGGCTCTTTTGTTGGTATGAGTACCAGGAGGGCTCTAGTGACAGGATTGCTTGTGAGATGCAGGGCTAGGGGGTAGTTTCAATAGAATGGATGACAGAAAAACATGAAACGACTTGACAGTATAAAGCCACATACACTTTGGAGTTTGGAGTTACTGTGAATTAGCAAGATGACTGCCTTTAAAAAAGAATCAGGTACCTGGAAGAGGCTGAGTCTACAAAGGAACGAGGAGGCTTATGTATGCTCGGAGACAAAGACAAATATTTCTATGTCAAAATGATAACAAAATACATGGAAATAATGATGGCCTCTGTTGAAATAGCTGTATCTTTGCTCTATCCGTTATCACCAAGTTTCTACTGAAAGTCATGTTAAGCTCGGGCTGCTGGGTACAGTCCTGTAATCCCAGCTTGCTAATTTAGGAGCTAAGCAGAAAAATGTAAACTCCAAAGGCTGCCTGGTTGCCTGGGATATGCAGTGAATTCAAGACCATCCTAGGCAACTTAATGAGACCCTGTTGCAAAAGAAAAAAAAAAAAAAGTAAGAAAAGACCTGGGAATTTGGCTCAGTGGTAGCACACTTGCTGAGCACAGATGAAGACGTGTTTCTGATCTCCAACATTGTAAAACAAACTAAAATAGCCCCTCAAATGTGTGTTATTTGCATGTTTGAAGGAATTTTAGAAAAATCGTGATAGGTGGTTAGAACTGGATGTGGCAGGACACTTTGAAAGGACATGGTTTAAATCCAATGAGGATTATTTTTGACATAAAGAAACAGCCATCCGTGGCAGGTTCATCATGAACTTGTACCGTCTGTAATACTATACTGCCCTCCTGAGGCTATAGCTGCCATATTTGCCGTTCTCCATGTTGTCACTGCAGAAGAGCATCACACACCTGCATTCCAGAGAGCATGGGAGAGAAGGAAAAAATGGACATGTCTTCCGTGCGATCAAGGGTTTCTAGTCATTCTGCAGAAGACTCCATTTGCTCCAGACTTTACATCTCAGTAAGCAGGGCCTAGAGATAAGGGAGGTTGAAAAATAGATTCTTTGTACATTTAGAAGGTGAAAGAAATCCAGCTTGGTTGATACGTGGTTGGTCAAATGAAACTGGGGCTGGATGACCCAGGCATGAGAGGACTAAGAATGAATAGACTGAGTCTGACCTGAACCTTCAGCATGGCCCTGCAATAGATTCAGGAACTTACTACTGGAGAAGACAGGGCTGCTATTGTGTGCACAGAGGGGTTGAGGAAGTTATGAGTCTTTTGCCTGCTATCAGTAAGACTTATCTGACAAATGGATTATACAACAGGAGCCTACTTAGCCCCTTTCTTGGGTTGTTACATTTCAGGGTTTTCTTTATTCTCTAGTGCTCATTGTTACCCACAGCTCCCACACTTATATATCCATAGCCTTTGATCTGAAACAATGCATTGGTAAAAATGTTCTCTTAGCAATTTGGTACCCTTTGAAATTATTTCTAGCAAACATGTCCACTCTTTCTCAAACCCTTTTCACGGCCAGTTATATAAACCTTGGCCTATGGTTCAAAAAGTCTGATTCCTGCTGCAGACTCCCTCTTTGAAGGACTTTCTTAGGCTCTTCAGGGTAAATTGAAGGGATCATCAGGGCCTGGACTTTCCTGGGCTCTCCTTGGTAAATTGAAGAGATCATCAAGGTCTGTGGCCAGGTTATTTAAAGGATTAAGTTCCCCAAAGGCAAGAGAAAGATAAGAAACTTTCACCTGAATCTAGTAGCAAAAACACCCTTTCTGAGAAGTGGAAAAATTAAAAGCAAAACAAAACAAAACAAAACAAAAAAACCTCCTCTGTTTTCCAGTTTGGGGCATGGGGGTAAAAGTTACTGTACAGAGCTGTACATATACAATACATATACAATAAGTGTCAAAATTTGAAAGTAAGTCAAGATTTTCAGGTTGTTTGGACTGACATAATTAGTGGAAGAAGCTAAACATAATGTTCAAAGCTCAGTGATTTAAGCGGGTGCATATTTAGTTCACGTTCCTACTGCTGAGACAAAAGGCCCTGAGAAAAGCAACCTTAGGAACAGAGAGCTGATGGTGGCTCACAGTTAAAGGCATCAACAGTTATGGCGGGTCGGACAAGTCAGCATGAGCCTGAAGCAGTTGCTCAGACTGTATCCATAGTCAAGGAACACACAGCAAGGATGCTTCTGAGGGACCAGCTTGCTCTCCCAGCCTCAGACTGACCAGGAACCCCTGCCCAAGGAATGGGATCACCCAGAATTAAAATATATCCTTCCCAGAAATAGCTAGAATCTGATCTTTTGGGAGAATCTAGATTCTATGACCACAAGAAGAAATCACATCAGTGGAGATTTTTTTCCTTTCCTTATCAAAGAAATTTTGGATATGTTTGTTCACATTATAAGAGAAGTTACAAGAGATTTTTAAAAATTAATGTACTTAAAACCTATAAACCCACTGCATGCTACCATTATATATATATATATATATATATATATATATATATATATATATATATATATATATATATATATATATATATATATATATATATATATTTTATATTTTTGTTTTTTTT
>LR750026.1:0-129284 GCA_902729485.2 Mus minutoides | reverse complement strand
ATTTTCTGAGGAACCGCCAGACTGATTTCCAGAGTGGTTGAACCAGCTTGCATTCCCACCAACAATGGAGGAGTGTTCCCCTTTCTCCACATCCATGCCAGCATCTGTTGTCACCTGAATTTTTTATCTTAGCCATTCTTACTGGTGTGAGGTGGAATCTCAGGGTTGTTTTGATCTGCATTTCCCTGATGATTAAGGACTAGTGACCATCACTGGTTTGGTGGCACTACTCCAATTCCTTCTAAGGCAAGTGATTAGGTCCAGCATGGTTTCCTATATTCAACACAAATGTTAATCTGGTAAAAACAGAAAATGATGAGTTTGTATTTTTAAACTAAGTCTGAAGTAGCGAACCTCCTAAATGGTCATGGGGAATCCAAGTTCAGCTTGAAAACTTCTAACATACCACGTCACACTCTTCTACTGAACTAACAATTATTATGTTTAACTGTTCCATTTTATTTTTTAGCTCTTTAAATATTAACACAATTTAAACGATGTGTTCTTTATCTCTATCAAGTACATACTTTACTTACTGGAAAACTATATTTTGATAAACATTTCTTATAACATGAAAAAGTTTAATAGTGGGTAAAATGGCTGAATGCTACCCCTTTCCTGCTAACCGTCATGCTTGGGCAGTGTACCTTATGAAGTATCAGACCATAGATGATGGAGTCTGTTAGTCTAATCTCAGTGAACAGTGAGTAAGGAGAATGTTTTCCACTTGTGTATCATTTTAAACCATATATCATTAGTGATCACATTTTCTTCAGTAATTTATGACCATTTTGTTCCTTATTTTTTTCAATTCATTAGGCACCTTGTTAACATGTTTGATTCAGTGTGATTGGATATTTCCAAGCAACAAGTATATCTTAAAAATAATATGATTTTTATTTTTTCTTGTCAGTCACATCTTTTTCTTTTCAGAGCCAGAGAGTGGGATTTTATGGGGCATGGGGGTGGGCCTTTGTGATCCTTGACAACAGCTTTTGTTTGCACTTTTTCCTCACCTGGAAATCTCATTCAGCTATTTGTTCTCCTTGTAGTTGTAAGCTTCCTTCTTTCTGAGCTTAAGTTTTCTCTCTTCTTTGGGGTATTTGCAAAGCACACTTCACTTTCTCTTGTTATTTTCTGCCTGCAGATTTCTCTTTTACCTTTTGATAGTAAATGGAAATCACTATGTTAGCCATCAACCATTTGAAAATCAACTCAGTTCCTCTACCTCCCATCTTCTGTTTGGAGCTGAGTTGCCCCTGGATGAAGATGCTCTCTTGTGGTAAAACATGCTGACTTTAATTTTCATCCCCAGTCATAAACAATTCCCACTCCTCAGCTCTCGAATATATTTTATCTTGTGTTTATTTTTTTTTTTTAGTTTTATTTTCCATTCTGTTGTGAATTGAATTGTATCTCTTGAATCTAAAATTTCCCCCCTGACGTTGAATCTAAATTTTATATTGATGTTCTAACCCTAAAAATACTTAGGGCTTTTGGGGAGCATATAGGTATAGTAGAAGCCCTGAAGCAGGTGATCTCACAATGATATAAATACCACTATGAAAAATGATATCAGAGGGCTTGTTTGTGCTCTCTCAAACACAAGAGGATACAACAACAATCTAAGTAATGAGGGAGCCACCACCAAGAAATGGCCATGGCTCATCCTTCAGAACTATGAGAGATGAGTGTTTATTTTTAAGTATGCTTAGAGTATGGTATTTTTTTTTAAGTAACTCAAGCTTGTATGTTATTATATATCTGGAAATCTTTCTATCCTAGACAAACATAACTCTCCATTTTTCCAATTGCCACACTTTATTGAGCTTGCCTTGACTCTTGAGATTTATTCATAAAGAAAAAAATTTAATCTATAAAAGAAATAAATGTAAAGTTTACAATAAGGGAAAGGACCAAAGGGGAAGTTTTTAAGGGATAGAGAAGGGATAGGGGGGTGGGAGGTGAGTGGTTGGGTGTGTGAGGGTGAAGGACTGGGACGGTAAGGAGATGTGACCCCGTATACTTGGTTGGTCATGGGGGGTCTAGAAGGTCCGTCTAAACCACCAACCAAAGAGTACTCACAGCTCCAGTTCCGTAGGAAGCAGAGGATGACCTTTTTGGGCATCAGTGGGAAGAGAGGCCCTTGGTCCTGAGATTTCTAACTATCTGGAAACATAGCCTATATCTTCTCATTTTCAGTACTGTCTAGCAGCTCTTAGTTTATAGTGGAAAAAGACTGTGACACTTCCTTTGCACTAACTTCTGGCCTTCTTCACTTTCTTCTGACTCGCGAGAAAACTGCTTATATTTCATTGGAAGATCCTTTAAGAAACAGCATAGAAATCTGCATGCTTGCCTTTCTCTCTAGCACATTCTATGATATTGATAAACTATCCTTCTCTCTCTCTCTCTCTCTCTCTCTCTCTCTCTCTCTCTCTCACACACACACACACACACACATATTTGCAAACTGGGAATATATCATTGTCAGTGTTCCAAGATGTTATGAGTATGAGATAAACCTGAAACATACTGATTAGGGCATAAAACACATACTGACTAGGACATAAAACACATACTGATTAGGACATAAAATTAGGACTGCTATATTTGTTCATACTAAAAACATTGAAACTTAATAGTAGACCTCTCTCCAACTTTTACTTAAAACTGAGGATTTAAAGTTTATCTATTATCACGCTCTGTTTCAACTCTCTTTCTATTATAGTATACTTAGTCCTTCTTCAATGAAACTTTTTTCCCCTGTGGCAATATATCTACACAGATACTTGTTGGATTCTTTATATCCCCTGCTATACATTCTGGTTTTATGTTATTCCTCTAACAGATCTTTACTATAATTCTTTAGATGTAGACAAGGCGCTCTGTATTTTATAGTGAAGCTATCCATTTTCATTTTTCTTTGCTTCATCATGTTCATTTTCTTCAATCCACTGCGCTCTTTCATCTGCCTAATGGTTCAACACTAAAATTTCAGCTTCTGTGTCACTTTGTCTTGAAACCCTTCCCTAATCCCTGTGATCTGGCCTAAATGGCTCTTTTTTATGGTGTCCCTTAGCAAACTGCTCCTTCTTGTCAAAGCACATATCACACTTGAATTGCCTCATTGCACGTTTGTGTCTTCAATTTATAACGTCAGAGAAAGTTCTGTTCTTTGGACATAAATAGAATAAATGATAGTTAGGACACGTGTCACAGACCTTATATCATCCGTAAGATATTGGTAAATAATAGATGCATTCTTATCTGTATTCGAATTCTTTTTATTGCTCTCCTTTCTCACAAGCACTATAAAATCTTAGTACAGAACTGATACGTGACTAAATCATATTTATTGTGCTACAGCTTTGTTTGAATTTGAAAGCTATATTTAAAAAGTCACCAGACACACGATGGCACAAAGACCTAATGTTAGCCTTGCATTAAGTATGATTTAGGAATAATTAAACGGACAAGATAATTTTGAGATTTCTGAATTCCTTTATCTCTCCCTTACCCCTTGCCTGATTTCTCTTATCAATAGTCGTGGTAAAAAGCTACAATATTTTTTTTTTTTGCAGTAGTTTTCTTTCATTAATTTTATACTCAAATAGTTCATAATTATATCCTTGAAATTTCCTGTCATTTGAACAAATTTAACCATACCCAGAAAAGGGACTTGAGGTGTTCTGAACTGGGCACAGCTCAAGATGAGATTGGTAATAGTGGTATAAATCACAAACTATTGAAAGGGACAATAAGCATCCCAGATAGGATGTCATGCACCCTCTCCTTTTGTTCTGTCATGGAAATGTGAAGAGATCCCAATTAGGAAATCCTGGAGAACACAGTGCACTACTTGGGCTCGTAAGGTTTTATGAAAGTGTGCTCTGAGTTAAATTGTGTTTCCTGACTTCTAAAGTACAGAATATGTCCTGTGGCCAATAAAACGTTTTTACATTTCTTCAGTCATGCTCTCTGCTTCCTTTTGAAATTACGCCCACCACAAAGGGCCATGATGACTTCAATAAAAACTTACTGGGGTTAGCAGTTAGATGTAGCCACAGACAAATAGCTTGCCCTGTTTTGTAACAGTAGCTACAAAACTTAATTAAGAGTTTTCCATCACAAACATGTTAAAGTATCCTCCCAGATAAAGAAACTCCCTTTTCTGGAATGGAACACTGAAGTCCACATTAAGGGAGAAAGAGAGAAAGAAAGAAAGTTTGTGGCATTTAATCAGTACCCATGAAGTGCCTTTATACTTTTTACCCAAATGGCAATTTGCTATTCAGTCACCTTTTTCTAGTTGCATACCAATTTTAACCTTTCATTAGATAGCCTGAGAATATAAGAAGGTCTTTTCTTCAGGGCCACATGTCTTTTCTCTTATTCCCCAGGTTAATAAGTGAGGGGAATTAAAGTAATTGGATTGTGTTTCTGAGAGTTGGGATGAAAAAGCAAAGCAAAAGGCAATGGAAAGACTGCTCTTATGACCATTTCCTTAAGCTACTTCATCACTTGAAAATAAAATCCAAACAGTATTAATATTAATTGTCCTATTCATTACAGGAAGGCCAAATAACAACTGTAATACTCTTCTAATGCTTTTTTGAGCTCAATAATGTTTCTTCACCAATATACATTTCATACATGGTTATTAATTTCATCCATGAACTTGGGGTCAACACATCTCTGTAGGTAATATTGGATATTATACACACTTACAACTGTAATTTCCTTAGATTTTATCTTATATCCCAAACAATTTAAAATCTAAAGAAATATATATATATATATATATATATATATATATATATATATATATCACCCAAAGTCCTATCTTCCTGGAAATCTACTGGCCCAACCAGCCAAGGAAACTGGTAGGATATCTACGTCTTTCTTCCTGTCCTCCAATTCCTTTTCACCAGTGTCATTTCAAACCTCTAGCCTTCAGGAGCCTGTCTTCTCTCCCTTCCTTCATTCCATAAAACCTTCACAGATCCTTGTAGGATATCCAGTTTTCTGACTTCTTGTCAACCCTCTTTTTTCACATTTTTTATTAGATATTTTCTTCATTTACATTTCAAGTGCTATCCCATAAGTCCCCTAAACCCTCCCCCACCCCACTCCCCTGCCCACCCACTCATACTTCTTGGCCCTGGTGTTCCCCTGTACTGGGGCAAATAAAGATTGCTAGACCAAGGGCCTTTCTTCCCAATAATGGCCAATTAGGCCATCTTCTAATATATATGCAGCTAGAGACATGAGCTCTGGGGGTTCTGATTAGTTCATATTGTTGTTTCATCTATAGGTTTGCAGACCCCTAGAGCTCTTGGGTACTCTCTCTAGCTCCTACATTGGGGACCCTGTGTTCTGCCCTATAGATGACTGTGAGGATCCACTTCTGTATTTGTCAGGGACTGTCAAAGCCTCACAGGAGACAGCTATATCAGTGTCCTTCAACCCTCTTAACCCCTCTTCTATTCCATCTGATTCCATTATGTCAGCTTTCAATACCCAGGAACAAGTTCTACTTAGTTTCCCCTGTGGCTACACCCAGGAGCAACTCAGAAGCATTCCCTACCAGGGAACCCAGAGCCACTGCAGGCTCCTAAGATCCAGAGAGGGCAACAGAAATCAAGGGAAAAAACCCACCCAACAAACACAGAGCATATATTATAGATAGAATTATAGTTATCCCAAATCTAGATGCTTAGACACTAGCTTTAAAATACAATTTATATGTGTTTTAAATAGACGATATGTCTATATTAGAACTCAGAAACCCTACTACTGAGAAATGCAGTACAGTTGAAACACAAGGCAAGGTCTTTAAAGTAGCCATTATGAATATGTATGAGGACCTCAGAGAGAATAGGAATAAATCTATTAATGAAATCTACAAATTTCACAAACAGTAGAATGAAATGAATATGTTTTATTTTTAAAACATTTTTATTTATTATATTTTTATTATAAAATATATTATTTATTATAAAATAAAATAAAAATATTCAACATAAAAAAAGAGAGAACAGAATCACTAAGAAAAACCCAAAGCGTAGTAAAGCAGGAAATGAGAAATTTAGAAAGTTAAATAGGAACCTAAGAAACAAATCTCTCCCACAGAGTACAAGAAATGAAAGATAGATAGAATCCCAGACACTGTTGCCAAGATAAAATAATGGATACTCAGTCAAAGAAATGTTAAATGAGAGAGAGAGAGAGACAGAGAGACAGAGAGAGAGAGAGAGACAGAGAGAGACAGAGAGAGAGAGAGGCGAGAGAGGAAAGACCAGAGACAGAGACAGAGACAGAGACAGAGACAGAGACAGAGACAGTGAAGTAGAGGAACAAAACATCTGGGGAATCTGGTACATCATGAAAAGACCAAATCTGTGAATAATAGGAGTAGAGAAAGGAGAAGAAACCTAGGTTAAAGGCCCAGAAAATGTTTTCAATAAAATCATTAAACAAATTTTCCTAATTTTCAGAAGGAGATGCTTATCAAGGTACAAGAACAGAAATATCATAAAATAGAGTGGACCAGAAAAGAAATTTCCCTAGACTGAACCAGAAAAGAATTTCCCTTGGCACATAATAATCAAAACAGTAAACATACTGAACAAAGAAAGAATATTAAAAGATGCAAAGATAAAAGATGAAGTAAAGGTAGACCTATTGTGTTCTGACTTCTCAATGCAGTCTCTAACAGCCAAAGGGCCTGGTGAGTTGTGCTATAGACTCCAAGAGTCAGAGATGCCAGCCTAGACTGGTATACACAGCAATAGTTTCAATCACCATAGATAGAGGAAATAAGATATAACATATTAGAAACAAATTTTAGTAGTATACATAAACAAATGCAAACCTATAGAAGGTGCAATAAGGGAAACTTCACCTAAAGAGGTTAACCACACCCAAGAACACACAAAGAATAAGTAATCCCAGACAAGCAAAGCAGAAGAAGGGGGATCGATCCCAGACCAAAATAAAGGTAGTTCTAAGAGGTAAATTCATAGCACTAGGGGGGCCTAAGTAAAATAATTGAAGAGATCTCATAATGGTAACTTCATGGCACACATGAAAGTTTTAGAACAAAAAGAATTCATACCAAAAAGGAGTACACAGCAAGAAGTAATAGAGCACAGGGCTGAAATCAATAACATAGAGACAAACAGACAAACAACCAACAAACTATAAAGAATCAATAAAACAGAGTTGGTTCTTTGAGAAAATAAAAAAAATATTCACAAAACATTATTTAAACTAACTAAAAGGCAGAAGGAGACGAAGGGGTGGGAGCACATAACAACAGACACTGAGGAAACCCAGGGAATCTTAAGGACATAATTCAAAATTCTCTTTGCCAGATAGAAAAGTCTAAAAGAAATGTATAATTATGAAATATAGCACATACCAAAGTTAAATCAGTATCAGATAAGCAATTTAAATAGACATATAACTCCCAGTGAAATAGAAGCAGTAATTTAAAGTCTAAAATTTGGTACTAGACCTGGAAGGAGAAGTGGGCACACTACTCTACTCCTAACCTAGAAGCAAACTCCAACTGATAACCACTTGCAAATGAAAATTTAGTTTTCTCCAAGGGAGTCTCGCTGGGGAAACACATGGATAGGCTGCCTGCCTAGCAGTAGATGCAAACAGAAAATGAACTCAGCTGACCTTTTGGAGCTTCTTTGCTAAGAGCATTGCCTCCATTATGTGGGAGGGGGTGGGTAGGGGAGCAGGGCGGGGATGGGGGAGGGTATAGGGAACTTTCTGGATAACACTTGAAATGTAAATGAAGAAAATATCTAATAAAGAAAAATAATAATAAAAAAAGAACATTGCCGGGTGTCTTTTCCTTTAAAATCATTTTCTTTTTATATATTATATTTATTTTTATTATATTTATGTTTTACTTTTTCTATTACTACACAGGTCCTCTGTATATATATTATGGCTTCAAAGAAACACACCCATAGAAACCTAATGTTTGATAAAGAAGCCAGAAATACAAACTGGTTAAATGACAGCATGTTCAATATGTAGTCCTGGTAAAACTGGATGGCTACATATACACAAATACAAATAGATCCACATTCATCATCATGCACAAATCTCAACTCTGAATGCATCAAAGATATCAACATAAGGCAGGATACATTGAAACTTATAGATGAGAGTTGATAGTCTCAAACTCAGCACACACACACACAAAAAAAGGCTTTCTGAACAGAACACTGATAGCTTTGGCACTGAGATCAACAGTTAATAAATAGGAACTCATGAAACTGAAAAACTTCTGCCAGGCAAAGAACAACCATCATGCAGATAAAACAGCAGACAATAAAATGGAAAAAAAAAACACATATACCTCTGACTGTGGGTCAATATCCAAATTACGAACTCCTCGAAAAAGCTTTCTATCAAGAAAACAAATTTTAAATACGTGTACAGATGCAAACACAAATGGCTGAGAAGCACTTAAAAATATTCAACGTTCTTAGTCATCAGGGAAATGAAAACTAATTACCTTGAGATTTCATCTCACACCTGTCAAAATGGCAAAGACCAATAAAACAATGACATCTCATGCTGTTGAGGTTATGGAGTAAGAAGACTACTCTTCTATTGCTGCTCAGAGTGGAAAACGTGTATAGACACTATGGAAATGATGTAATCTAAATAAATTGTATAATATTTTCCATATGATTTTTTCCATGGATTTTCCATACAATTCATATTCAATCTATTTAAAAACAAAAAGAAAAACAGGTGGTGTTTAGAAATATTTAAGGTATTTATGAATAGAAATACAAAATATATTGGGAATATTTTCTCATAAAAAATATATATATGTGGGTCAGCTATGGTGGTGCATTTCCTTAGCTCCAGCATTGGGAAGCAAAGGCAGGTAGATTCCTGTGAATTTGATGTTAGTGCGCTCTACATACGAAGTTCTAGGGCAGCCAGAGATACACAGTACGACCCCACATCAAAAGTGAAACAAAACAAAACAAAACAAAGAAGCAAATCCAGAAAACATCTAGCTATGTAAGGGCTACCAGGATAACAAATTGAGATACACAGAGGACTTCCAGAAAGATGATAAGTCAAGGATAAAATCAAGAACCCCTACATAATTACAATCTTCTTGTACTTTTTGTTTTCTTACTAGTTTGTTTTTATTGAAATGTCTATTAAAGAATGACCCTTCAAATATTACCAGAAAGTGAACCAAACAGATAATTTCACTATTGCCTCCCCAACCCTCACGATAGGCAACTGTATTATCTTCACATTAATTGCAGTTTAAACAACTCAGATTTAATGAAAGTTTTAAATTTGATTTTCCCCTCCCATAGTTACACAGGGAGAATAGGTTTGGCATTATAAGATAGCAGAGGAAAATTCAGTATTTTGTCATGTGCACTTCTTCAATGACTTCCACACAGGTTTATAGAGACAAGACTGACAACGGAATTTTTTGACTATTCTTCAGATGCCTTGAACTCCTTGTCTGTGCTTTGACGTTCTCATCTCCACTGCCGTCTAAGGAAGAAGTGTGCCTGTATTCACCAGTTGTAATTGGTGTTTAGTTGGAGAAAGATAGCATTGAACAATCCGGAGAATATATTCTTTAAAAGGGTCTCTAAGCACAGTTTGCTCACAGTCAGTGATGCACTTGAGCCAGCAAGTGTTTAATTTCTTACTTAATAAAATTACCAAAATGTGGATCTTAAAATAGAGAGGTATTTAAGAAATGCCTCTTTGGGGAGTGATTGCTATCAACCGCACATAAAGCACAATTGGATATTGCAATAGTACTTACTGTAAAGGAGCATCTGTTCCTGGGCCTATTAATCCTCTTACTTATAAAAACCACCCACCCCTGAATGCACAGAGGAAAGGAGGGCACAGAGCGTGATGCTGACAGCTGTAGGTGGGAAGGGGCCAGGACCACTGAGAACATCCCTAAAAGCCACTTTAAGGCACTAAAGTCTAGCATCTGTTTGCTAATATTATTTTATCACTCTGCCAGGTCATGTCCAGTTTATTCAATCTAATGTAAGTAATGAACATGGAATCTTTAGGGCAGCTAAGGACATTTCCTAATGAATATAAGAACCTTAGAAAGAGGAATGATAATAACGGATGGAGGAGCGTTCTTTGAATCACTAGACCAAAGAAATTGAACATGACATAATAGCTTCTTGTTTTTGCCAGAGACTTACTCTGGCTCCTCAGAGAGAAATTCAATCATTTCTGTTTCGGTCAACTCTTTATCAGCTGTTTTAAATTACTTGATGAATGGCTCTAGTGAATATCATGGGGACTGGAATTTTTATGAATAGCTTAGGGTGCTTGTCAGTGTAATAGAAGAGTTTAGAATATTTGGGCTGAGCATATTTTCGTTGCCAAATCTTGTATCCAAAATAACTTGTAATGAACTCATGTGCCTAATTGCTATCTTTCGAGAGTTGCTTTCATTTCCATCTCTGCATTTCAGTAAAACAGTTCAAATGAGACCATGCTGAGGGTGAAACACATTAAGATTATATTCCACTAAGATTAATCACTACTTTTGAAGTAGATGATGCTATTTTAAGACAGGAATGTATATATATATATATATATATATATATATATATTCTTCTAGCTTTTTGGTTTCTTAAGCCAAAAGTTAAAGGTAATGTTTATTTGTAGATATAGATCTAAATGATTTAAATATCCAGATTAATTTTATTTTTATAAAAATACTTGCACTGGATTTATAATTAATAGTTGTGTTTTATAGATGGTGAAATTTTGACTTGAAGAACTTTGAAAGCCACCGGAGGTCACAGAGCGATAAGAATATATTCTTGAAATTCTAATCAAAGCCTCAGAACCTATTTTCTTTCCTCAATATGCCAATTTCCAATAATCTACCTACAAGCTGGGATTGTGTGTGTGTGTGTGTGTGTGTGTGTGTGTGTGTGTGTGTGTGTGTTGCGGAGGAAGTTTTGGGAAATGAAGAGGACCATTTAGTAATTATCCACATGTTACTAAAGAGAACAACTAGAACTGAAGGTGCTGATATTCAGCACTTTGGATCACAGCCAATTAAAAATGTTTAATGCGCATGGCATTGTGCTGTTCTAGTTACAGTGTGAAAGGGGGGATTTAACCAAGCAAGGTCAGAGATAACTCAAAAAGGTGCATATTCAGTCACAGCCCCATCACTGAGAAGGAAGCCATAACTCTGGTTGTTGGATCTTTGGAAGACATAAGACAGTATTCTACATTCAATCTACTTCTGCCTCCAGAAAAGCAAACCCAGTGTTTTCTGCAGCTGTGGCTGACATCTTTTCCTACTGATGCTAACATTCTCTCTTGTGAGCCTAAGGTCCTCTTTTGTGAATTTTGTTGTATTATCTCCACCTATCTCATTCTCAAGCACTTTAACTTCTATCCACTTAACACTTTGTCTAAGATTCATTGTTCAGAGTGAAGGCATTCAGGGGATGGCCCTGAGAGAGACACCTTTATTGGAGGTTGCTTTAGAATCCACCATCCATCCAGGATCCAAATGATTATGGTCAAGGTATACAACTCATCTTGGAAGGTTTCTAGGACCAATTTCTTCAGAAGAGAGCTAAAGACAAGTTGATAATTAACATGTCACCTACAAATTGTCCTTTTGTACATATTTTCTTATAAATTCTAGCCCCATTAATAGACTTTCTCAATTATGTTTGCAATCAATACAAATAGCTAATAAAGTTTTGTGGTTGTATAGTTGAAATTTTCTATTCATAATTAATTAATTGATAAAATTACGGTAATTATTTTTATCTGAATTATGTTATCTTAATTTATATAAAGATAAAATTATGTTTTATGTTTAATATGGTCAAGCTCTGCACTAATCATCCCATAGGAAGGAAAATGACCTGTTGCAGGAGAAGGAAACTAAACTGGGGATAAAAGTGATTTGTGATTAGCTGAGCTTCCTCAGAAAACTGCAATATCCAGTCACTGTGTGTGTGTGTGCATGTGTGTGTGTGTGTGTGTGCGCGTGTGTGTGTGCGCATAATTTATTTCCTTTGTTAATGTTTGACATGTTTTAAATGAAAGGTTATATTCATTGACTTACTCTTTAATGCCTATTTATTTATTTATTCATTCGTTTAATTGTTAGAATCCAAGCTCAACATGCCTTTTCATTTTTATTACAAAGAAATTTGTTTCATATTTTATATTTTAAAAATGTACAGTTCTTTTATGTTATGTGACTGCAAAACTCTATTACCTGTATTTTCCTACCTGCTGATCTCCGGAAGTGTGCTGTGAATTGCCTTTTGTACTAAATTCTTGCTGAACTTTGGTTCTGAATAGCTCAGAGCCAGCTCTATGCTACTCATTAGTGGAGTGTTTTTAAGCCCATGGTGGCAGGTAAAGGAGAATCTTATAAAATATTCATAAGGAGTAGAAGAAACTGGATTAGGACTTGCAAGTATGCCATAAAATTGTACCACAACTTGAGATAAGTCATTTAACCCTCAACCCTCAATTTCTTCAGTGACAGAAGGGATATGTTAGTATTTGTTTTCTGAAATGGTTGTGAATTTAAAATATTAATGTTGGTCATTTAGTACATGATGCTACTTCTGGGTGATTCAGAACTACTATTGTTTTTCTTAGTAGACTATTTTCCCTTAAGAAATAGAAATTCTATTAGCTAACTAATACATTTTGGGGAAAGGAGTCATTCATTAATTCAACTAACGTATAGATAATTAATTGTGGATTATTTTTCATGATGCCACAGAATGATAGACAATAAGAAAGCAGAGACTTTATAACTCAGCAGATGTAGGCTTTGACCTTTAGTGTCATCAACTATTTATAAATTTTCCCAAGAGACTCAGGCAGGCACTAGGAGGAAGAGGTGAGTTAGTCGGATTGCATTTCTCTTTTCTATTTCTACTAATGAAATCCTTTTATTTTTATCCATTTTTTGGGTCCCCCAAAAGATTTCATTCCATGTACTTTGCAAAAATAAGGTATGAGTACTTAGTAAAGAATCTTACTTATAAATATGTCCCTAAATCTTGCAAGCTTGCAGTTCTAACTGGAGAAAGAATTGTATAGTTTAAAGAATCATCACATAGGAGTTTAGATCGGTGTTTCTTCAAACTTCCATGTGCATTGGAATCACCTTGAGAGATTTAAAAAACTTGATGCCCAGGTGGCTCCCAGACCAATTATATCAGGTCTCCACAGGTGATTCCGATGAGCAGCCAAAGTTGGAAACCACTGGCTTGGCAGGAGGGAGAGGTGACTTTGATTTAAATTGGGAAGAAAATGCTTATGGAGAAAGTAGGATTTGACAGATGGGCTGAATGTTGATGGAGAAAAAATGGAGGCATCTTTGTTGATACAGAAATATTGGCTTGAGAGAGAAAGAGTATATGAGAGGAGAAATCGAGGGAGAGGGAAATGTGGGAGTATAAATGAAAAGTGTAACAAGACGTTAAAAATTTATTTCCCAGAAAAGACATGGAGTTGGGTTGGCAGGGAGATGAATAGGATCTTGGGGAGGTGGTGGAAGGGAAACCATGTTCAGAATGTATTGTATGAAACAGTTTTTTCAATATAAAACAAGAAACAATTGACTTTGGTGGCTCCATCACTTGACTCCTATGAAAATATGATTAATGTAGTTAATCTCTAAATATCTGTTTCTTTACCTGCAAATTGGGAGATAAAAGGGTCAATTGACAAAGTTTAATACAGTCCAAATGGGAAAATTAATACAAAGCATATCGTTCAGCATCTCTTCAGTGGGTGTGAATTAAATTGAGCAGCTGGAATATAAACACCCGGTGGAAGAGGGGAAACAGGAGTGGGTAGCCCTTTCATACTTCCTCAGAGCTGTAGCCCACAGAGAGAGCCTAACCCTTATATCTTGTTTCCCATTCACATTGTTAGTAACTTTCCACTTTCCCATTTCCTCATGAATTTACTACTTAATGATTGATACCCTTAGCTCTAAAAATACGCAAACTGCAGGCAGTACCCAAGTGCCACTGTCTCAGAACCTTTTTAAGAACACAAGGCTTCTTTTGTGATTGGGTCACCTCACTAAGGATGACATCCTCTAGATTCATCCATTTGCCTGAGAATTTCATAAATTCATTGTTTTTAATAGCTGAGTAGTACTTCCCCAGTACAGGGGAACACCAGGGCCAAGAAGTGGAAGTGGGTGGGTAGAGGAGCAGGGAGGGGGGGAGGGTATAGGGAACTTTCGGGATAGCATTTGAAATGTAAATAAAGAAAATATCTAATAAAATAAAGTTTAAAAAAAAAAGAAAAAAAAGAACACAAGGCACATTGTATGTTTTCGTTTGCAGTTAAGTCTCAGACTGTTGCAAAATCAGGTGTGGTTACAGCTGGCTTTTCCTCTTAGTGAGAAACACAAATCCAAGTGAAGATGCCTCGCACGAAGACTCACACAGAATAAAATAAACCAAGAAGGAGGGGGAGAACAAACACTGGAGGGTACATCTATTCTAACAGATATGCAAAACACAACAATGAAATGCACAAGATATGACAGAAGAAGCCACTGCAACATCTCTAATAACTCTCAGCTCCTAAGTATCAGAAAATGAGTTAACAAGATAAACAAGGCTATCCTCATAGAAAAGCCAGGCAGCAACACAGTAATAAAATACTAAACCAACTTCCAAAGTAAAGATAGACAGACATTTTGAATGAAATGTTTGCAAACTGAATTAACATTACTCATAGTCATAGGTAGGTTGTTTTTATATCAGGGACTCAAGGTGATTTCTAGATATGCAAATCAGGTGTATGTAATATAACATGGTTGGCAATATTGACAGAAATCACAACATCTCCATAGATTTATGAAAGGCAGCTGATATTGTTCAGTTCAGGATACCTTTATGATAAAAGTTCCAAAGAACATAGGACATTGTGCTTTATTATAGTTAACACATGTATATAGTGGTGCCTATGTGGATGTGCATGTGAGTTGTGTGTAATTGTGTGTGTGTGTGTGTGTGTGTGTGTGTGTGTGTGTGTGTGTGTATGAGCTGCAATGTATGCATGGTGGTCAAAGACAACTTTTGGGAGCTGGTTCTTTGACTCAAACTAAGAACATCAGGCTTGTTTGCAAATGCTTTTAACTTTTGGGACATCTTATTCAGTTAAAAGCAATAACTTTTCTAAATCAATCACAATCTCATCAAGAAAGAAGTTAAGAGAAAGATCCTATTAAGATCTTCAAATCAAAAACATCTAGCAATAAATCCAACCAAGGAATTGAAATGCCTCTACACTGAAAACTTTAAGATCCTGAAGAAAAATGTTGAATATGCTAGATGATGGAAAGACCCTTTAACTTATGGATTAGCAGAATTAATATTATGAAATAGCTATATTATCCAAAGCTGTATACATATTCAGCACAATTCCTATCAAAATTGCAATTCTTAGTAGCAGAAGAAATAATTTAGTCAGAAAACCAAAGACCCTGAATTGTCAAAGCAACCCTAAACAGCTAAATCAACATTGAAAATATCATGATTCCTGAATTCAATATATGCTAAAAAAAAAAAAAGTAACAAAACAGGCCACTGAAATACATCCAAATATGTAGATCAATAGATACAGGAATAAGATAGAAGACCCAGAAAGAAACACACAGAGTCACAGCCATTTAACTTTTGACAGAGCAGTCAAAACCATACATTAGAACGGAAAACTTCTTTAGCAAGAGTTGGGGAAAATGGATATTTATTTATAGAAAGGGAAAACTAGATCTATTTATCCTTTTAAATTTGATTTTTTGGAATTCTCCTATCATGCACCCTGATTGAACTCACCTCCCATTCTTCCCATGCCAAAGAGGCCTCCCCATAACCTCCCCCAAATAAAAAAAGGAAAGGAAAGAAAGAAAAACACAAATCTATTTTGTCTTATCCATATGCTCATATGGTCATATTCTTAGTGGCTTAGTGATATGATTCTTAGTCATATCCTTTCTATGGAATGGTGAACCTATTCCCACTTTTCTCTACCTGTAATTTCTCCCCTCCTCCCCAGAAGCCATCAACTGAGGAGAGCTCTGCTGTGCCTGGGGAAGGGGCAGGCCCTGTTCTCCTATGACCAACATGACTTTGGGTGGAAGCTCTGACAGTGGACACCACATGGCCTTCGGTGATAACAGAGGCCACAGACATCAACCTGTCTCTGGGCATATCAGAACGATGGATTCACTGGTGGTTCTCAGCAACTCCATGGACCACAGGCCTCAACAAGGCTTCAGGTGGCTGCACATGCCATTCCCATCAGCAGGGCCTCAAGAACATCGCCAAGGCAACAGTCTGTGGCACAGACTGCATATGTCCACCAGGATCTCAGGCTTTCTAGTGGCCTGAGGCAGCAGTATGAGGCTCAAACACCAACATGGCCTCCAGTGCCATCTCAGACAACTGCAGGAGGTCCAATCCAGAAAGTGAACCGTTGCCAGGGAGATCCTATCACTGGGTGGCAGGTGGCAGAGGTAGAGTCTGATTAAAGTTAAAATGGATAAAATTTTGAAACAAAAAATCAGAGAAAAATCTCTCAAAGGGACAGGCATAGTAGAGAATATTTTTGAGAAGGATTCCAGGAATGTAGAAAAATCAAGCAGGACTTGATGAATGGGACATTATGAATAAAAGGCTGCTGCAGAGTGGAGAAAATAATCACCGGAGTGAAAAGACACAGAAAAGGAAAATGGTCTGCTAATCCTATGTCATCCAGGACTGATCTCTAGACCATAGAAAGAAATACAAAATTTAAACAGCACATAACCAAATCTTTCTATTGACAAACGGGCAAATGTACTGCATATATAGTTCTGAAAATATAGAAGTGGCCAATGAGCACCAGAAAATATTCAGTATTCTTGGACATCAAGAAAATGCAAATTAAAGCTGCCATGGGCTCCATCTAAGCTTAGCTTTCATGTCCAGCATCAAGAAAACAAATGGCAACCAATGCAGGCCATAATGAGTGGAAGCAAGAATCCTTAATGGATTCTGATGGGAATATAAACTTATGTAGCCACTATGGAAATCATGGAGGAAGCTGTCTGAAATACTAACCCGAGGGCTAGCTTACAACACAGCTATAACACTCATGGATAAACAACCTCTAAGCTAGAGGTACTAGCACATGCACGTTTATTGGTCCATATTTGCTTACTCATAATAGACAAACCTACATAGCTGTTCATCAACATATGAATGGATAAAATAAAATCTCCTGCATATACACAGTAGAATTTAATCTAGCTACAAAGAAAAAAAGGAGTAATCAGAACATTTTCAGAAAGATGCTTTGAAATGGAAAGTCATTACATTAAGTGAAATAAGCAAAGCCCAGAAGAGCAAGTATTGCATGTTTTGTTTTGTATGTAGAAGATAGATTTTAATTTTCATGTATGTTTTGGGATCTAGGTCATGAAGTTAGAAAGGGGACAATGAGAAGGAAATAAGAGAGTACAATGGGTAGAGAAAAAAAGAGTAGTGGAATACAAGTACCATGAAAGTGGAATGGAGTTCGGGATATAAGGAAGAAAGTGGAGAAGAATAATGATGGATAAAGAATATGTGATAGTTCTGTGACAAAAAATTGTTACTTTGAATGCTGACTTAAAAAAAAAGAGTTTCTCATTGCAAGTTCTTGCACAAACTGTGATCAACTGATACTGGGTTCTATCAAGTAGAATGTTCCATTGGCTGCAGTGTCCTCATTTGGCAAGAGACTATGCTCTGTCCTTAGGGCTGCTGACTCCAGGTCTTGTTTGTAGTTCCATTGAAATTCCACATGGAATGTACTAAGGGAGAAAAGGATGTTTAAACTGAGCAGAGTTATACTTCGTACTACTCTAATAAATGTTGGCAGGTTGCTTTCATATCTTAAATTTTAATGTAGGTAATTTGATGAGATATTGAAAACTGTTCTGCAGATCCTAAAATAGTTATTCATCTAGATTCATAATATCCTGACAATCACAGGAAGGACTGAATATAATACTTAATATCTTGAATGTAGAGATACACTATGAAGGATTGTTTTCCAAGCAAATTTGTTTTGAGATTTTCTGAAATATAAGCATGTAATATACATTTGCTATAGCCAAATTGACCTGAAATTATATCAGGTGATTTTGAAGGTCCAAGGCACAATAAAAGACACATGTATGTATGTATGTATGTATGTGTCTTTTATGAACTGGCTCAATTTTTGTAGAGACAAGGATAACTCAACATAAATTCATTTTCTATTTCAGGATATTTTATATCAAGTACCCTAGTCAGACCTCTTATTTACTAAAAGGTTTTCCCAGAGTGCCACTTTCCATCCTTTATGAAACTTCCAAAGCTTAATAAAAAATTTCTTTCTCACAATGTAGTCATTGAGTAAAAATATACTAAATCAGTGCCCCTTATTTCAAGAGATTTAATCCCTCCTTAGGCAGAATGGCAGCACTGTCTCTAGCAGTGCAGTGAGAAGCTGAAGCCACTGTCCATTGGACTCCCCTTGGATGCCAAGGGACTTCTGAGGTCTATGCATAGAGTTTCACCTACTTCATAACAATTCAGACCCCCTGATTAGCATATGTGACAATTCATTAATTAAATAATAATTAAGCAAGAAGAATGTATACCTATTTTCTATTCTTTGGGATATTCTTCTATAGTTTCACCAAATCAGTGAAATGACTAATCTGGTTTACTGCAATGAGACACATTTTAGTCTGAATCAGAAGTTGTTTAAAATAAGATATGCTTTTTCGGTCTATTAGGTGTTCTACCTTAGGTATCTGACATATGCATATATATATATATATATATATATATATATATATATATATATATGTGTGTGTGTGTGTGTGTGTGTGTGTGTGTGTGTGTATCCCAGCACTATCCTGGATAAAAATGTACTTTTAGCACTTGTTTTGATGAATGTACTTTTCAAATATATTTCTTGTGTGTGATCATTGTTGTTTTGTGTCTTTCTGGGACAGGTTCTTACTATATTGCCTTGTTGGCCTAGAGCTAGTTATATAAACTAGGATGTCCTCCAATTCACGGTGATCTTCCTGCTTCTGCCTCTTGAGTGGTAGGATTATAAAGGCCTGAGTATATTATTTTAACTTTTTGCACAACAAAATCAACTAGTATCAGCAGGATGCTATATGGAAACAGATCACAAGGTGGTAGTAGAGTATTTGTCATGTCCTATGCAGCCACTACAAGCAGCAGCATGGTAACATTCTTCTAAAATATTTATTTAGATTTATGTGCAATTGACTTAAAAGCAAATTGAAAATTTTAAACTTCAAACATTTTTCTGGGCATCATGTTGCTTTACAATATAAGAGTACATTGAATAAGCACGTTAGAAAACAAAATGTAGATGAAGTCAGAAATAAATCCAAGGAAGGATTTTGTAGCAGCTGTCCAGTTGGCAAGGTGGCAAAAAGGTCATCTTGGTTTGAAGAAGAACACAGCAACAACCACAACAACAACAACAACAACAACAACAACAACAACAACAACAGAAATGCATGTCGCATGTCTGCATATGCATAGACATCTGTAGGTACTGATATATATTTATGCCGTTTGCACATATTATATGATATTTGCCTCATGTTTTCATCCCATAAGTACACAACATGTGTTTTCTTCTGTGGAAGCAAGCTGTTCTACTTTGGGCCTCACTGCCTTTCACATCCCTTACTAGACTTGCTCAAAAGTCCTTTGACTCCAAAGCCCCTCCTGACACCTTCCCAGGCTGTCTTTTTCTTGCTTTGTTGTTTCTGCCTGTTATGTTATTGGACAGTTTTAAGGAAACTATGCCTTTTAGTGCTTGTATTTATTTTTTTCTTCCTGCCTGTGTCTTATTTGCCTCTTACTACAATAAAAATACTACACAAATGAATGTCAGCCTTTCCAAGGGAAGGGGTAATATGAAAAGAGAAAAAAATGCCTAAGGCCATCTTTATTTTTTCTAGAAGTATGGAAGGAATGTTTAATTTATCATAGTCTCATCTCTCATATAGATGAGCATAATATATATATATATATATATATATATAATGTATGCAGAAATATATCTATAGTTTTTCTATAAAACAGAACTATGCATGCATATAAACTACTGTTTTTAATATGTGGTTCAATAGTTAACATTTTCTATAAATGATGAGATCAGTTGCATTTAATCAATAAGAGTAACCACAATTTATCATTAGTTTACATATATATATATATATATATATATATATATATATAATCATTAGTTAGTTATTGTTTTTCTATTCAGATACGGGAAGAAGAAACTTAGAAGGCAAAAAGTTTAGGTAAATAACAATTATCTTAGTAAATTAACTTTTGCTTATTAATTCCTGACAGTTCCCTGTTCACTGCAAATATGAACTGCAGCAGAGAAAACTAGACTCAACACTGATCTTCCATATGCTGGTAGGCACTCTCTCCTCAGCGAGGAGTTTAGATTTTAATTTTTTTAAAACCCCTGTTTACAAACCTTCTGCTTATTTTCAAATGTTGCAGCTATGCTAAAAACAAGATCCAAGGAGACTTAATTTTCAAGATCCAAATGCTCATGCTAAATAAAGATACAGTGTCTATCTTGGAGATAGAAGGATTAATAGATATCTTTGTAAGATGAGAAGTTTCACAGCAGAAAACATGTTTAAATGTATTTTTGTTATATAAAATGAAATATTTATTTCACTGGTAATACTATCAAATGTGACAGCTCAATTTATATTTTTATGGCAGAAGGTAGAGTTGGCCAAAATATCACTTCTGTTATATACAGTGCACTGAAAAATACACAATCATGTATACACACATGTGTATGGACAGACAGTTGTTAGTTGCCTCTACAAAGACCCCACAGAGATTGAAACTGGAGAAGCAACAATTTTGTATATGTGAGGCCCTGGGTTTAGTTTCCAGCATCACCCATCCCTGAACAAAGATACCTCTCCCAACCCATAAACTAATAAAAATACAAAGTGCTTTCAGGAATTTAGAGACAAGGAATCTTGATACATTTTGAGCCAACACAGAATGCCTCCAGATGACTTCAGGATAGAATGGAACTACTATAGACAGTCACCAGTGTCCTTAGTGTCACCTTTTAACCTTTTCACACACTTCCTTATGCATAACAAAATGTATACAAGCTCTTCGGCATAGAAAATCTAGGAGAAATGCAAAAATCTTCTACTTCCTTGTCTTAGTCAGGGTTTCTATTCCTGCACAAACATCATGACCAAGAAGCAAGTTGGGGAGGAAAGGGTTTATTCGGCTTACACTTCCATACAGCTGTTCATCACCAAGGAAGTCAGGACTGGAACTCAAGCAGGTCAGGAAGCAGGAGCTGATGCAGAGGCCATAGGGGGATGTTCTTTACTGGCTTGCTTCCCCTGGCTTGCTCAGCCTGCTCTCTTATAGAACCCCAAACTACCAGCCCAGAGATGGTCCCACCCACAAGAGGCCTTTCCCCCTTGATCACTAATTGAGAAAATGCCTTACAGTTGGATCTCATGGAGGCATTTTCTCAGCTGAAGCTCCTTTCTCTGTGATAACTCCAGCTGTGTTAAGTTGACACAAAACTAGTCAATACACTCCTCAAAGGCCATCCTTTGTTTTCTTAGACCTACTGAAAAAATATCCATTCTTCAGGATCTCTTATATAGATTTAAACTATTTATACATCTACAAACACACATATCTAGAACCTTTAATGCTTGTATATAAACCATTGAACTACATTCAGATAACTTTGAGTTGCTTTGTATTTAGACAATTTCACTTATTATCCCTACAAACAACTGTATCCATGTTGTGTAATCCTTGTGATCCTGTTAATGCATCCCACCATGATCTTATAGACCCATTTTAATCATTTCGACCATGTTTTACATTATCTTTTAAAGTTTGTCTCTTCAGGAGCCATGTATCATTTTAATGAGCCATTTTTATAGGTCTTCCAACATACTGTGAATTTGGCTCATATTATCACTGTGTTTTATACATCTCAAAATAGAGCAGGAATGAATGATTTATAAAGTGTCCTCTCTTTTATAATGTTACCTTCCTCTGCATGCACTGCTGGCCGGTTTCTTTGATTAAAACAGCAATAGGCACTGTGATGGCTATTCTTGGTTGTCAACTTGACTACACCGGGAATTAATTAAACCCAAGCTGCTGGGTATATGTGTGAAAGATTTTTTTTCTTAATGAAATCATTTGATATGGGAAGATTCCATCCTAATCTAGATCCTCAGAGGTGGGAAGCTCTACCTTCAATCCAGATCTTGAGGCAGACTATCCTTTAATCTGATCCATGCCTTGTGTTGACAGCCTCTGTGCATGTCATGGAAGAAGGAAGCATGCTTTTGCTTTTTGTCTACATTCTATCACACTGACTAAGAAACCCATTCTTTCACTGGCATTAGAACCTACTTCAGGATTCCATCACATACTGAAGACTAACTAAGTCATCTAGCCTCATGGACTGAAATACTACTGGTTCTTGGAACTTCCTTTGGTAGACAGCATTGTTGGACTAGTTGGGCCACAATCTGTAAGCCTGTAATAAATATAATAAATATAAAATATGAAATATATATTTACATACATATATATTTATATACATATTTCCCTACATATATTCAGTCTATCAGTTTTATTCTCTAGTAAACCCTGACTAATACACCCTCTTAGGGTGGGAGAAGAACAAAATATTTTCATCTGAATCTTTTATTTGTTGTTGTTGCTACTTTTAGCCCCCAGTAGAAAGTTTCCATTTTCCTAACCTCCAATGAATGAGTTTCTCTTTTCTTATCATACTGCAAAGAAAGTGAGAATTGAGAGCCCACTATTAGCCCAGCCAATCAACAATGATTTCTGTACCAATGTACCAAATCATGGGGGTCCTAGAACAGTTATTTCTGTTATGTGAATAGAAAGAGAGCCCAAAGTCCCTACTACTGAAGGGGCATACAGATTTACTTAGACCATCAGAAGAAAGGAATGATGAGTCACAGTTAGCACTCCTGAATCCAATTTACCCTGTAACAACTATAAAGACAAGGACCCCAGTTCTATGACCTCTCTGTGATCAGAGTGTCCTTAAGGCTTGCCAATAAACTTAATAACCTTTTTCCTTTGCTCTGTTAACTGGCTGGTTTTGTCTGTTAACTTGACACAGTCTGGAGTTATCACAGAGAAAGTTGAGGAAATGCCTCCATGAGATCCAGCTGTAAGACACTTTTTCAATTTGTGATCAGATTGTCTAGTCCATTGTGGGTGGTGCCATCCCTGGGCTGGTAGACCTGGGTTCTATAAGAAAGCAAGCTGAGCAAGCCAGGGGAAGCAATTCAGTAAGCAGCACCCCTTCATGGCCTCTGCATCAGATCCTCTCTCCAAGTTCCTGCCCTGTGTAAGTTCCTGTCCTGATTTTCTTTGGTGATAAACAGGAATGTGGAAGTGTAAGCTGAATAAACCCTTTCCTCACCAATTTGCTTCTTGGTCATGATGTTTTGTGCAGGAATATGAACCCTGAATCCTGACTAAGACACCACATCTTTTCTTTCTTGAATTGATTGATGAAAATAACTATCACCTAGCTAGCATCAACATGGTCAAGGAGAGCCAGGTGGAAGATGTTTTGTTTCCTTGACAGCCTCAGATGCTATGTGAATTCACCTTGCTGTACTCTTTAAAAAAAAATTGGATATTTTATTTACTTATATTTCAAATGTTGTCCTCCCTTCCCAGTTTCTCCTTCACAAACCCACCATCCCATCCCCTCTCCCCTTTTGCCTCTATGAGGGTGCTCCCCCACCAACCCACCCATTCCTGCCTCACCACTCTAGCATCTATTTAAACTGGGGTATCAAACCTCCATAGGACCAAGGGCCTCCCCTCCTATTGATGTCACATAAGGCAATTCTCTGCTACATATGTAGCAGAAGCCATGGGTCTGTCCATGTGTACTCTTTGGTTGATGGTTTAGTCCCTGGGAGATCTGGTTGATATTATTCTTTTTATGGAGTTGCAATCTCCTTCCACATCTTCAGTACTTCCCCTAACGCTTTCACTGGGGTCTTTGGGCTCAGGCTGATGATTGGCTGCATGCATCCACATCTGTATTGGCCATGTGCTAGCAGAGCCTCTCAGGGGACAGCTATACAAGGCTCCTGTCAGCAAGCCCAATAATGTCAGGGTTTGGTGTCTGCCAGTGGGATGTATCCCTCAGTGGGGCAGTCTCTGGATGGCCTTCCCTTTGGTCTCTGCTCGATTTTTTTTTTTTTTTTTTTTTTTGCTGCATTTCCTTTAATCTTGGGAGATAGAGCGAAGGAGGATTCTTGGACGGAAGAGGGGAGAGGGAGGGAATAAAGGGGGGCAGGATATATATGAGAAGAAAAAGGAGATCAGGGCAGAGGGTCAGGAAATTGAACAGAAATATGTAGCAGTGGGTGATGGGCAACTGTGGGAAGCCATTAGAAAATGTCAGATGGCAGGGAAGCAAGAAGTTCCCAGGACCCAACGGGGATGACATTAGCTAAAATACCTGACAAAGGGGAGATAGGACCTGTAGATATTATCTTCCAGTAGATAGGCACAGTCCCCAGATGAGGGATGGGGCCACTCAGCCATCTCTTCCTGTACTGTTTTGCTGAAAATATAAATGACTAAATCCAGCCTAGATCCCAAAGAAAAGTCAGTTAGATTTCATCTGAGTTTGGTTGTCACGTTTCAGGAAGGTTTGCGGGAAGAAAGATATTATTGTCAGTTTCCAAAAAGGCACTATCTAAATAGAGCTTGTCATATTCTAAAGTGACCAAACCAGTTTTATCATTATTCAAAAAGGGTGCTATGTAATGCATATGTATGATACTTTTGCATTGGTAGGATGAATAATGGGCCCTTAATTTAGTGTTCATTTTGAGCTCACCTCCTGAAACAGCGACCGAACAGCTGGTTCTTTTATCTTTCTATTTTTACTGTGTTCTTTTGTTTCTGTTTTATTTTGAGATGGAAGCTCTCTGTAGCTAAGCCTAGTTAGGAACTCAACAAGTAGACCTGCCTGGTCTCAATCATGATGATCCACCTGCCTCAATTACTGAGTGCATTTGAGGTGTGTATCACCAGGTGTAGCTGATTCTAAAATAGTATTAGTTGAATGGTTATGACTGCTATGGTGACTGTGCTCTCTCTGTTTTTTTGAGGGAGTATTTGTTTTATTCTCAGCCCCTAGTTTGACATGGTACTATTTCCTAGAATCTGATTAAAGCATTTGACCTCTGAGCTCACTAAAGTCTGCATCAGATTCATGACCACTAATTCATGGGTTCTGGACTATATGTCTTTCCATGTCATTGGCAGTATTGAGAAGATCTCTTATGTCCTCTTGGTTGGTAAGGGCAGGATGTTCTTATGACACATTTGAAAAACATCTTCATTGGAACTCAATTGGTTTCTCTTTTCTTCCTGGTTCTCCAACGTCCGACCTCAGCCTCTGTGGTGCATCCCTTGCTCTTGATTAACTATCTACCAAAACTAGTTACATGATCTTATCCAGTACCAGGGCCTCGAAAATTATATTTTTGTATGGCTACCTATTGATTGAAAAATCATTAATCGATATCTAAAATTTTCAGTGAGCATAATTTTCATTGAGCTCACCTACTTTGCATCATTTTTTTTTGCCTGCCTAAGAGGAGCTCTGAACCTATCATATCCAAAGGTTTCCTAGTCTGCTTTACATACACCTAAGTACACCCAGAAACCATTCCATCTTCTCCATCCTTTTAGCTGCCCGGGTTGATCATCTCATGATTCCTGTCTCCCCTTTCTCCTATTGTCTGATACAGATGATGATTTCTTGGTGTTGACTTTGAAATGAGTATTAGTGTTCTTTGTAAATGTCTTTTTTATTATGGGTCTTTGTGCTTTTGCTGACTTTTCTGTGTTCTAATTTTAATTCTATCCTTTAAAATATGCACTAGATTGGGACACTATTTCTTTATTTGAAGTCTTCAGGTCCTTGATGTTAAAGTTCATGTAATGGCTGTAAGCCCCATAAGAGCTCCCCAAGGGAAAGGCCAGGTCCTGCTCCTAAGGAATGCCAATAGCCAGACTCTGCCCACAGAACTCTACTGGCTCTAACAGCAGGACCCAGGCCATCCAGAAGCAGGCAGCTAAGCTTGACCCTACCCCAGACTTGAAATCCAACCAATCCAGACCCTGGAGATCTCCACCACCTCAGAAAGCTCTGCTCCCCCAATCTCAGCTTTTCTTCCCAACAGCCACCCTCCTTCATTTCATCCTCTCAATAAATGTCTTTTGTTACATTTGGTTTGTATTGTACCTTTGTGATACTGTCTGACTCCAGACTGCCAGGATACCTTTCCCTTCAGAATGGTAACACTTCCATTAGAGGAAGCATTTCCCTGAGGAGCTGTAACATTTACTGCCACCTTCAAGGCTCTGGAAACACACATAGCCACAGCAGCAACTGGTGTTCTTTCTTGGTTTGTCCTAATCTTGTCATCAGAACTGCTATGTTGCCAACTTTCTGGATGTTGCATCGATTGTTTCCTTACCTTCCAGGCAGCAAAATAAAAGTGACAGAACAGCTGGCTCTCTGACCTGTAGGTCATTATACAGATGTCATCAATCTCTCAGAGTCTTCCTGATCCTCCTCTGGCTTCAGTCTTAACTATCTCATCATTCTTCTTTTGTTTTTGTTTTGTTTTTCAGATAGAGGTTCTCTTTGTAATAGACCGGCTGTCTTGGACTTGGTTTGTAGAGCAGGCTGGCCTCGAGCTTATAGAGATCTCTGCCACTTCTGGCTCCTGAGTGCTGAGATCAAAGGTGTGTGCCACCATGCTCTTCCTAATTCATCATTCTTTATCTTCTCTCCATCTTTTATTGTTCTTACAGCACATTTTCACCATCTGACATGTTTCTTTCACTTACTCTATCTGTGGTTCATTCCTTACCTGGAAAAGTAAGGATTCCTGGAACCATGTTTGGTTTTCATGTTTTATTTATTATTGTCAGACCTGACACAGAGCTTATCTCAGGCACCTGGGAAGAAATTTTCAATAATATATGTATTGATGGAAATGTTTGATAAACTTAAAATATTATATTCAACTGCAATTAACTAACTTATCATCTAAACTGTATTTATAAAATTTATGCCAATAGGAACACATAGTGTTATTTGTTTCTCATAAGTTGGATTTTCTGAGGATTCTATTTCACTTTATTTTATTTCCCTAAGTACCCTAATGGGCTGTTAGTCTTTTACTAACTCCTTTGTAATCATTTCCCGGTATAAACATATACACTATGAGTCATTTCAGGTTTGGAGAATCTGGTTCAATTAGTATCTTCCTTTAAAATACATTACTGATGAAAATAAAAATTCCTAGTATTATTTTATAACTATATGTCATATACATATTATATAGTTATATATCTATATCTATATCTATATCTATACCAGAGAAACCATTATACAAATAACACAGAACAAAATACATTTTATTTTTAAGGACAAACTGCTTTGGTACATTTACAAACAATCAGCATGGTTGTTTTACATTCTATCTTAGTCAAGGTTTCCATTGCTGTGAAAAGACCATGACTAAGCTAACTCTTATAAAGGGCAACAATTAATTGAGGCTGTCTTACACTTTCCAAGGATCAGTCTATTATCATGATGGCAGAGAGCATGGCACCAGACAGGCAGACATGATGATGGAGGAGCTGAGAGTTCTACTTTTTTATCCAAAGCCAGACAGTCTCTTCTTCAATGGGCAGAACATAAGCATAGGACCTCAAAATCCACCACTGCAGTGATGTACTTCTTGCACCACGAATGTACCAACTGCAACAAGGCCATTCCTCCAAATACTAGCATTTCCTATAGACCAAGCATTCAAGCTACCACATATTCCTACACCTTAATTTATGAATTTGAAACATTAAAAAATAACATGATTAGATTTTCAGGTGACAGCACATGCTGACAAGGACGTGGAGAAAGAGGAACACCCTCCATTGCTGGTGGAATTGCAAACTGGTACAATCCCTCTGGAAATCAATCTGGAGTTCCACAGAATATTTGAAATAGATCTTCTTGAAGACCTAGCTATACCACTTACGAGCATATACCTAAAAGATGACCTACCATACCACAGGGGCACATTCTCTCATAGCAGCCTTATTTGTAAAAGTCAGCAGCTAGAAAAAACCCAGATGTCCCACAACAGAATGGATACAAAAAAATGTGGTTCATTTACACAATGGATTTCTGTTAAACTATTAAGAACAAGGACATCATGAGTTTTACAGGCAAATGGATGGAACTAGAAAACATAATCCTGGGTGAGATAACTCAGACCCAAAAGGAAATACATGGTATGTACTCACTAAGTGGATATTAGCCAAAGATATACAGAATGCCTAGGATACAATTCATAGAACTCAAGAAGGATAATAAGTCAAAGGACCTAAGTGAGAATCCTTCAAGCCCACTTGGTAGGGAGAAGGAAACAATCATAGGAGGCACAGGAAGGGAGGGACCTGGGTGGGTAAGGGGAGAGAAAGGGGAAAAGGAGAACATGGTCATGTATGGGGGTTGGGGATACAGGAGAGAAGCCCTGAAGGCCAGCAGAATGAAGGGAAATATGCAACCTCAAGGAGGAGTTGGAGGTCGGGAAAACCTTTAGAAACTCTCAGATAATTTGGAGGTGAGAGACTCTCAGGACTCCAAAGGAGAGACCTTAGATGAAATGCCCAACAGTGGGGAGAGAGAACTTGTAGAGTTCACCTCCAGTAGAAAGAGCATCAAGTGGAGGGGTGGGGTTGCCATCACACAGTAAAAAATTCTGACCCAGAATTGTTCCTGACTAGAACTGCAGAGACAAAAATGAAGAAGAGAATGAGGGAAAGGGGGTTCAGTGACCAGTTTAATTTGGGATCTATCTCAAAAGGAGGTTCCAAGGCCTAACACTATTACTGATGTTACGGTGTGCTTATAGACAGGAGCCTAGCATAGTAGTCCTCTGAGAGTCAGGAGAGGCCCAACAAGCAGCTGACTGAGACAGATGCAGATACTCACACTCAGTCATTGGACTGAAGTTGGGGAACCTCATGGTTGAATTAGGGAAAAGCTGAAAGAATCTGAGGAGGGAGACCCCATAGGAAGACCAGCAGTCTCAATTAACCTGGACTCCTGAGATCTTTTAGACACTGAGCCATCAACCCACCAGCATAGATGAGCTAGTCCGATATCCCTGACACATAATGGCAGAGGACTCCTGAGTCTGGTGTTAGTGGGAGAAGACATGCCTAATCTTTGAGAGACTTAAGGCCTCAGGGAGTGGGGAGACCTGGCTGCAGGGCAGTAGGAGATGAAGACATCCTCTTGGAGACAGGGAGAGGAGGAATGGGATGAGGAAGTGTGAAAGGAGGGACTAGGAGGGGGAAATAGTTGTAAGAAAAATAAAAGCAATTTCAAAGTTTTTTTTTCATTGTAAACTATATATAATAGGTTAAACAATCAGGAATCTTGAGAACTGAGTATACATGTACAGACTGGCTTATTTGTAACCACTAATTACCATTGCAGGGCTCCATATGCAGGGTTTTTTTGTAGCTATTTCATCAAAATTAAACAATACTTCATAAAGGGGCACTCCTGAAGACTCTGAAGTAAACCACACTGACAAGGTGCAAGGAACTTCTGAAACTTATAAGGTTACCAATGTCCTATCCCCAAGATTATATAAGCAGTCATAATTACTGTGGAGAAGAGAGACTCCTACCAACTATGCTGCTTACCACCCATATGGGAAGCTCCAAGGATGTAACTTTCATGAGTTTTTACCCATGAATTTTTCTGTGACATACCTGCCTTTGAGTCTTCATGTTTCTGTAAATAACCTTTTATTTGTGTTTCTGTAGGTAACACCGATAAACTCTCTGGGCTATTAAACTAAACTTGTGGTGTGTGTGTGTGTGTGTGTGTGTGTGTGTGTGTGTGTGCATATGTCTGACATCAGTACCTATTTGGAGTGCATTTATGTTTTCTTAGGGTGATATAACTAAGTAGGGCACATATGTGAAAAGATTCTAATGCTGTTATGCCCTGTTAGAGCACTGTCTCTTAGGCCTTTGACAAGTTGATGGCAAATATTATTCTCTCCATGGAGACAGAAAAATTTGGAAAGAGAAGATAGATATAGATAGATGATGGATATAGATAGATAAGTAGATAAATAGATTTAGCAAGTCATTTATAAGGGAAATGATTCTGCCAATAGATACCAGGATGATACTTTATAGTTCAACCCAATTCTAAAGCCCTCATAATAGGGGAAACAGATGCTTATAACTCTCAGTTCAAGAGCATATTCCTGAGAACCAAGCTGACCATCCATGTAAGCCTGGAGAACCTAGACTGTTCAAGAACATGAGAAGATGAATGGCCCCAACCTTCCTGCTTCTTCAGATTAAATACAGCAGATTATGGGGTTAAACCTTCATAATAAATCTCATTATATACCTGTACGTATACTATTGTCTCTTCCTCTGGAAAAGCATGATGAACACTGTCACCAACTCTGGAAAGGTCTGTACACTAATAGCCACACATTTTGTACTTGTAAGTCAGTGTATGACACTAAGCATGGATACTAAATGGCTAGTCATGTCTCGTATATGGTAGTGACTCAATGAAAATTGATTATTGTGTAATGAATAAATGTAAATTTGGATGTAATGAAATAGTACTAGAGTTCTTTAAAACAATTTTCATTCCTTTAAGTGCAGGGTTTATATTAGAAGGGCTGAGTATGAAATTAAACTCTCAGTTTAGTTCCATGGTCTTAATAAGTCAACTCTCATTCTGTACTTATTTGTCCTGACAGTATTTTAAGTGCGGATTTGGTGATTACATTTCGCTGTGGTGTAATCCAGTAGGAATGTGTTGCAAAATGTTTGATGTTATTATCATTTCCCTTTTATTTTATTTTTTATATTTCAAGTATTGATTGCCTTTGATTTGGGTACTCTGGCTGAGTATCCCCCAATTTATTTCACCCAATAATATCTATTTTAATATACTACTCATATTTATTCCTGTGTAATATGTATTTTCTTCTTTCTTTCTGATTTGACACTTTTTTTTCAAGTGTAACACATGCTTTACTTGCTTTTCTGGTTTCTGTGATGAAATACTTTTAAAAAACATCTACAGGAAGAAAGAGTTCCTTTGGCTAATAGTTCCCAGGTACACTTCATCACAATAGGAAGGCATGGTGACAGGAGTGGGAGGCTGTTGGCTATATTGCATCCTGAATCAGGAAGCAGAGAGAATTGAACGCTGATGTTCATCTGGCTTTCTTCTTTTTATTTACTCCAGTACAGAAGCACTTAATACGGTGCCACTCACATTTAGGATGTTACTTCCTAACTTAGTTTATTTGATCTAAAACTTTGTCATATACATTCCTAAAGTGTGAATGTCCTAGCTGAATCTATATCTTGTCAAATTGACAGTGTTAAGGATCATGAGTGCTGTAAGATTCACTATAGTAAGAGTATAACTCAATAATGTGGGAGAATTTAGACAGTAGCACAAGTCTCACTGAAATCCAGTTCAAGGCACTTTCATTAGTTCCCTTGTTCCTATTATAGTTAATCATGTCTTCTGCATCTACTACATCTTTTACAGGTTATTACATTTATCCTCAGTTTACAGTTATCCTTAGTTTTTGGAATTATGAAGCTTTTCTAAAGAGGATACAGTGAGAAAGAAATCACTATTTAAAAGAAAGGCTAACTAATAAAGCATACTAATTACTCAATATTAATGGTCTGACAGTGCTTTTCTTCTAAGTGAAGCATGAGGTTTTTTTTTTTTATTTGTGATCACATCTGATACACACATGCAGCTCTCTGTTTGGAATAATGCTCTAAAATTCCAGTGGAAACATTGATTCTCATGGTAATTATCTTAGTAAGATTTGATAAGGCTTTATAATTATGAAAAAAAAAAACAAAAAGAAAATAGTGTTCTTTTCCCCTGTCACTTATAGATCAAAAGATCTTGGATGATGAACATTTTTTTTTCCTCATCTTTAAACTAAGAATAATATTTGGTGTCCTTTTGTTGCATTATTAAATCTAGCCAAGGAAACGTCAATGAAAACTCTGTAAAAAGTGCTACATGCAGAGGAATATTCCTGCCATCATCAATAAAGACCCACTGTGTTTACAGCTAAGTCATTTTTCCAAAACTCCAAAACTGGTCGGTGAATTAATACAGCGTTTCTATCTCTGTGTTAATAGACTCCGATTCATTATGTCCATGACTGAAAGTAATTAACATCCATCTGAATTTCATTTTCTCATCAGTTGAGTGACTTAAATCTTAATATTAGTAGTGCATGCAGAGAGCTTATTGAAATTTTAATATAAGTCCATCTTTTTAAGTCTCCGAAATATAATGCTTGACTTTTCTTGATGAAAATTTCAGAACTTTCATCTTTCCACTTAAGGAAGAATTTTAAGTTGCTAGTGGCACCCAGCAGGAAGCATTCTATACAATGAGATTACACTTTTGCTCTCTATCAAGGTTAAAAGCTCAAGGAAGCAAGCTATTCAAATTGTCTTTAAGTAGAAAGAAATAGAATGGGGAATTTATGAAATCCTTCTGTTCCACTTCTCAGACATCTTTTCTGTCACATTTCTCTGCTTTGGAATGGAACCATTGTTGATAAACCATGTATTAACAGTTTTCTTCATCTTGTGTATGACAGAGAAAAGATTCATCACAGGTATGTATCACACAGCTTAAAAGGACTGAACATTTTTTGTTAGATTTTAAGTTCCTTTACTTTCTATCAGAGAGACATACTTAGTGGGTCAGAAGTTATGGTATTGTTTGCAAAGAAAATACTCATTTGAAAGAGGTGATTTTCACAGTGACATCATTAAAGAATCAGATAAGAAGGAAGAGAAGAGATGGGATTGAAGGAGAAAATGGGAGAAGAGACAGCCAGAATTGAAGGGTATTTGTGGAGAGGTATGAAAATATAGTGCAGTGTAAACTTTACTGTAATATACGAAGACAATCATAGTGACAAGTCTCGCATGATGAAGACATTAATCTTCAAAGAACCCAGGCTCTTGCCAAGAAAATAGTTGTTCTCCAAAAACTGACGGCAAGACACCACTGCTGAATACAGCACACACACACACACACACACACACACACACACACACACAACTCATTGATCATTGAGAGGTCTATTCAGTGCCTACCTAGAAACTTCAACTCATGTTCTAGTGGCTATCACATGGAAAGGTTCTCTGCAGGCTACTAAATAGAACCATAAACTTCAACCCAACCACAAAACCTTTCATCAATAGTCTGTCCTGCCTACAAAATATGCTAGGGCAATGGTGGCACAAACCTTGTGGCAGTAACCAACTGATAACTGATTTTACTTAAGGCACACTCCCTATTGCTTGGTGACCAAGAACCAGAAATTAGATAGCCCAGAGTACTTAGAGTAAAATCAAATATTACTGTGTTATTTTTAAGTAATAACATGATTCTTAATGATATTCTGCTATCCTTATAGATTGGTGCCTTAAAGCCTTTATCAAAGAGGCTTTCTCTTTCAGCAGATGAGAACAGAAACAGAAACCCTCAGCCAGACATTACACAGAGACTTTGTAATATACAACTCTAAGTAAGATGTCACCATCATGACAGCAGATGCTGGCGAGGATGTGGAGAAAGAGGAACACTCCTTCATTGCTGGTGGGATTACAAGCTGGTACAACCACTCTGGAAATCAGTCTGGCGGTTTCTCAGAAAACTGGACATAGTACTACTGGAAGATCCAGCAATACCTCTACTGGGCATATACCCAGAAGATATTCCAACTGGTAACAAGGACACATGCTCCACTATGTTCATAGCAGCCTTATTTATAATAGCCAGAAGCTGGAAAGAACACAGATGTCCCTCAACAGAGGAATGGATACAGAAAATGTGGTACATTTACACAATGGAGTACTACTCAGCTATTAAAAACAATGAATTTATGAAATTCTTGAGTAAATGGATGTATTTGGAGAATATCATCCTGAGTGAGGTAACCCAATCACAAAAGAAATCACTTAACATGCACTCACTGATAAGCGGTTATTAGCCCCAAAACCTAGAACACCCAAGATACAATCTCCAAAACACAAGAAAATCAAGACCAATGCGTGGATACTTCATTCCTCCCTATAATAGGGATTAAAATATGCATGGAAGGAGGTGCAGAGACAAAGTTTGGAGCTAAACGAAAGGATGGACCATCCAGAGAATGCCCCACCCGGGCGGTCCATCACATAATCAGCCACCAAATGCAGACACTACTGCACATACCATCAGGATATTGCTGAAGGGACCCTGATATAGCTGTCTCCTGGCAGGCTTTGACAGTCCCTGACAAATACAGAAGTGGATGCTCACAACCATCTATAGGGCAGAACACAGGGTCCCCAATGTAGGAGCTAGAGAGTACCCAAGAGCTGTAGGGGTCTGCGACTCTATAGATGGAACAACAATATGAACTAATCAGAACCCCCAGAGCTCATGTCTCTAGCTGCATATGTATTAGAAGATGGCCTAGTTGGCCATTATTCGGGAGGAAAGGCCCCAGGTCTAGCAATGTTTATATGCCCCAGTACAGGGGAATGCCAGGGCCAAATAGTGGGAGGGGGAGGGTAGGGGAGCAGGGCGGGGGGGGTGGGTATCAGGGACTTTTGGGATAACATTTGAAATGTAAATGAAGAATTTCTCTAATAAAAAAAAAAGATGTCACCATCAATTCCAATCTTTCAGAGGTTAGTGGAACCTGTGGAAGAAGACGGGGAATAAATAGCAGTCAGCCATCAATGGGAGGAGAGGCCCTTGGTCTTGCGAGGATTATATGCCCCAGTACTGGGGAATGCCAGGGCCAGGAAGCAGGAGTGGGTGGGTTAGGGAGCAGGTCCGGAAGAGGGGGCTTTGGGGATAGCATTTGAAATGTAAAGGAAGAAAATATCTAATTAAAAAACAAAAAGAAATGACAGAGACAAAAGAGGGGACCGAGGACACTCAGAGAGCAAGGAAGCCCCCCCCCCCCCAAATGAGCAAAGCTCATATGGACTCACAGAGACTGAAGCAGGAAGCACATGGACAACACAGGTCTGCACCAGGTAATCTGAATATTTTATAGCTTTCAGTTTAGTGTGGAAGCCTGGAGTATGTGAGGGAATAGGTCTCTGACTCTTATGCCTGCACTTGGGCTCTTTTCCTTCTGTTGGGTTGCCTTGTCCAGAGTTGATGTGATAGTTTTTACTTTACCTTATTATATTTTGTCATGATTGGCTGCAATCTTTAAGTAACCTGTTCTTTTATTTTTAATTAATTGATTAACATTCAAATGCAGTTTTCCTTCCATTCTCTACCCACTCCTCTCCTTCCCTGTCAGGCTGTTCTTTTTAAAGGAGAGACAGAAAGGGAGTAGATCTGAAGGTTAATGGAGGTGGAAAGGAGCTAAGAGGAGTTGGGGGACCTATAATCAGGATATATTTATGAGAAAAGAATCTAATTTTAATTAAGAGGAAAAACAAAACAAAAACTTCAAATAATAATAAAACTTACAAGTTATAACAGCCCTTGTCTCATTTATTAATTCATTAAGCTGAACTGTGAACATAACAACACTTGCCTTTAACCTTAACTCTTGGAGAGTAGAGACAGGAGGATCAGGAAATCAAGTTTATCTAAGACCAAGGAGGGTCCACCTCAAAGTAAGAGAAAAAAAAAAAAAAAATCTAATGCATGAACTGTGCAGAAGTCGAGCAGTGTGTAAGGGAGGCAAGCGAGTCTGGAGTTGAAGGTCAGCTTCAGGTTCATAAAAAAATTTTGAGACTGCCCTGAGATTTGTGAGACCTAGTCATCGAACTAGAATAAAACCAAGCCTGAGAAGACTGATTTATAATAATTCTTTTCTCTCTTTTCAGTGTTCAATGCCATGTTAAGGAAAGCTTCCAGGCATGGCGGCATATCCCTGTCATCTCGCACTCAGGAGGCTTTCGGCAGGGGGGATGGGAAGTTAATGGTTAATGTGGGCTACACTGGGAGACTCTACCCTAAAACATATATTGGAAAATATAAAATTTGGATCTACCTCTGCCAAAGGATTATCTGGAAGTTTTGGCACAATTCTTTAATCCCAACACTCAGGAAGAGGCAGCAGTAGGCAGATCTATGTGGGATTGAGGCCAGTTTGGTGTACATGAGGCTTGCTGGCACTACACAGTGAGAACTTGGGGAAGGGGGGAAGGGAGGGAGAAAGGAAAGGAAGGAGAGAGAGGGAATCCTTCCTTTCCTAGGTTTTCTTATCCATATATATATATATATATATATATATATATATATATATATATAGAGAGAGAGAGAGAGAGAGAGAGAGAGAGAGAGATTCGCATGATTCTAATTGTTTTCATTGATTTTAAAATAGTTAATTTATAAATAAAATCTAAATGATTTTTGAACATGCTCAAAAATCAAGTCATGATATTCTTGATTTCATAGAACACATGATCTGACACTGCTGTCCTGTTGTCTAATTTGATTTGACCCCTCATAGTGTAAGATTAAGCTCAAAATTCACCTGATTAAAAAATTACTCTTATCAGAGCAAACCCCATTAGTACCCATTGTTTCCTCTTCTTGGAATATTCATCACCACAATCATGTCATAGCTGGTCACAGTTCAGTTTCCCAGGAAACAAAAACTGAGGTAGAAATTAGAATGCAGAGAGTTTATTAGAATAAATATTTTTAGGGTTAGTGTTGTGCAAAGAAGAAACTCAAGATTATGCTCAGAAGAAGATAAACCATAACAGAGCACAAGAAAAGCTAGCTTCAGATAGTTCTGCGGACTCTTTGCAATTAGACTGGTACCTAGGATATGTTTGAAGTGCTCAGAGGGTAGCCAGTGTTTGTCCTTCATCATTAATAGTTATTTGATGCAAATGCTCTGGAAAGGTTTATGAACTTTCAACATTTTTACATTTACTTGTTTCAGAATTTTATATTTTATATTTACATAGTTTCTACCATATATTCTTCATCTTTCTACTTTGCCATAATATTTTTGAACTAAAGATGGTTCTTGTGTGTGTATGCAAGCACATGCTTGCTCTCTGTCTCTATCTCTGACTCCCTCTCTCTCTCTCTCTCTCTGTGTGTGTATGTGTGTTTCTAAAGGTCATATCTAGGACTTTCCATGTGGTAGTCAAATGTGTTTTTCTATAACTAAAATCTCAGCTTATAGAAGTTTGTTTAATTTCCAGTTTGGGGGGTTTAAAATTCATACAGTATAGCAAAGACTCAACGTGTCCCACTGTGAGTCCACCACTATATTTTCACCAACAGCGATGTGAGTGTCATGTGTAGAACCAAGCAAGTGATTGTGTACTGATCCTAGACCAGAGAGACGCTTAGTCCCATAGTCTTCCTGGAGAGCATGCACCATATAACCTGAAGCTCTCCCATCATTTCCCTTCTTCTGAAGATCCACTCCAGTTCTTTACAGTGTCTCTACTTTAAGATCAAGCCTCAATCACTTGGAACTTTGGAGACCCAAACTTGAGCAATAATTCATGTCGGTAGAATTTCCCAGTTGTTCAAAGATACTATATAATCTTCTTGAATATTTTAATCATCCTTGGTCAGCAATAACAGCATGTATATTTTGCAAAAGAACAAATTAAGGCTAGAGTTTTTTTTTTTTTAATATGTATACTTACTTAAAGACACTGTTATTGTTTGAATGTGAAATGTACCCAAAAGGCCCAAGTGTTTGAACACTTGAAATCTAGTGGTGTTGCTTTGGGGGATCAGGGATATGTTAGAAGTGTACTACTTGCTTGGTTTTTCTTTCTCTCTTTCTTCTTTCTTTCTTTCTTTCTTTCTTTCTTTCTTTCTTTCTTTCTTTCTTTCTTTCTTTCTTTCTTTCTTTAAAATGGAATACCTTGCCTCCAATTCCCATCTACCTCTGTCCTTTAGCTGTTTATCCTCTATGATGGGAAGAGGAGAGGAATCTTAGTTGCCCACTTGTGCCATCATGGACCTGCCATGCCTCCACAGCAGACTATCTCCTCTCCCGGTGTAAGCCAAACCTCCTCTTCCTACCTTAGGCTATGCTTTATAAAGTGTTCTGTTATGGCAACTAAGAGAGTAGCTAATACAGTCATATTTGTTTTGAAGGGGCAGACATACACTGACAAACCAAAGCCTAGAGCACAATTCCAGTCTATTCTGAGACTGCCTGTCCTTCTTATGAATTCTTGTAAAGCTGAATCTCTTTTCTACTAGTCTTTGATGCCTATTCAATATGGCTATATACTTAAAATATTTGTTTCCTATATTTTCTTCTAGATTCTTAAACTGCTCTAGGTTAAAAAAGTTTCTTACATTTATTAAAAACATTATTCTTTCTTTTGTCAGTTATGTTTAACTAGCAAGCGAAGGATTCACTTTTACATCTATTGTATTTAATGAGGAGTGCCATACTGCACAATCATGTTTGTGTCTGGTCTCCATTTTAGTGTGTCTTAATGCTCAGGTTTTCATTTTTCCATCATTTGTGAAACACCATGTAAGCAGACGGTACACTCTCTCAACATCCTTTGGGCACTGGATATAAGGCATTCAATACATGGCTCAACTTGTGTGTGTGTGCATGTGCACA
Organism: Mus minutoides; assembly: GCA_902729485.2. Classification (NCBI taxonomy): domain Eukaryota; kingdom Metazoa; phylum Chordata; class Mammalia; order Rodentia; family Muridae; genus Mus; species Mus minutoides. Next base: position 90,328 of record LR750026.1, on the reverse strand, counting down.
TGTACACACGCACATGTACATGTGCCTGTGCGTGTTTATCAACTTTTTTATAAATAAGTGCCATGTAAAGCAAATGCTTATAAATAAGTACCATGTATAGTAAATGTTCTAAATGGTGCTAGATTATCAGAAATCACCTGGAGAATTCCAGACTTCTTAGCTATGTCCCAGGACTCTGAGTCATTGCATTATGTGGAAACCTAAAACCTGTCTTCATCTCAGTGCCAGAGTTTTGCTGGAGTGCTAGCAAGGCAAGACCATCCCTGCATTCAGAGCTTCCTTTCTCAGGGGACAGAGTGCTTGTTTTTAAAATCTCCATGAAAATATTAATGTACACTCAGAGAGAAGCCTGCTGATTAAAATGAAGAGAGAACCATCTGTGTGCTTGCCGGACAAGCCTGCTACATACAACCTTGCATCTTTCTTTCATGAGTGTGCTACATATGAAGTATCTAATTATCTGCTATCAAAATAAATTATTTGATTAAAAAAACTGATTCTAAGTTAAATTAAGATCAACTCCACAGTTAATTACAGTTTCCACCTAGGTCAATCTGTCTCATCTGTCTTTTAATTCGAAGTGTTCTCTGTGACAATTAAATAAGACACATTCCTATAGATCAGGGACAGGCCTTAAAGATTAGGGCATTTTAAAAAATCCTATAGCTCTACATGCTTTTCCTCCTAATGGTAATACATGGTTGCAAGCATTTTTGTTTATTTATTTGATTTGATTTTATGTGCATTGGTGTTTTTGCCTGTATGTATGTCTGTGTGAGAGTGTCAGATCCTGGAATTATAGAGAGTTGTGAACTGCCATGTGGGTGCTGGGACAATTGAAAGAGCAGTCAGTCCTCTCAACCAATGAGCCATCTCTCCATCCCAGATTGCAAGCTTTTCTAATGGTGGTTTTAGTTAATTTGCATTTAAATAAGAATATAGACACTTCCACAATGGAGAAGCTAGAGATAGAACCCCAGGAGCTGAAGGGGTCTGCAAACCTAGAAGAGGATCAACAATATGAACTAACCAGACCCCCAGAACTCGTGTCTCTAGCTGCATATGTAGCAGAAGATGGCCAAGTCGGCCATCATTGGGAAGAGAGGCCCCTTGGTACTGCAATCTTTATATGCCCCAATACAGGGGAACGCTAGGGCCAAGAAATGGGAGTGGGTGGGCAGAAGAGCAGGGAGGGGACTTTCAGAATAGCATTCGAAATGTAAATTAAGAAAATATCTAATAAAAAAGTTGGGAAAAAAAAAGAATATAGACACTTCCAATACTGTGAAACACAAAAATCAGAGAAAGTCTGTTGTATTTTTTCACTATTACTTCATGAGTATCAGTTGTGAAGAGTTTGGTATGTACTTCTACAATGTGTGTGTGTGTGTGTGTGTGTGGTGGACATATTAAGCATCACCCACTGTTATTATTTTCACTCAGAGTAGAACCAGGACCCATTCCACATGAAAACATGGCTTCTGCTTCCCAGATTCCCCAGGCTACAGGCTGACTGCTCTTTCTCTTTTCCTTTCAGAGCTTTCTCCCTGAGACTGGCCTTGTTTGTATTCATCCTATTTACTTCTCCAACCATCCAGGGAAAAGTTGGTCAAAGGTGAGGTGGTACAGGTGTCAGGATTTGCATGACTTGCAGTTCCCTGAAGGGCTGTTGCTTCTTGTCCTTTGATCTCTTGCTGTAGAGAGAAAATAATCCTTCTTGTGACAGACAGATCACATCTATTATTAGGAAGTAAGCTGTAAAACAAACATGAACATTTTTCTTTTTAATTATTGGTTATGGAGTCATCCTAACCTTTGGACACTTGTCCAGTAATCTGAATATGAAGCTCTCTTTAGTGGCTAAATCATTTTACTTTCTAATAAAACTAGTGGTTTCTTCTGCCCTACATATCTTGGAATCATATCCAAAATTAACGGAAATGTCTTTATCTTTTGAATATTTATCAGGTACTATGTATAAATTGATGCTCAGTTAGCATTCAGCTCTTCTCATATCCCAAGTCATATCAAAGTATTTTATCCACTGCTCCTGAGAAATCTTGACTAGAATGTATTTTTCTCATTTTCTTTCACATGTGCACACATTCAAATTCATTCACAAAAAGTACCATTTCCTCAAGCTAAACACAATATTAAATCTTCTCATAAGATCGTTCTTTAGGTAAGTAATAAAGGACCACAGATTTTAATGCATGTTGAAAAAGTAAAATGTTATAATTTCAGTGACTATTCTATACTAAGAGGGAAACTAGGTCTTATAATATATTTATTTGGAATTATTTGTTCATTTATGGGGGTAGGACACATATGTGCCACAATGCATATGTGGAAATGACAGGAAAACGTAGGGTGTTGGTTCTCTCAACAACCTAGGGATCAAATTCTGGATGTCAGTCTCATCAGCAGGAGCATCAATCCCCAAGTCATCTCACTGGCCTGGAAAGTTGCTTTTTAATTTGGTCATTTTCTTCTATGACTTTATAAGATTATTCTTTTTGACATATACTTTTTCATATTAAAACAATCTTATGTTTTTAATTAGATAAAGATACTCCCAAGTTAATCTTAGAATACACCCTGCCTTTGTAAAATGAAAAAAAAAAAAAAAAACTTCCACATGTGGAATTGATTCATCATCTTGAAAGTATGAAATGGAAAAAATTTTTATGTGCCATATTGGATAACATTCAAACAGAAACAAGAATAATCATAATAACTTATTTCCTCAGAAATATTTAATTTTTCTTGGCCAGACTTTCCATCACTGTGACAAATTCTGGGAAAGTTGAAAGGAGGAAGGATTTATTTTGGCATGGGTTATGGTTCTATGGCTATAAGCCTAAGAGAATGAGTCAGAGCATCATGGGAGCAAGTTGTTGAGGAGGATAGCTACTTTCTTCATTACAAACAGAAAGCAGAGGCAAACAGGAAAGAGCAGTGTGCCAGTTACACCCCTTACAGACATACCTTCATGGCCTTCTTTCAGCTAGGTCACACCTCCTAATAGAAGATTCAGTATGAAACTGTAAACAGATTAGTCAAGTGATGAAGGAAGAAGTTTCATGGTCCAGTCACCATCAATACCACAGCGGCTCAGGATCGACACTATTTAACACAGGAGCATTTGTGCAGACATAAGATATTTAAGATGCAGTGATGCCAAATCAAGTCAGTCTGACAAGAAGTGCATTATCATTTGTATTGTGGGACCATTTCTCCCTAGAATTTACACTACCAATAATTTATGTTTTGCCCAGATTTGGAGATATTTTATTGCTCTTGTACTGATTTAACTATTGTGTTTAATTTCCACTTTATTTTATAAAAAGCTTGCCAAATACTACTTTTTTCTGTCAAGTTTTTTTTTTTCTTTCTGCCTAACCGTGTGGAGAGTAAATATGTAGTGTCTTAATCAAATGGTCGCTGCAGCAAGTACTCAACTTTGCCTTTGTAGTGGGATGGTAGCCATAGACAACAACAACAACAGCAACAACAACAGTAACAAAAATGTGTTTGGCTTTGTTCCTGTAACAGTCAATAGTTTTGCAGATGCCTGCTCTGGCTTAAAGTTCACAGTGACTTTTCTATGGATTGATATTTTTTATTAGATATTTTCTTTATTTACATTTCAAATGCTATACTGAAAGTACCCTAACCCTCCCCCCGTCCTACTCCTCTAGTCCTCACTTCCACTTCTTGGCCCTGGTGTTTCCCCTGTGCTGGGGCATATAAAGTTTGCAAGACCAAGGGGCCTCTCTTCCCTATGATGGCCGACTAGGCCATCTTCTGCAACATATGCAGCTAGAGACATGAGCTCTGGAGGTACTGATTAGTTCATATAGTTGTTCCACCTATGGGGTTGCAGACCCCTTCATCTCCTTGGGTACTTTCTCTAGCTCCTTCATTGGGGGCCCTGTGTTCCATCCTATAGATGACTGTGAGCATCCACTTCTGTATTTGCCAGGCACTGGCATAGCCTCTCTCAAGATAGCTATATCAGGGCCCTTTCAGCAAAATCTGTCTGGGTTTTGTGGCTGATTATGGGATGGATCCCCAGGTGGGGTAGTCTCTGGATGGTCCATCCGTTCATCGTAGCTCTAAATTTTGTCTCTGTAACTCCTTCCATGAGTGTTTTGTTCCCTATTCTAAGGAGGGATGAAGTGTCCACACATTGGTCTTCATTCTTCTTGATTTTGTTGTGTTTTGGAAATTGTATCTTGGGTATTCTAAGTTTCTGGGCTAATATCCACTTATCAGTGAGTGCATATCAAGTGACTTCTTTTGATATTGGGTTACCTCACTAAGGATGATATCCTTCAGATACATCCATTTGCCTAAGAATTTCATAAATTCATTGTTTTTAATAGCTGAGTAGTACTCTATTGTGTAAATGTACCACATTTTCTGTATCCATTCCTCTGTTGAGGGATATCTGGGTTCTTTCCAGCTCTAGCTATTATAAATATGGCTGCTATGAACAAAGTGGAGCATGTGTCCTTATTACCAGTTGGAACATCTTCTGGGTATATGCCCAGGAGAGGTATTGCTGGATCTTTCAGTAGTACTATGTCCAATTGTCTGAGGAACTGCCAGACTGATTTCCAGAGTGGTTGTACCAGCTTGCAATCCCACCAACAATGGAGGAGTGTTCTTCTTTCTCCACATCCTCTCCAGCAACTGCTGCCACCTGAATTTTTGATCTTAGCCATTCTGACTGGAGTGAGGTGGAATCTCAAGGTAGTTTTGATTTGCATTTTCCTGATGATTAAGGATGTTGAGCCCTTTGGTATCCCTCACTTGGGAATTATTTGTTTAGATCTGTACCCCATTTTTTAATGTGGTTATTTGAATTTTTGGAGTCCAGCTTCTTGAGCTCTTTATATATATTGGATATTAGTCCCCTATCAGATTTAGGATTGGTAAAAATCTTTTCCCAATATTTTGGTGGCCTTTCTGTCATATTGACAGTGTCTTTTGCCTTACAGAAGCTTTGCAATTTCATGAGGTCCCATTTGTCAATCTTGACCTTATACCACAAGCCATTGCTGTTCTGTTTAGGAATTTTTCCCAAGTGCCCATATCTTCGAGGCTTTTTCCCACTTTTTCCCCTATAAATTTCAGTCTCTCTGGTTTTATGTGGAGTTCTTTGATCCACTTACACTTGAGCTTTGTACAAGAAGATAAGAATGGGTTAATTTGCATTCTTCTACATGATAACCACCAGTTGTGCCAGCACCATTTGTTGAAAATGCTGTCTTTTTTCCACTGGATGGTTTTAGCTCCCTTGTAAAAGATCAAATGACCATAGTTGAGTGGATTCATTTCTGGGTCTTCAATTCTATTCCATTGATCTACCTGTCTGTCACTGTACCAGTACTATGCAGTATTTATCACAATTGCTCTGTAGTACAGCTTGAGGTCAGGGATGGTGATTCCAGCAGAGGTTCTTTTATTGTTGAAAAGAGTTTTTGCTAGTCTAGTTTTTTTATTATTCTAGATGAATTTGCACATTGCCCTTTCTATCTCAGTGAAGCATTGAGTTGGAATTTGGATGGGGATTGCATTGAATCTGTAGATTGCTTTCAGCAGGATATCCATTTTTACTATATTAATACTGCCAATCCATGAACCTGGGAGATCTTTCCATCTTCTGAGATCTTCAATTTCTTTCTTCAGAGACCTGAAGTTCTTATCATACAGATATTTCACTTTCTTAGTTAAAGTCCCACTAAGGTATTTTATATTATTTGTGACTATCGTAAAGGGTGTTGCTTCCCTAATTTCTTTCTCATCCTGTTTATCCTTTGTGTATAGAAATGCCATTGATTTGTTTGAGTTAATTTTATATCCAGCTACTGCACTGAAGCTGTTTATCAGGTTTAGGAGTTCTCTGGTGGAATTCTTAGGGTTACTTATATATACTATCATATCATCTGCAAATAGTGATATTTTGACTTCTTCCTTTCCAATTTGTATCCTCTTGATCTCCTTTTGTTGTCGAATTGCTCTGGCTAGGACTTCAAGTACTATATTGAATAGGTAGGGAGAGAGTGGGCAGCCTTGTCTAGTCCCTGATTTTAGTGGGATTGCCTCAAGTTTCTCTCCATTTAGTTTGATGTTGGCTACTGGTTTGCTGTATATTGCTTTTATTATGTTTAGTTATGGACCTTGAATTCCTGATCTTTCCAAGACTTTTATCATGAAAGGGTGTTGGATTTTTTCAAATGCTTTCTCAGTATCTAAGGAGATGATCATGTGTTTTTTGTCTTTGAGTTTGTTTATATAGTGAATTACTTTGAGGGATTTCCGTATATTAAACCATCCCTGCATCCCTAGGATGAAGCCTACTTGGCCATGATGGATGATCATTTTGATGTGTTCTTGGATTCGGTTTATGAGGATTTTATTGGCTATGTTTTGCATTGATATTCATAAGAGAAATTGGTCTGAAGTTCTCTTTCTTTGTTGGATCTTTGTGTGGTTTAGGTAGCAGAGTAACTGTGGCTTCATAGAATGAATTGGGTAGAGTACCTTCTGTTTCTATTTTGTGGAATAGTTTGAGGAGAGTTGGAATTAGGTCTTCTTTGAAGGTCTATTAGAACTCTGCACTAAACCTATCTAGTCCTGGCCTTTTTTTTTTTTTTTTTTTTGTGACAGGGTTTCTCTGTATAGCCCTGGGTGTCCTGGAACTCACTTTGTAGACCTCAAACTCAGAAATCCACCTGCCTCTGCCTCCCGAGAGCTGGGATTAAAGGCGTGTGCCATCTGATCCTGGTTTAAGTTTGGTACCTGGTATCTGTCTAGGAAGTTGTCCATTTCATCCAGGTTTTCCAGTTTTGTTGAGGATCTTTTTGCATTTTGCATTTTCTTTGATTGTCGTGCCCATGTTCTCTATGGAATCTTCTGTACCTACGATTCTCTCTTCCATCTCTTGTATTCTGTTGCTGATGCTCCTATCTATGGTTCCTGATTTCTTTCCTAGGGTTTCTATCTCCAGCGTTGTCTCACTTTGCGTTTTCTTCATTGTTTCTTCTTCCCTTTTTAGTTCTTGGATGTTTTTGTTCAATTCCATCACCTGCTTGATTGTGTTTTCCTGTAATTCTTTAAGGGATTTCTGTGTTTCCTCTTTAAGGACTTCTACCTGTTTAACAGTGTTTTCCTGTGATTCTTTAAGGGCTTGTACCTGTTTAGTAGTGTTCTCCTGTATTTCTTTAAGTGAGTTATTAATGCCCATCTTAAGGTCCTCTACATCATGAGATATGAGTTTGAATCCGAATCTTGCTTTTCGGATGTATTGGGGTCACCAGGACTGGCTGAGGTAGGAGTGCTGGGTTCTGATGATTGTGAGCAGTCTTGGTTTCTGTTGATAAGATTCTTACGTTTGCCTTTCACCATTTGGTAATCTCTGGTGTTAGTTGTTATAGTTGGGGAGCCTGCTCCTCCTGTGTTTCTGTTAGCCTCTGTCAGCTGTCCTTGGAGTCCAGCTCTCTTCTGAGTCTCAGTGGTCAGAGTACTCTCTTCAGGCAAGCTCTCCTCTTTCAGGGAAGGTGCACAGAGGTCTGGCCTTCAGACCTGCCTCTTGGCTGAAGATGAATGCTGGAAACAGGGCCTGTTCCAGAATATGGGTTGCCTCTGCAGTCTGTGCACTCACTCACCTGCACAGACTGGTCTCCGAGGGACCCAAGACACAAGATGGCTCTCTCACCTGCTCTGGCTGTCAGAGCCCTCCCAGGCAGACACCTCTCCTCTGGTGGGGATGGTGCCTAGATATCTGCAGCCCAAAACAGGGCCTGTCCCAGAAGCTGTGTTGCTTCTGCCTGTCCCAGATGCTGTGTTGCTTCTGCAATCCACTCACCCTCTGCAGTCCACGAGCTTATCTGAGCACAGAGGGACCAGGAAGAGGGCTCTGTGGTTCTGAGCCCTCCTGGGTAGCCACCTCTCCTCTGGCAGGGAAGGTGCCTGGATGTATGCAGCCCCAAACAGGGCCTATCCCAGAACCTGTGTCTGCAGTCCGCACTCTCACCAACGCAGACCTGTCTCAGAGGGACCAGGCAATATGGCTCCCTCACCTGCTCTGGGGGGTTCAGAGCCCTTCCAGGCAGCCACCTCTCCTTTGGTGGGGAAGGTGCCCGGATGTCTGGAGCCTGAAAAGGGGGTTTGTCCCAGAAGCTGTGTTACTTCTGCAGTCTGCTTACTCACCCTCTGCAGTTCACGAGCTGATCTGCAAAGACTGGTATCAGAAGGACCAGAGAGATGAGATCTGGATTGTTTATTATCAGAATAATCTGGTCCACAGAGAACACCAAGTAATATGGCTTGAACTTTTGTTCTGTTAGCTCCCCAAAACTTTGCAAGTTTCCTGTTTGTATAAAACTATATTTTCTTTGAAATTAAAATATTCTGATTTTTGAGGTCAAGGTTGAAACTATATTCAAAGTGAAAACAGGTGTCATGTTAGCTATGACTCATTTAGCTGCTATAGTAGAGTAGTCTTTTTAGACCTCATGTAGTCACTATGTCATTTGCTTCACTTCCTTTATTAAAGTACAATTTAAGTTATGTTTGTATTTTAAAGGACAACAGATATTCTATCTTTAACTTCTCTAGAAACCAGTCACTAAAAAAATACTTATTTTTTGATAATTTTTCTATTTTGTGTCATGATTTTCTGGTGGTGATATTATAACATCTTAAGTATGTTTTTGAGAAGAATTAACACTATTATAAACATGACAAAATTGTTTTCTTTCATTGTCTAGTTTGTAGGAGTATTAATGAATGGCTGAAAACACTTGAAAACTAATACATATACTTTAAAATTGTTTTAACCACATTTACAGCCATCTTCAAACAATAATAAGCATAAAACTTTAAATTTGTAAAATTGGGAGATATATTCTCTCTTCATTTCTTAGCTGCACATTGTAGACTTTCTACCTCTTAAAACATGAACTGTTTATGGCTTTCTATAGGACACAATCCCTCTCACTTAGGTAATTTTAGGTGGTTGTAAATACTAGCTATTCAATTTGTAATTTTATTTTATTTTATTTAACCTACCTATGGACAATATAAGAAAGCCTACATCATCTGGAGATCTTTGTGGTATGTGTAATAAGCTAGAATATTAAAGACAGATTTGGGTGTTCTTTCATATATGTTATAATAGTTACAAATGTTTGTCACCTTGAGAGCATCTAGAGAAGCCCAGGAAATATGTTTCTGGGCAAGCCTATGAAGGGTTATTTAGGCTTAGTTAATTGAGATGGAAAAAACCTTTTGTAACTGCTGGACTAAATGTAGTTGATGTTCTGTTGCAATAATAAATACCATGAACAAGAGCAACTCAGGGGAGATAGGGTTTATTTCATTTTTACCAGTTTTAGTCCATCATTGAGGGAAGGCATGCTTTCTCTGCCATGGTGGACAATGACCTCAAACTGAGGGAAAAAAACCCTTCCTTCCTTCTGTTGATCTTTTTTCAGGGTATTTGATCACTGTGAAAGAAGAGAAATTGAGACACATGGAATCTTCATCTAAAAAACAAAGAAAAGAAAGAAAAAAGAAAAAGAAAGAGACATGGCAGGGGAAACGTGTACTATTTGGGAGGAAAGGTAGAAGAAATAAGGATCAGTAATAGGGATGGCGAATATAATTATGTATATGATGTGCATGTGTACAGATGACCTTGTGAAACTTGTCAATCAACACAATAAAAAGATGCTAATAAAAAGCACCTAAGTAAAGTGACTAATTTGTGGCCAATGTTCCTGTTTCATGAACTGTGAACATTAGATGTGGTAGGATTTGGCGATAATTCTTTGTAAACAGACAAGCTCATGCCACGCATTGTGTTTCTATTTTATCAGAATTTATAAATATTCAAAATATGTAGGAATCACTTATATGAGTATTGCAGCAAATTTCTCTTTCCTACAAGTCATGCCAAATATACTGTAAGTCTTGGCTTCATGTAGAATCTGAGATTTGAGAAAAAGTGTCACAAAAGGCAAAACCATGTATTCATTTCTCCATTATGCATTTATTGATCCATTATTCAGTGTTCAGAATTTCTATTTAAAGAACCCAAATATAAAATTAAGTTTAATTGGATATTGTGAATGCACTTTTTAATTTGAATTTAGGATTTCATGGCTTTTATCAATTTAGTCACATACAAACAGAGATATTTCATCATATTCTATTTCCTAGCTTCAACGTTTCAAGCCTTTTCAGAGCAGAAATGAAAGATTATGAGTGTGCTACATTTCTGTAGCTCTTTCATTTTCACCCCTTCCTTAGCTTGCTTTCATGTCTGTAATAAAATTTTTGATTCGGATTGGATTTATGAACATTATGTTTTTCAGATTGACCTACCCTGTGACTGAATTTCGCAATGAAACCTTATCAGGTTGTTATACACCATTGCAGCTAGGCACCTTAAATTAGATGGAAGAAACAGAAAATGCTACTAAAGGATGTGCTGACTAGATAAAAAGCAGGCTTTACCTTGTTTCATATTTTGTGAGCATATAAAGCCACTTTAAAAGTCTGCAAGTCTTTAAGCCTTCACTCTAGGTATTTCAGATGTGCTAAGGTTAGAGAGTGCAGGGAGTGCTTTAAAACAGCTGGTGAAGGAAATTTTGATGTGCGGTTATATTAAGGAAAGTAGACAGAGATTCACGAATATGTTGGAACAAGCCAAGAAGCTAAATTTTCTTACTCGAGCTGTGGAAAGATGGTAGATGAATCATGGTCTGTGTGTTCAAGTTGCCTATGAAGTGCTGGTCATAATTAGTTATCAGTTAGTGTTGGAATTCTGAACTTACACACAATTTTTGACAAAATCAAAAAAAAAATATTTCTTTTTACTCAGTTCATCCCAAATTGCTAAATGTGAAATATGTTTATGACCATGTAGCAGTGAATATTGTTTGGGGCTTCCCCTGGATATCTTGAAAAATAATATGCACACTGATAAAAATAGATAAATCACTTATATTTGCAGCTAAGCCTAGCCATTCATAAACCTGATGCCCTTGGACATCTCTGTGTCTCTGATTTTCATTTATCTGGGGAATGAACAATTAAGGACTCATATCTTATTGTAAAAGTGAAGTATTTCATACATGTAAACTATAGAATCCAACAGGCACATAAGATATGATGCTCTGACTCTTCTTTTAATAAAATCATTGGTATTATTAATGTTAGTTTGGAATCTGTGTTGAGTGAACTCTGGTCCAAACTCAACTTCAGAAAATGGATTATATTTTTAGAATTACTTCTTAACTGTCAGATAATCATTTATAAAATGATATTCTCATTGTTCATTATTAAACATTACATATAATGAATTAAAACTAAGTTTGTCTATTTTTGTTTGACTTCTGATAAGTTAATACGTTTTCAAACATCTCAGGATATAAAAATTATTTGGTGACCACATGCAGAAGGATTTCTCTCCCAAAGATGTGTACAGAGAGGCCATATTTGATATTAATGTTTTTACCCAGAAACCATTTTATTTTCAGTTATACCAGATGTTTCATCCTTCCCACCCTTCTATACTTCCTCTTTCCTTCTACTCCTTTGTCCCCCTTCTGCTCTTTCTTTTCCCACGTATAATTTTCCTCCATAGCTGTATTATGATGGTAAACTAAGTTTTCTGTTCTGTGGGCTGAATATGCTGCATTTGGGTTATGTATTCAAAGGCAATGAGGAGTAGAAATGTTTCTGAATTATCGTTTATTACATGTACTGTATATAAGAGTCTCAGCAAATATGATCATGAATAAAATATCTAACAATATAGTTTCTATAGATAAGATGAAGTAGTAGGCATGTAACTTCAATAAGTGCATGGGAGCATTATCTGAAGTAAAGGCATTTCTTAACAAGTCATCAACTAGCTTTCAAATTTTCTCTAGCTTTTCAAAATTATGTATTACATTGCAGCTATGGTACACTAGTATGCTAAAATGTATTTGGTTTTTCAGTGGCTTCAGACTCATCAATTCATCTAGGCTGTCTGTTCAGTAAACACCAAATTCAGCTTATCTCTGTAGTACTGGAATCATAAACCTGTCACAACAGGCCCAAATTTTAACATGTGTTGGGAGATCAAGCATAGGTTGTATATTTGTACAACACTTTTGACAATGAGCAGACTTCCCGGTCACATTTGTTAATATATTTGAAATAATGTCTTTTTAGGTAGCCTAGATTAGATGTGAATCTTTGGGTTCTCTTAAGTGTTAGGATAAAAGGCAAGTGCACTGTATAGAATAGTACAAATGAGAATGGCTCATGAATGGCTTATATATTTGAATGCTTAGTCACCAACTAGTATAAGTATTTTGGAAGGATTAGGAAATGAGGTCTTGTTTGAGGAAGCATGTCACTGGGAATGAGTTTTGAGGTCTCAGAGTTCCCCCCTCCCCACACACACACACCAACATTAGCTTTGGTTCTGTACCAAAATCTGTGACCGTTTGAGGCTTGAAGTAAACAGTTTTAGTCTTTTGATTCTGAAGCCTAAATATTGTGAGAGCTATGTTTTAACTGCTATTAGAAACAGGAGTTTTAGTGTTCAATGAGTGAGAAAATAAACTAGGAATCACTAAGTCACTTTGTATTTCTTTAATCATGGGAGGATCAATGAACTGTTGCAGATGCTGACTTGAAATAAATCTTCCAGTTTGAAATCAGGTTTTTTTTTTAATGACATAACCTTTTTTTTTTCATTAATCTTTACCATTTGCATTTATTATGAAACTACTGTTTTATCATAATACATATGTCAGGACAGGACAAACACAGTTGGACTCATTTATTCATTGTCCATTTATCTATTCATTTTACTCTGCACTACCACTGAAAATACATATGACAGGGATGTGTGCATTTTCAAGATGCTTGACTCGTCTTGAATGTAATAGGTAATATCAGAAAGCTATTTGGTGGCACTTGTTTTCTTATGATGTCAGAAACTTGCAGACATAAAAGATGATTTTTTTTTTTCCTTTGGGGCACTTTTTCAAGCAGCAACCAAAAGTCAACCAATGCCTTCATTTATAAAGGAAGTCCACAGAGGTTTGTAAATATGTTTATGCTTGAGTGCTGAATAAGAGCCTCCAAACTAATTAGACACCAAAGGCTATGTTGCCATCTTGTCCTCTATTGGGTACAGCATGTTAACAGAATTCTGTGTTAAGGCTACTTTCTAGGAACATATGGCTGAGATAATCATTCTTCAACAACATATTTATAGAAAAAAATTACAATATGTGGTATTTCTAGATGCAGATGTTTGAATACTAAAACTGAATCAGAAGGGACAATAGGAGTTGAATATTTCTAAACAAAATACAAAAGATGATGATAGAACCCATATCTGACACTGCTAAAGAAACCAAAAAACTAAGACTGGATGAGTCACAGGCCTAAAGGAAGACCAAATACTATTATTCTTCTAAAGCAGTGGTTTTCAACCTGTGGGTCAAAACTGTGCCCTTCCCGCAACCTTGAATAGGCTAAACAAACCCAGGATGTTTTTACAGCCTAGCTTGATTCACCTGTCCTCCCACATTTGCAATTTCCTACAGAAGCTTTGAGTAGGTGATCACTTGCAACTCAATCCAGCTGAAACAAAGGAGGATCTGTGTGGGCTTTTCCTATATAAACACAGGGCTGAAAATTAAATTGAGCTTTGATCAGAAACTTTGTCTTGGCTTTATCCCTCTCTCATGCCTTGTCCTTTTTCATTTCCAGCCCCCCTTTCAGGTAACCCAGTTACTCCTAGGCTTCTGGACAGCTTCAGGCGGCACCTGAACGAGGGGACTGGCAATGAGGGATCATGTGAGAAATGGTGTCTTGGTGGAGCTCCACCAAAAACAGAACAAAAGTAACCATATCCTGCATGGTGGTAAGCAATGTACCTCATTAATGCTAGTGCTAGCCATAAATTTTATTTTGGGGGGGCTGTTGTTGCAGGAGGTGCATTAAAAGAGGATACAGCCTAGGCTGAACAAAGTGCTGACCCCATGCCAAATTTACCTATGAGTGACAGTGGCACAAATGGGACAGGGTAATTCGAAATAGGCATTTGTCCACAGCCAAGAGCTGTATCAGGATAGAGGAATAGGGTCTAAAAAAACAAAACAGAACAAAATGAAACAAAGGAAACAAATAAACAAACAAAAACAGATGCTAGAAAAATTCTTAGCTCAAGTAGATTTATGCTGTGCAGGGTTCCCAGATGTAAAAATGCCAAATACACAAATGACATGATAAAGAGAGAGAAAGAGAGAGAGAAAATAGGTTTTGTAAGGTTCCCAAAGGGAGACCCAGGATAGTGCACACACCCAAGGAAATACGAGAGACCATCTTGATGCAAACACAAGAGGCAATTTATTTTCAGAGCTCTGGGCCAACATGTTTCTCTCGCAGGAGAAAGAGGAGTCTACCCTGAAACTCAAAAGTTGGGGGGTTATATATGAAAAAGAAACAGAGGGTGTGTGTGTAGGGTCTCCGACTGCCACCTCACTGTGGGGGCAGGAGCTGATGGGAAGGTGTGGCAAGGAAGAGCCTTGGGGGAGGGAGGAGGGTCTGTATGATGACCTGCCCACCAGCATGCTAGACAGAGAAAGTGCAGGCAGGCTGTAACAGTGCCATAGTGGGTGCCCTTTTTCACTGCCTTCTCCCCTAGTGCTCCAGACTTAGTCCACTCTAGGAAAGATGTTCTAAAAATATAAGAAACTGGGGAATGGAGGAAATTGGCACAGTTAGACACAATTGAACAGTTTAAACTTCAACAAGCAGTACATATGGATACAGCAACTCTAAGGGGGAGGGTGCTAATCAGCAAAACAGCTAGTTAACTCAAACCATATCCGAAGGACAAGGGAGTATGGGAGGTGCCAAGCCAGACTAGAGGGTCCATTACTTAACTGGGCTAGGTCCAAGGATGTCCTTGCATTTTTCACTTATCTTTATGGTCAGCCAGTTTCTGGAGTGACTCAACAGATGTCCTAATATTCAGCTAGCCTTAGGCTCATTACTCCTTAAAGTTCATTCTTTCTTTCATTTTCTGAAAAGAAATATTCCCCTGTCTGGGACAGTACTGTCTAGTTTTGTGTCAACTTGACACAGCTGGAGTTATCACAGAGAAAGGAGCTTCATTTGAGGAAATGCCTCCATGAGATCCAACTGTAAAGCATTTTCTCAATTAGTGATCAAGAGGGAAAGGCCCCTTGTGGGTGGGACCATCTCTGGGATGGTAGTCTTGGGTTCTATAAGAGAGCAGGCTGAGCAAGCCAGGGGAAGCAAGCCAGTAAAGAACATCTCTCCATGGCCTCTGCATCAGCTCCTGCTTCCTGACCTGCTCGAGTTCCAGTCCTGACTTCCTTGGTGATGAATAGCAGTATGGAAGTATAAGCTGAATAAACCCTTTCCTCCCCAACTTGCTTCTTGGTCATGATGTTTTGTCCAGGAATAGAAACCCTAAGACAGGGACTCATTAGCAAAAAATAAGGAAAATTGATTTCAGAGCTCGCTTAGGGACAGAAGGAAATCAGGAGATGCCCTTCTTCCTCTCTGGCTCCTACTGGAGCTATTCTTAATCTTGGTTACATCAAGATCTCTTCTCTCTTCTCTCTCTGTCTATTGTCTATTTTTGGTGCATCAATCTGTCCATGTGTCAATTTGTCTGTTTTTGTTTTGTCATTTGAATAATTGCTGTTCTGTGTTTTGTTGAAAAGACAAAATGGTTAAAACTTTATCTGCTGGCTATCTACCCCTTGATTTAGTTTAGCTTGTTTAGAAGGCAGTCTCAATTTGCAAAGCAGAAACTGATAAGTTACCCTGTACTGAAGCTGGAATTCAAAGCTGCTATTAAAAGGGCCAGGAGCTTCTCAAGTTTTATGGTAAATAAGCTGATGGCTGATTTTTCCTAGAAAAATATCTGCAATTGTGTTTATTGGGTTCAGCAAGTGACAAGATGCCCCCCCCCTTTTTTTTCTTGAAATTACAGCTAGAAAGGATAAGGAAATTTTGTTTGGTCCAATTTTTGTTTTTGACTGGTTTAAAGGTATTAATATGTTCTACAAGACTTGGCTGTAGAGTATCAGCTTATAAGTTATTGGGTTTGATTAGAAATTTGTAACATTGGTAACAGAAAGTTAGCTTAAAATTGGTAACTCAGGATTTGAGTCATTCTAAACAACAACATGTGGCACTAGCCAATCCAGGAAAGCAGCTCTCTAAAGATACTTCTAAATTGGGATAATATTTTATGTAATTCTTATCCTAGAAACTACAGTTATAAAGGATAGGATTTAAAACATCTCTTTAATGAGGTATTAAAAGCTGCTTTATCAGGCACTCATATATAGGAACTGGCAGTCAAAATTTTTGTAACATGAAAGCAATGTTCTCGGTATTGATTTTTTTTTTTTAAAGAGAATGGATTGTTTACACTGTTAAAAATTGGGTTTTGCTTTCCAAAATTATGGGTATGCTCTAATATTGCAAAAGAGAACTTAAAAATTATAGTTAAACTGCTAGTGTTCCATTGCCTGCAGTTTGTAGTCTGATCAAAGGCTCAGGATTTTTGACTCACCCATATTTGTAATTAAGAAAAAAATCAAGCAAGTGGAGATGATTGCAAGAGTAATAAAAATGTTAAAAACAGGTGTGGCACAGTATGGGCCTTCTTCCCCCCTTTACACAAGGTTTATTGGATACAGTGCTAAAAGCAAATTTTACACTCCAAGATTGGAAATGAGATCTTAGTAGGAGTTTATCTGGGATCAACCAAGGTGATGAACCATTTCAGGAATTTGTGGATAGACTGCTAAAAGCATCTGGGAGAATTCTTGGAGAAAGAAATTGGACCCTCATACAATCAGGGTCTGGATATAGCTGCTGCCTTATGGGAAGACTACAGTAAATATCTACCTTTCAGTTAATACAAAGCTCAGAGCAGCCTCAGTGGAGCCTTGAGTCGCACCCCTTTTATCTTGCAAACCCTGCCAACAGGAATTTTTGGGCCCTTGCCTCCAGGGACCTAGAGATTACTTTCTGGCCAAAGCAGCATTATTATAAAAGGATAAAAATTATGGCTGCTTTTCCCCATGGCATTATAACTGTACCTGATAACATTAAAAAAAGTAATTGAAAAGAAAATTTTAAAGGATTAATAGCTACTGATGTACTCACTCACTTCCAAGCAATTGGTTATTCCATTAATCCAAAATAAAGTTCAAACATAAGATTTATGAAAGGTTAATGACACTAGGGACTTGTGGAGTCATTGCAACCTCTAATGCCTACTCTGGAAATGAATATAGAATTATTATGGATTTGGAGGATTGTTTTTATAGTGATCCTTTGCATCCTGATGATTGTAAAGGGTTTGCTTTTAGTGAGATTATAACTTTAAAGAGCCCATGAAGTGATATCATTGGAAAGTTTTGCCTCGAGGAATGGCTAATAACCTTACATTATGGAAAAAAAAAAGAAAGTTACTGCTTCAATACAAGAAGTGCGGACTTTGAATCTTTCAGTGTATATTATTCTTTATATGGAGAGTATTTTATTAGCTGATCTTTCTGATGACGTTTTTACTACAAGCCTTTGCTCTTATACAATAAGTTTAAAATTTTTGGAGTAGTTGTTGCTCCAGAAAAGATTCAAAGGCAATACCTTTTTCAATATTTGGGGCCTCAGTTATATCCTAAACAAACTGTGGCACAGATAATTCAAATAAGAAAAGATAGTTTAATTACTTTAGAAATCTTCCAGGAGATGTTAATTGGCTAAGACCTCACCTTCAGCTCATCACAGGAAGACTTAAGCCTATGTTTGATGTTCTCAAGGGGGATGCAAATTGACTGATGAGGGACAATTAATTTTGCAGAAAGTAGAGGAAGCATTCACCAATAACAGATAAATTATATAGGCTACAGATCAATTGCTGGGTGTTTGTATGCATTATTGCTACCCATGTGCCCACAGCAATTCTTTGTCAAAAGGGACCATTAATGCTCATTTATCTTTCTTCATCTCCAAGTAAACTTTGAACATCCTATTATGAAGTTGTTGCTGTGTTAATATAGAATTGTATGATAGAATCAAGAAAGTATTTTGGAAAGAATGTCTTAAGAAAGAACCTGATATAAATGTTTATTCCTTATTCCAAACAACAATTAAATTAGTTATTTCAGAATACTGATATTTGGCCTATTGCATGGAAAACTTTTAAGGCAAAATTGATAATCATTGTCCAAAAGACAAGTTGTTACAATTTGCTTCTATGAATGCTTTTGTATTTACTGTAAGTTTATGTATATAGCCAATAGAGAAAGTGCTTACTGTATTTACAGATGACTCATCTAATGGGAAATCAGCATATGTAATTGGATCACATGTTTATTCTCTTGAATTTCCCTCTTATTCAGCACAAATAATTGAATTACATGCTGTAGCCACTGTTTTTGAACTGTTGAAAAATCAAGCTTTTAATTTGTATAATGATAGCCAATATAGCTCATAGCTTACAATGGTTTGAAATTGATCCTTTTTAAAATACTGATAATTCTCAAATTTTGCAATAATTTATGCAAATTCGACTCGTTAAGAGAAAATACTATTCCTTTAGAAGACTGTCTTTGGATATTTAAGAGCTCCTACTGAATTGCCTGTACAGACATCATAGGGTAATGCCATGCAGATTTGTATACCAGGTAGATTATAGGCATTACACAGGAACAATTGGCCATACAATCTCATTCTTTACATTATCAAAATAGTAATAGCTTGAGACAACAATTTGGTATTTTTAGAGAATGTGCATGTCAAATTTTAAAGACTTGTGTTCAATGTCCTCAGTTTCTACCTGTACCGCATAATAGTGTTAAACCTGGAGGATTTACACCTAATCAATTATTGCAAATGGATGCTACTCATATTTCTGATTTTAGAAAATTAAAATATGCACATGTGTCTTGACACCTTTTCAGGCTTTCTAATTGCAACTGCTTTAACAGGAGAAGCATCTAAACATGTAATTATTCATTGCTTGCATTGTTTTTCTGTGCTTGATGTTCCAAATCAGAATAAAACAGATAATGGAACAGGCTATTAAAGCCAAGCATTTGAGATGTTTTGTAGATAATTTAATATTAACCATATTACTGGAATTCTTTATAATTTTCAAGGACAAGGTATTGTAGAACTTTAAAACAATATCTTCATAAAAATCAAAAAAGGCAGAATTATATCCCTGTACCTGTTATTTAAACCATGCTCTTTTTATTTTTAAACTTTTAAAATTTGGATGCCAAGGAATTCTTCTGAGTGTCTATGGCACCCTCCAACTAGGCATATTCATACCTAGGTGAAACGGAAGGATCTACTCATTGGCATATGGTATTATTCTGATCAGGTATTATATATATATATATATATATATATATATATATATATATATATATATATTGGGAAGAGGTCATGTTTGTGTTTTTTCTGCATGATGCTGCAGGAGTGACCTAGGTGCCAGAGTGATTGGTGTGACAAGCTGATGCTGGGACAAAGCATGATGCTGACCAGTGAGCTTGTTGATTAACCTGAAAATGGTGACAGAAAAATTTTTTTGACCTACCTTTGCTTGCCTATACCCCAGATTGGACAAGCTGCCTTGCTTCAATCTTTTAGACCTTGTGGGGCAGAGAACATGGAGACTGTGGAGACTGACTTAGAAAAATTTATCAAAAGGAGAAGGTATAATGACTCTTCTCTCTCTCTCTTTTTTTTTAATGTGACAGTTATTCTGACTCAATCATGGACTGATCTAGAAATCAATCCAGAATTGGAAAAAAGAAAATGACAGTCTTCATTTGGAACGCTGGTTCTGGACATTTTCAAAGACATATTTGGAAGTTAGTTGCAGTTCTTTATGATGTTACATTTGCAGTGGATAAAATTGGACAGTATCTGGATTTTGAAGAAATGTTAGTGCATGTATATAAGCTCCTTCAACAGGGAGGACTATGTACAGCCCTCTATGAAGAATATTACATTTACATTGATAATTAAGGAATAGTAAAGGATTCTATGACTAAAGTTTGAGAAGGACTAGCCAAAAGGAAAAGAGAAAAAGGACAGAATCAAGGATGGTTTGAATCCTGATTCTCCACTTCCTCATGGCTTACAGCTTTAATTTCTACACTGCTTAGACCATTAATTATACCTTGTAACTTAAACAGATTGGTTACCTTCACACAGGATCACTTTCAGCAAGCTCAGCTATTCACTATGGCAATTAGTCATTTCTATGAAGAAAAACATTGAATGCACACACATATGTCCTTCCTGCCTTTGGTCTAAGTGAGAAAGAATGTGTATTTGAAGGCCAGTAGCTATTGACGGGTAAGTGTATTCTTGAGTTCCTATTGACTTAAGCCAGAGACATATATCAAAAGCTATGTTTGTTTTCCAAAAGGAGTAATATAAACACTGACCTAAGACAGGCACAGTTTCCTAGCCATTTTATTACCTAGAAGGGATTATGGAGAACAAGTAAATCTTGTACCCTCCATCCAGCTCATCTTTTTTTTTTTTTTTTTTTTTTTGGTTTTTCGAGACAGGGTTTCTCTGTATAGCCCTGGCTGTCCTGGAACTCATTCTGTAGACCAGGCTGGCCTCGACTCAGAAATCCACCTGCCTCTGCCTCCCAAGTGCATCTTTTGTTGGGGTCCACTGCCCGCAGTGGACTGGGTTCCTGGAGGATTGGCCCGAAGCTGAAATGAAATTAAGGGAGTGGGGGAAGAAAGAAGGTCTCCAAGGCTACATGGTTGCTTCTGCTTAGAACGACTCTTTAATGGTGGACAAGCACTTGGGGAAAAAGAAAGGGAAATCCCGCCCCAGTCTTCTGCGCAGGCGTTCTGGAGTTTGGCGGGAACCCTGAAGTCTCGTGACATCTCTCAGGTTGCGCAGGTGGGCTGGTCGTAGGTGGGCCTCTGGTAAGCTGGGCGGAGCTGGGTGACCTAGGAGACTTGTAGAACCTGGCTGCAGGGGTACCCGGCTCTCTTAGCCTAGTTAACAATGGATGCCATTGGGTGCGGCATGGCTCTGGCCATAGCACCAACTATGTTGGTGGAGAAAGGACACCACAATCTTTAATAATCAAAAAGGGGGAATTGTGCTCTTCCCTCAGCCTTGAGTAAGCTAAACAAACCCAGGATGGTTTTAAGGCCTAGATGAAGTTGCCTGGCCTCTCACATTGACAATTTCCTACAGGAGCTTTGAGGACCACCTGCTGAGCTTGCTTTACAATTCGATCCAGCTGAAACAAAGGAAGGGTCTGTGGGATTTCCCTATATAAACAAAGTACTGAATATTAAACTTTGAGCCTTAATCAGAAACTTTGTTTTGGCTTCATCCCTCTCTTGCCCCTTGTCCTTTCTCATTTCCAGTTCCCCCTTTCAGGTAACCTGGTTCATCCATGGTTGCTAGTCAGCTACACAAAACTCCTTTGGGATTCAAACAACCCTTTCACAGGGGTCACATCTTAGATATCCTACATATTAGATGTTTACATTACAATTCATAATAGTAGCAAAGTTACTGTTATGGAGTAGCAACAAGGTAATTTTATGGTTTGGTGTCACCACAACATGAGGAGCCATATTAAAGGCTCACAGCATTAGGGGGATTGAGAGCCACTGTGGGAAGGGATGCAGCAATACAATGATTCCTGATGACATTGTTATATCCCCTAGATCAGTGCTTCCCTCAAACATCATTAGAAGCTTTTTGCAATTTCTCAAACACATGAAAAAACTCACAAAGCGCAGAGTAAGAGACTTTGGAACATTCAATCCTAAACTGAAAGTCTTTATCAAGTATCTCTCATCAAAATTCAGGGATCTATGTACAAAATAGAGGCAGGAAAAATTTAAGAGCCAGAGATGATGGATGATTACAGAGATGCAATGTCTTCCAGATATACCAAGACTGATGCATATATGACTTCACAGATACTGGCAGCATGTAAAAGGCCTGAACAAATTTAAGCCAAATGAATCCCCAGCACTGAGAGGGAAGTAGACACAAGATCCCACCCCAATCAAGAAGCTATCTGCAATTAATGCCTACTGGTAAATGTTTTTCCAATGAAATTTCATTAGGTATATAAAGCACACTTCATGTAGTTGGCCAACACATGATCAACTCAATAGTAGTTTTTGTAGTCTTTCTGGTGTCATTTTGCTTCATATATTTTTCTGATTGTTATTTTTCCTATATTTTTAAATTTCTGTTCTTGTTTTTTTGTTTTGTTTGGAGTTTTTGGTATATTTTTGTGTTTTATTATCTTTCTTTATTTTCTTAAAGAGAGAGGAGGGAACATAATTGTATAAATGGGGAGGTTGAGAAGATCTGGGAGGAATTGGTGAAGGAGAATCATGATCAAAGTATATTTTATAAAAATATATTTTCAGTAAAATGTTTAAGTAAGAGAGAAATCTATTTAATACTTTAAAGTGATATAATCTTCAGAATCAACGATTCATTGTGCTTTTGCTGTAAAGAGACACCATGACCTAGGAAACTCTTGAAAAAACGAAAGCATTTAATTAGGGGCTTGCTTAAAGTTTTAGAAGGTTAGTCAATTATCATTATGGTTGGGAGCATGGCATCAGGTATTGTAGGCATGGTGCTAGAGAAGTTGTTGAGAGCTACATTCTGATCTGTAGGCAGATACAAGGAGAGAGAGAGAGAGAGAAAGAGAGAGAGAGAGAGAGAGAGAGAGAGAGAGAGAGAGAGAGAGAGATCTAACCATAACCTTGACTAACCTTGACTCTAAGTTTGGCATGGTCTTCTGAAATCTCAAAGCCTATCCCTGGGGACACTTTCTCCTACTAGGCCACACCTCTTACTGGCTAACTAAGGATTCAAATATATGAATCTATGGGAATCATTCTTATTCAAATCACCACACATAGTAAGCCAAATTCTGTAAAATATATAATCATAAGGAAGATAAAATAATGATTTGGAGATACAAATCCCTATTTTCATATCCAGATCTATAGTTTCTCTTATGACAAAGTAAGGAATGCAGTGAAAAGTTCTCCAGGGTTTTTGTTTGTTTTGTTTTATGTGTTTGCTTTTATTGTTGTTGCTATTGCTCTACCATCTTCTGAAGTTTCTTCATTGATTTTTGTGGATTTTTCTTCTGACTTTCATGATACCTAACACCAATGTACAGTGTTTTTACTTCTCATGGCTGTGCTATAGGGAGCATATCTTGTGATACTCTCAACCAAAGTAAGGCCTCTTTACAATAATGTACCATGATAAAACAGACTTTATATAAGTAGCAACAAGAGAAAAGGAACATACTTTGGAAGCTGGAACCTCCAGTTAGCAGTGCAATAAGCAACATCTAATTGAATTACGAATCAATTAGGGCAGTCACAACATTTTTCGATTCTAATGTTCCTTGAAATCAGAAGAGACAGAATATGGGTGGAAATAGAACATGGCTTTTGTTATTGTGCTCTTTACAACTCAGAATCTTGTCTCACTCCCAGTGTTTTGTCAACTCTAATTTCATTGTCATTTCCAGTAACTTTCTGTTAGGTATGTGGACTGACTTTCAGTAACAGAAGTATTGACAAGTAACTGTACTGGAGAAATTGACATTCTTAGTGGGAGCAGAACTTTAATCTCTTAATATAATTGTAAGAAACACTGTCATATAGAGAAATAGTGACGTGGTGGGTGAGGTATTTCACATCTTTAATCCTAGCTCTTCGGAGGCAGAGGCAGCATCAGTTGGCTGTGAGTTCAAGACCAGCATGGTCTATGCAGAAAGTTTTAGGACAAATAGAAATACATAGAGAAACTCTGCTACACACAGACATCACAAACATATATACACACATGCACACACACACACACACACACACACACACACACACACACACACAGGAAATAATAATGAGGCTGGTGAGACAGCTTAGCAGTAAAACACACTGGCTCCTCATGTAGAAGACAAGCATTTTTAGTGACCAGATGGCAGACTTACGAACCTATAATTCCTGTTCCAGAATATCCGTCAACTTCTTCTGGTCTCCAAAATCTCCAGATATGTATACAAACAACACACAGAAAATTTCCATATACATAAAATAAAAAAAGAAGTAAATCTTTTATAAAATGGAACAGTAAAATTAACTGATATACCTTCACCGGATTTACAAATTATGCTAGTATTCACCTTGCCAAACTGCTACCACTTTTCTTGATAGAGTACTTTAAAATGCTAATGTATCCAGGTATAGTTGTGCACGTATTTAATCATAGTATTTAGGAGGCAGAGGTAAGCTGGTCTCTGAATTCATAGTTATGCTGATCCTTATAGCGAGTTTCAGGGCTGCTAAGGGTATAGAGTGAGATTTCTCTTTAAAAAAATCAACCAACCAATAAAGATAGTATTAAGTTCTTAAAAATATACAAAAATAATTTACTCTAAAATTTTTGTTTCAAACTCTGCAATGGCTAGATGCAATGTAAACCTTAGGTCTCACAATGCAAACAAAATGGCAACTAAATCTGTATATAAAAGCATAAATGACACAGATGAAATAGACATCTTAATTATGGTGTAGACAAATAATGTATTAGAAAAAATGTCCTTGTTCTAAAACTATGGCAATAAAAAAGTAAATTTTGATACAGTGATTTACAGAACATTAGAACAAAGTTAATATTTATATAGGGTGTGGCTTAATAAAAGAATATACATTTAAACATAATGAATCAGCAATTTCTGACAATTCTCAAAGATGTAGCATGTGAATTCAGTGTAGACTTGGTTCTGAATATGCCATCCACATGCAATACTAACAAATGTTGTCTGGCACGCTTCAGTTCAGATTAGAAAGTATTATATAATATGGATTGTTTTATAGTGCATATCAAGTTTTCTGACTTATTGAAATAGAACTAGTTAAAGAACACAGACTTTTAAATGCTTTGATATTGCCATTTCTCAGTATGTAAATATTAATTTAGTATATATATATTTTTATATATTTTAAAATTTATAAGTTAATTTTATTTACATTTAAAATATTATCCCCTTCCCAGTTATACCCTTCTCCATCCCTTCTGCTTTTATGAGGGTGCTCCCCAACCTCTACCCCCTTCTGCCTCAGTGTCCTAGCATTCCTCTACACTGGGTCATCTAGCCTCCACAGGACTAAGGTGCTCCCTTCCCACTGATGCCAAATAAGGTAATCCTCTGCTATATATGTAGCTGGAGCCATGGATCCTTCTATATGTACTCCCTGGGAGCTTTTGGGAGGTCTGGTTGGTTGATATTGTTGTTCTTCCTGTGGGGTTACTAACCCCTTTAGCTCCTTCAGTCTTTCCCCTAACTCCCCCATTGGGTTCCCTGTGCTTAGTCTAATGGTTGGCTGTGAGCATCTGCATCTGTGTTGGTCAGGCCCTAGCAGAGCCTCTCAGGGAACAGCTATACCAGGCTCCTGTTAGCAAACGCTTCATTGCTTCAACAATAGTGTCTGGGTTTAGTGTCTGCAGATGGGATAGATCCTTTAGGTGGGGCAGTCTCTGGATGGCCTTTGTTTCAGCCTCTGCTCTATTCTTTGTCCCTGCATTTTCTTTTGACAGGAACAATTTGGTATTAATTTTTTTTGAGATGGGTGGTTGGCTCCACCCCTCAACTCGGGGCTATGCCTATGGATATGGTTTCTATAGGTTCTCTCTCCCCTTTGTTTGGTATTTCAGCTAATGTCATCCCCATTGGGTCCTGGGAACCTGTTGGGTCCCTGGCATCTGGGACTTTCTAGTGGCTACCCCCAGTTCCTGGTCCCCCACTGCTAAACACCTTAGTTCAATTTCCTGACCCTGTGTAATTCTCCCCCTTCTTCTCCTGCATCTCATACTGCCTACCTTTTCCCCTCCCACTTCTCTCTTCCTCCCAGGTCCCTCCCTCCCTCTACCTCCTGGGATAATTTTCTTTCCCACTCTGTGTAGGACTAAAGCATCCACACTTTGTATATCCTTTACAAAATTGTTATTTGTATCAATTATTTGAGTTTCCTGAGATTAGGACAAAATTTATGACATTTTCTGAGACAGTCCTAACCTTACATCTGTTAATTTGTACTATTTTTTTTTTTTTTTTGGAAAGCAGTAAGTACTCTTAAGACTGATGATTATAAAATCAAAAATCAAAACAGTAATCAACTCTGAAAAGCACCAGAGATACTTTGTTATTCTCCTAATTATATTTCTGTTGCTGTGATGAAAAAAAAAAAAAAAAAAAAAACATAGGGAAGAAGGGTTGAATGGGCCTAAGATTTCAGGTTACAGTGTAGTAGTCAAAAGAAGAATTTAAATGATCACGTTCATAGTCAAGAGAAGAGAGAACTAACCCACTGGGCCTTGTTTGGTTGTTTGTTTGATCTCAGTAAGCTTTCTTATCTGTTGTTATGTCCAGGGCTGCATGCTTAAGGAATGGAGCTGCCCAGAGTGGACTGGGTTTTTATACCAGTAAACAATCAAGGAAATTCCCCATAAACATGTCCACAAGCCAACCTGATCTACATATTTTCTCATTAACATTTCTTCTTAGCTTATGTCAAGCTGAAAGTTAAAGCTATTATAGTTGTAAAGTATTATAAAAATCATATCTACCTTATTAATATATAATCTAAAATTACATAATAAATGATAAAATTAAGTATATAAAAAAGACCTGTTAAACATTTTTATAATTTATTACCCAAAGATTTCAAAGGGTCATACACAACTTTTTAGAGATTCTAAATATAAATGAAAATTTGTATCCTGTTATGTGCTAAAATATGACATATTTTCTGCTTTTTTTTTGAGATATAATTTCACTGTGTTTTCTAGTCTGCTTCAAGCTAGTGATGAGGCCCTTGATTGATTCTTCATATAGAGCAGTCCAGTCTGAAACCATATACACAGAAACAGCAACAAAAATTACTCATCATGTTATATTATGTATTTGTGCATATATATATATATATATATATATATATATATATATATATATATGTATATATATCTGCATCTTTCTACCTAGTGGTATGTAGACACCATAAAGCGAAACAAGTTATTAATTTGAGAGTAAAATGGCAACACGGAAGGATTTAGAGGAGACAGGGTAAATATTATGATTATATATTAATTAAAATATAAAAAAAGTAGAAGTACTTTTGTGATTTTCTACTTGAATTTTTTTTCTTATGAGAAAATCTTCCTGACCTCTTTATAGCTCTACAGGTTGCTTCTGTAGTAGTAGAAATCATATTCAGGAGGGTAACAGTATCCTAATGTTTAACTATTTAATACATATTTCAGATTTATTTATTTATATCACTTCTAAGAAAAAGGCAAATTAGAATAATATAAAGAAGTTCAGCACACTAGTGAGATCTGATCCTTGAAATGGTTAATTTCATAAAGCTATACTGAATTTCTACACATCATTGATTAATTGATAATATTCTTATGGAATTTTTTTTTTTTTTTTTTTTTTTTTTTTGTGAAAGGGATGTCTGTGCCTGTGTCAGTATTCCTTGCTACGCCACCTCTTATAGTCTATCTCAGCTGTGCAGTCTATTATAAAGTCACCACCATTTAGTGTGTGCATCTACTGCTTAAGATGACTATTGGAAAGTAGTGGAGAACTTCAGTACAGAGGTATGTGAATTGTGTAGATACTGAAAAATCTTTCAGTATAGAAAGTCTGGTAACCTCTACTATAAAATACTTTAAACTTAATTTACATTCTTAGCTATAAAATGTACATCCTAAACTAAATTCTCTTTTTCAAATATTTATTTTTTAAATGTTAAAAGAGAATATTTTTATTGCTTTGTAAGACATTATATGGCTGAAGAATCATACAGCTTCCAGAATAATACTCAAATGAAATAAAAATGCAAAACAATTTAAGTTATTGCTTGAAGTCAAGCAGAATGACATATTAAGGGTTCAAAATAAAATTTTAATTGCCTAACTGAAAGCCTCAATAACATCCCATTAAAAAGACATGTTGAAAGTTAACAACCTATATCAGGATTTTCTCTGTGTTAAAAAAAAAAATAAATGCAACAATACAAGAAGAACATCAAAAGGCCTCACTATGGAGCAGGGGATAATTTGTGTAACATCAACATCCAGTTTAGACTTTAATTACTTGTATTTTCAGCTCCTTGAACAGGTCTGATAAGACCTGTCTGATCATGTGACTTTGTCCTTGATGTGACTTTGTACTTTAAACACTGTTTTACTATGCTTCTTTTTCTTCTTCTAGTTTAGTGTGAAAGCAGAACAAAATACACCGTAGAGTTCCAAGTGGTACAGTGGTACATAAATACAACTCCTAGGTTTAAATGAGAAATTGCCTGTTAACCATCTGATCTTTTTTGTTTTCTGCAAGTGACAAGATAAAACTGGCATCTAAATTTTATTCTGCCTCTTTAGGAGCATTTTAGAATTGAAATAAATTGAGAGTTAGCTTTTATTCATGAGTATTGAAAGAAAGCTAATAAATTCACCCTTATCTTCCAAAAGCAGTCAGGAGAGCATGGTGTTAATACTAACTTTCCATTTTTACATTTATCACACATTAAATAATTATGGTTTGGGACATAATTCATTCCAATACTTAAACCTCTTTAGAGCCCTATAATGCTTTGAGCTTGCTTTGAAGTCAAGAAAGCTCAGGATATAGTTAAGTTGCTTATAAAGTACTATACAGGTGTCACATCAGAATAAAAGCACAGAAAGAGAAGAATAAATAATAGGGAATAGTAATTTTGTTTTGAAAGGTTACCAGACTGTCATGTTTAGACAGCTCATGGGCAGTTGTATTTGTATTTGTGCTGTCTAGTGACAGGAAGGATCATGGGACATCCCCAGTGGCTCTGCTATATTTCCCTTCTCTTATTTTTCTTATTTTAGGATTTTGATTTTGTCTTTAAAAATACATGAGATGTCTAATTCAGGGCAAACTGGTTCACCCCTTTTGTCTTCCTTTGAAATAGCTGCAATTTATAGCTGCTACAGATAGGTCAGTTTGTTTTCTGTGTGATTTTCAGGAAATTCTCTTAGTGTTTCAGATCTGGAGGTTTCAAATCATCACTATTCACCTAAGAGCTAGCCTAAGAGTGAGACCCCACCTGTTTCTGGCACTAAAAATGTCTTTGAAATTCTCTGTCTATCTCTTCCACTGTCTTCAGCCCATCCCTTGGAAGTGTCAGTTCTGCAAACCTTGCAAACCACCTTTGAATGTAAAAAAGATTGACAATGTGTCTTTCTTATTAAAATAGAGATTCACATAGTTCTTAGCATAGTGCCAAAAACTGATTAGATTGTTCCTGATACATAAGACATCTACAGTAGCAGTTGCTGGAAATCTTTCACATCTGGAATAAATGTTGGCTACTTTGTTGTTTCTTCTGTCACTAGCATTGATATTGCACACCCATGTTTTGTATAAATTAGGCAGCATAATACTTTATCTAATGTCACAATAAACATCAAAGTGGGTCACATAATATTTATATAACAGATACGAGACATAAAGTCGACTTAAAGATACACTAACACCTAGGCTGAAACTTTCAACTTTCTATATCTGTTTTTCTTGTTTATATGTTTATGTTTCCAATGCTTATACATTGGTTACTACAAAAAAATGTCTCACAAGATACTCTTAAATATTGACTTATTCTATGTACACTGATCAAATCATTCATCTAAATGTCACAAATTTTTCTTGTTAACTATTTCAAATAGCTGTTTAGTTGTTACCCTAATGGAAGAAAGAATCAACTCACCATCCAAAGTTTGGTCTGGATGTAGATTCAGATGCCATGTGTGTGAACTGTAATGGAATGAGGGGTATGTTACTAACCTGAAATAGTTCTGGAAACAGTATCATGGGCTGATTTGTGAGAAAGGACAGGCATGTGTCTTTGATTTTTTTAATTGTGATTAGGCAATGTAGGGTTCCCTGGTCAGACAGGGACCTCCAAAGTTTAAGCTTTCCCCTGGGGATTAAGGAAGCAAACCAGCTGGTTTGTTTGTTTGTTTGTTTTGTTTGTTGTTTTTACCATCTGCCCTGATTTTGTGCAAGAAGAAAAAAATGAGAGTTGGAAGTCAAAAGATTTCATCAGTCAAACATCAGAAAATGGATTTAGCTGTTTCAGTTGACTATAAAATTACCTTCAAAAATGAATCCACTGATTACACCTCTCATTTCAATGTGTTCTGTCACATTTTGTTATTTGATACTTGCCTTGACTTTCCTTGGACTGGTCATCAATGACTGACATGGAAATGTGTCTTTGTTTCTTATTTGCTTCTGCCAGCTGAATTTGTAACCTCCCAGAACCAAGTGTTGCCAACCAGTTTAATTTACTGGGGTATCCTCATTACCTAGACTATATAGGAAACACAAGAACTGAACAATATAGTAGATTACAAACAAGTTCAGTGAAGGCAGGGCTATGAGGATTTCTATCACAGTTCATTCTAATAGCAGAAGATTATTTGGTAAGGATACCTAGAATTCATTTTTCTAGTTACACTAATACAGTAAAGAGACTAAGCCTGTCTTTCATGAAATATAGACTCTTTTAAATTCTGAAGCATAGCAAAAACATATTTAGTCTTGTTGATTTGTTTAAAAATTTAAGTGGGCTGGTGTTTTAATTAGAGTTACTATTGCTATGACAAAGCCACAACCATAAAGCAATGTGGGCACGAAGAGGTTCAATTTATTTTATACTTCAAGGTAACTCCATTACAGAGGGAAGCCCAGGCAGAAACTCAAAGCAGGATAGGTAAGAACTGATGCAGAGACCACACAAGAGTGTTGCTTACTGACTTGCTCAGTTTATTTTTTCTTTCTTTCTTTCTTTCTTTCTTTCTTTCTTTCTTTCTTTCTTTCTTTCTTTCTTTCTTTCTTTCTTTCTTTTTTTCTTTCTTTTTGGTTTTTCAAGACAGGGTTTCTCTGTGTAGCCCTCGCTGTCCTGGAACTCAGAAATCCGCCTGCCTCTGCCTCTGCTGGGATTAAAGGCGTGCGCCACCATGCCCGGCTCAGTTTACTTTCTTATATATCCCCAGGACCATCTACCCAAAGGTGGCACCACCTTTGGACTCTCTCACATCAATCACTAATTGAGAAAGTGTTCCATAGATTCAGACTAGCCAGCAGGCCAATCTGGTGGTGATATTTTACCAATTGATGTGATGTTTTCTTCTACAACAACTCTAGTTTTGTTTGCCAAGGCGACAAAAACCTACCAGCACAGATGGCAACTCTATTGAATTATTAAAATATGTGAATTTACTTGATGACAAAACAGCACTAAAATTATATGAAAAATAAAAGTTATAGAGGTATAACTACTCTATAAGCATGAGTAATGTCATAATTCCTAGAAAATGAAGTAAAATTTAAAGTTAATCATGAGATACTGAGGAATACAATTGATTTCAGAAAAAAAATCTAATGAATAATATTCAGGGGAAGTGTGTTCTGCATTTGTAATTAGTCAAAATGCCTTGCCAACAAAAATAAATAAATACGTGTAAAAATAGACAAACAAATAAATAAATTATAGCATGGGTAAATTGAATACTGCACTTTCCCCCAGTCTAACCCACCAGAGAACACAGAAGTGTTGTTTTGAAACTAAACAATACTTTTTGATACATTAGTTATTCCAACAATTGTGCTTGTTATATTTAGATCTTTAAACTTCTGCTCTACTGTAACTTTTTCAACTGTTATTACAAAAGCATTTGATCTTCAGCAGATGTGCAATTATACAGCTGCTAAACTTGCTGTTGATATCAATGGTGTACAGTCTGGGAAAGGTGGTTCACCTGTTGATGTCAGTGGTGAACAGTTTGGGAAAGGTGGTTCACCTGTTGATGTCAGTGGTGAACAGTTTGGGAAAGGTGGTTCACCTGAAGTTCTTTTTTGTGTCTAAGCCCTTCTGCCTTGTGATAACTAAAGAAGGTGAAAGGCTGAAGGATTTTCACACAGTTGGTGACTCAGCAACAAGGGCTTTCCTCTTAGGAAACAGAGTAGGAGAAAGGAAGAAAAGCTAAAATTGTTGATGAATTACTTTTCTGCCACTTCTGATACAGGAAAAAAACAAACCTTTTAATAGAAATATTTCTAGACAGATGTCTCCAACCTACAGGGAAATAAATTAATCTCATTAGACAAGGGGTTAAAAGCTGCTTGTGAAAAATTGTTTCCTTGTCACCTGGGGGAAAACTTCAGGTTATTTTAAATAACAAATAAGGCCAATAGCATTGTATCAGGTAGAAATTTTAGTATGGTATGTTCATTATCTCAATGTCTGAAACCCTTCTTTCCTGAATATCCATGTTTTTAAATTTATATAGTTGATTTACTATTGTTATTTTCATGATTTATTTTTTTTATTAATATTCACGTGTATGTGTACAGATGTGAATGTACCCATGGAGACCAGAAGTAGGAAGCCTCTATAACTGAAATTACATGTAGCTGTGCTCAACATGGGTGCTAGAACTTAACTTGTGTCCTTTGAAGGAAGAGGAGGTATTTTTAACTGGTGAACCTTTTCTCGCATCCCTTAAAAATAATTTGAATGTTACAATCAAAATCTTTTTTTAAATGACATAAAAGTTCATTGAATGTCATGCGTGGTGGTACATGCCTTTAATCCCAGCACTTGGGAGGCAGAGGCAGGTGAATTTCTGAGTTCGAGGACAGCCTGGTCTACAGAGTGAGTTCCAGGACAGCCAGGGCTACACAGAGAAACCCTGTCTTGAAAAACAAAAACAAAAACAAAAACAAAAACAAAAACAAAACAACAACAAAAAAAGTTCATTGAACTGTCCCTCTTTTGGATGTTCATAAATATTTGCAAATAATTAGAGTGTACATCAAGAAATTCTATAAATGTAAAATATTGAAGGCTCATAATTAGAAAATTTGAAACATAGATATTTTAAAATAAATACCCCTTTATGTATTAAATTATATCAACTTATGATGCATTGATTTAAACTTTGTCTTTTTTTTTTCAGATTAATCCATTCTATTTGAAAATGGAAGACAAGTTTCCATATTTAAAATGCATAGAAACGAGGGATTATAATCTCCTTTAAAATTTACAACAAACTTATGTTTTCATTAATTTAAAAATAAATCTCTATTGTATTTTGTCTTTTATAAAATGGTGCATAAACTTTACCTTACATTTCTGATGAGGTAATGTATATAACTATGGTGGTTTGAATGACACAGCTCTTACAGGCTCATATCTTTGAATGCTTGGTCCCCAGTTGATGGAACTCTTTGAGAAGGATTAGAAGGTGTCTTGTTGGTATGTGCTGCTAGAATCAGACACTGAGGTGTCAAAAGTCTTTTGACACTCCTACTCTCTTTCTGCCTCATGACTGTAGATCAAGATGTGAGCTCTCAGCTCTTGTACCATGCCTTCCTTTCTGCTGCCATGCTCCCTGCCATGATGGCCAGGAGTGCTAACCCTCTGAAGCTGCAAACTTCAGTAAACATTTTCTTCTAAAGTTGCCTTGGTCATTGTGTCTTGTCACAACAACAGAAAAAAGTAAATGTAACTGAGTCAGTAAGATTTTGTTTTTGAATGTATTTTATATTTTAATTACAGCTAGTTAGAATTATTGCTATATGAGTAGTCACAAAGGTGTGTTATATGAGTAGTAACTATAATTTGTATATTAGAATGAGTACGTTATTTTAAGTAATTGCAAGTTTCATTCATGATAAAAGAAATGTTTTGGCACAAACACAAATGTTTATATGTATGTATTTTGCTATTCTCCTATAGATTTACCTCTACCAGTTGCAATGACTGAAATTGTGACTTACATTACCTTTGCTATATCTGTGTTTCGAGCTGGCTGTAACATTTTCAGGAACATTATTCTCACTCCTGCTTTTCAGTTCCTGTGCTGGTAATAAAACTCTTGAAGTTCAGAGAATAAAGGCATCCTCCCCACTCCCAGAACTACTTTATGACCTTTTGTGTTATTGCTCAGCTCCTGTCACTAAAATATAGAAAGACCACATTTTAAAGGACTGATAAAATTCCTCAAAACTCCACACAATTTAGGACTAATTTCCTATGGATATTTATGTTATAACAGGAACTGCTTTGGTTTAACCGAGAAAAGAGTGGGGAAAGGTATGCTTTTATTATTTTGGCATAATAGAGATATATGTATGTAAATAATGAAGCTCTTGCAGGGATACCTAACCTACAGAATCTCTTGCTTCATAAGATTTCTGCACAACTGTAACAGACTAGCACTGTATGAAACAATTTGCATTTAAACGTGATAATCAGGAAAAAAGGAGTTTTTTTTTTAAATAGAAAGCTCAGATCAAGAATAAATTGTACATGCAAATGTGCTGATTTGCATGCAGAGAATGGATTCTAACAGTAGGGCAACTGAAGAAATTAAGGCTAACGCTTCTCCTGAGTGCCCAGTAATGTTGAATTACAATTGAATACCTATAGAAATAAGTGTGACATCCAAATGGATACTAAATGAATATATTATGCTCTGTGATGTTTCACTGAATTCTAAATGAGTTCAGAAGGATGGAATACCAAGAGGTGCTGAAGTACTTCAGACACACTCAGTCAAATGCATGTGGTTAAATAAAACTCTGTGGAATGTTCCCTACAGAAAATGAGTTTTTCCTATTCAGAAGGAAAGTAGAGCAATTTATTTTTTTCCTCAGACAGTCTCATCACAAGTAAGAGTTTACTTTAATAAACTCGGTTTGGTTTTTAGGGAAACTCTTGCAATTTGAAAGTTACTTTGTATTCTTTTGAGCCCTAACACACTAGACTTACAATCTTGCTTTTATTGTGCCCCTTAGCATTAAGGAAGCAGGACTGTCTGTTTAATATGAGAGGCTCTAGTGACCTGCATAAGAACAGTAAAAGCAAGAACCCCATGCCTTTGATTGACCTTGAGAATGGAGGGATTTGATGCTCTGGTTAGTCAAATGCTCCTGTTAGTATTAATACTTTTAAAACTATAGCTATGAAAGAAGAATCAGCATTGGCTTCTAAGCTTTTGTTCCTTCTTGAAAAGTTTACTCGGAATGTTCTTCTTCCACTGTTGAGTGTGGAGACATGCTGTAGTGATGTGCATATATTATAATTCATAGTAAATTATTTATTTACTATGAATATATAATATTTATTTAATATATTTATTATATACATTATAATTCATAGTAAACTATTTCTCGATGCTTCTGCAGGTTAGGATAGTTCATCCACCATGTTATGCAAGTGGGCAGGTTTTCTTCATTTTATAAGGGTGTTATAGCTGTTATTTTGACAAGGGGAGTAAAGCTTCCAAAAAGCAGTGTGCATAGTTTTCCTTTCTCTTCCAGAACCATTTTCTGATCCTTTGTCTTCTGAATACTACAATTCAGAGGTATTTAGGCTGTATGAGGTAAGACATTCTTTAAAACTTGCTGGCAGTAGTGGCACATGCCTTTAATCCCAGCAATTGGGAGGCAGAGGTAGGCAGATTTCTGAGTTCGAGGCCAGCTTGGTCTACAGAGTGAGTTTCAGGACAGCTAGGGCTATACTGAGAAACCTTGTCTCGAAAAACCAACCAACCAACCAACCAACCAACGAAACAAACAAATAAATAAAACTTACTAGCTAGTGGTTAAAACTTGCACTAAACACAATACACTGCTGGATGTTGATTTTAGTCAGATAGTGTTTGCAACAACATGGAAAGGGTGTAGATCTATGGATATTTAGAACTACTATATCAGCAAGTGCTGGGTTGGAGGAGAGAGCTAAGAGCTGAGGTAGAAAAACACAGGTTGTCTGTGGTTGCTGACCTTAAAGAAAATCAACTTTCTCTCATTTCTTTGACAGGAAATAGTTTTACAACTTGGACCAAAGCGCTAGTCCACTGAGGTCATGTTCCTACCTCCCCTTATAGAATAACAGTTAAAGATGATCTCTCCCTTGATGATCTCATTTGAGAAAGAGGACTCCTGGGTCCTTCAGAATGACTTTTCTGGGTCACAAACCCTATTAAAAGCTTAAAAACAAAAAACTTACCAAAGAGGCAAAGACTCTTTACAACTAATGTTCTCAAGTAAATGTTCTAAGTAAATGTGGGTCAGGGTCTAGGGTCTAGGGTCATGTCAAGCTGAAGTCAGTATCAAGGGTCACTGGCCATAAAACTGATTTCCCTTAGGAATAAGCTAACCCAGGAATCCTTTATAATGACAAGTTTATCTTGAACCATCTCACCAACAATTTACTTGAATTTTCCCCATCTCTCTAGCTTGGCATATAAGATTTTGGCTAGCTTGAAAGTCAACTTCTTGGGTTTTGTTTTTGTTTTTTGTTTTCATTTTTCTTGACTATTATTTCTAAAATATTGAAGANTTTTTTTTTTTTCATGGAGAGACAAAAGTGTATATATTATCTTTAACAAGATAATTTTAAGTCTACATATATAAATTAATAAATGTATTTAACAGATGTGTTAAACAATTGATTATCACTTCTGTGGAGAGTAATAATGAGCACCAATCCTTTGAGTTTTGTCAAGAATGTGATTGATTATCATTGACTATAGTTGCTATACTATAGAACACCTGATACATTGTTTGAGAAAAATCTAATTACTTGTGTCAAATACATGCATTCCTAATAGCATATATTTACACTGATGTATAACCATCTGATATGTCTGCAAGCATAAATGTGCTATAATGCAAGCATTTGGACATGAGTTGGGGGACACTATTGTTTTCATATACCTGCCTAGTGTTCTATGAAGACATTTATCTTATAGATAGCTACTAATTTTATCTTTTAGTTTGTGACCATTCCTTTAATTTATATGATATTCTAATTTAATTATACAATATAGTATCACATGTCTGATATTAAATGAACATCCAAATTAGCTTAAATAACCTCTGCATTGCTGAATTGAATGGTCTCTTAAGGTACAAATATAGTTTGCTATTAATGACTTTTTTCAATTACATTTATAGCAAAGAATGGTAATGTAGGCTTGAATAAAAAAGAAATAATTTTTTTTGTATACCAGATAAAATGATAGCATCCTTAAATTATGGGACTTAAAGCTCATGCCCACAGTGACATACTATCTCTGACAAGACCAAATCTCCAAACAGTAGCACTTCCTGGGCCAATCCTAGTCAAAACACCAGAAGTATGTCGTGAACTTCGGACATATTTATTTCATTATGTTCTCTCCCTTTCCCACTAATATCCTACCTTTCTGTATTTCACTTTTTACTCTCCCACCATATATATTTGGATTTTACTTGTGAGAGGAGCAATTAAAGCTAGACTTCATGAATTTGGCTTGTTTCAGCTGTTATGGTCATCATCAGTTCTATCTATTTTCCTGAAAATGGCACATTTTAGAAAAAGCCTTCAGTTTCTCATTTTTGAGGATGATGATAGGTATAGATTTTTTGATATCTGGCATATAATATGTTAAAGTACTTTTCTTTTGTACTTTCCTGTTGGAAATTTTTTAATTTTAATAAATGTACTTATGGTTAGAATACACTTTGTCTATGGAAATAAGGCAAATTTTTTTTTTTTTGGTCTTTTATTCTGTTAATCTAATCTTATTAACTTTTACTTATTTCACATCCTTGAGTTTCATAAATAACTTCTACCTTTTTATATAAAATAAGCATTTTGCTTTGCTGCTGATGAAGGAAACAGAAAGGTGGGTTTCGGTGAACTGATCTTGAGGGTGTAAGTGTCTGAAAGTTGAGCCGACCACTCATCTGCCATGGGGTGGCATGGGTACAACTCCATGGGGCCTCTGGCAATCAGGAAAGCTACCCACAGGGTCATGAGCACAGGAGAGTTATCCCTAAAACTCACCAGCTGCAGCACTCGAGAGAGCAGGTTCTGCACCTTGTCTGGACAGCACCATGGAGCTGGTCCTGATGGCAAGGGTGTGGGTGAGCCTCCTCTGAGGGTGAGAGCTTGGGAGAGCTTACCCCTTTACCCCCCTTGCCTGCCTTGAAGTAGCTTGGGTTATGGTATAATGCTCCTTGGCATCTTTGGTAGTCTGGAGACCTGGCCTGGAGCCCATGAGAGTGGAAGAGATAGCCCTGCTCCCTCACTGACTGTAGCACTTGGGAGAGTGGGCTCTGGAATGTGTGGGCAACATGGTGGAGCTGGCCATGGTGATGAAGGTGATCCAGTCCAGAGAGTATGAAAACTGTTTGAGACCATTATGGGCAACAGGACTTGGGAAAATGCACACACACACCCAACTTTGGGCAGCAAATTGGAAGTGGCTCTGGAAGCCTGCATATAGGTAATGATGAGCTGGCCCTAGGGCATGAAAGTAGAAGAGCTGACCGTCTCCTGTTAATGGTGGCATTGGGTGACCTTGCTGGAGCTGTGCTGGGGAGCTCATCCTGGTGGTACAGATAAGGGAGAGCCAGTGAGCCTTCTGCCATCCAGGCCCAGTTCCAGGGCTCTGAATTGGCCTACCCCAAAATCTGTATCATTTCTTTACTCTTGGGACACATTAAAGGGCCAGTCCTGTTGATCCAAAGCTGTAAGATCTCTATGACACAAGGCAGCTACGAGTCCCAATGAAGATAGTGTCTCAGAAGCCAGAGATCTTGAACCAGAACAATGACTCATTACAATAAACATTTGCCGTATTTCCTGCCCCTCTATACTTTCTACATTCCTGGAGGCATGTGGTCACCACAGACAAGCAAGTGTGACCCTACTCCAAGCTTTTGCCTGACATATTTTCCTGAATCAAACCTATCAGCTTTAACTTATACTCTGCCCACCAGCAATAGAAGCTGGCCACACTGGTACTAGGGACCCTAGAGGCAAGGGTAGCACTCAAAAGCTTGGAGGAAACATAGGTCACAAACAATCCCAGAGGAGACAGCATACTGGATCTGAATCTAGTTAGTCACCAGAATTCCAGGCCACTTAGGTGAGTACACAGAGAGGAAACAGATACCAAGGGAGAAACAT
This sequence comes from Mus minutoides, assembly GCA_902729485.2. Taxonomy (NCBI): domain Eukaryota; kingdom Metazoa; phylum Chordata; class Mammalia; order Rodentia; family Muridae; genus Mus; species Mus minutoides. The sequence continues at coordinate 51,131 of LR750026.1, read as the reverse complement.
CCAAAACACCCATCCAAGAAGATAAACTCAGAAATTCCATTTAAACCTAGAATAATTGCAAAGCACAGATATTTAGGATATGCCAGGATAAAAACACAATCAACAATAGCCACGGTAATATGGTACTAACAGAGGCCAGATATCCTATTACAACAAGCCCTGAATATTCCAGCACAGGTGAAGCATAAGAAAATGACCTTAAACCCAATCTTATGAAAGTAATAAAGGCTTTTAAAGAGAAAATTAATAAATCACTTAAAAAATACAGAAAAATTCATTCAAAAAGATGAAGGAAATGAATAAAACTGTTCAAAAACTAAAAGTGGAAATAGAAGATAAGAAAACATGAACTAAAGGCACAAACATAATCTTTATAATTTAAGACATGGAAGAAAGAATCTCAGGCATAGAAGATATAATAGAAGAGATCAAAAATGTCAAAATGGTAAAAAAAATGTTAAATCTAAAAAATATCTGATACAAAACACCCAGGAAATCTGGGATACTATGAAAAGACCAAACCTAAAAATAATAGGAGGAGAAGACAGAGAAGATTTCTAACTTAAAGGTCCAGAAAATATGTTCAACAAAATCATAGAAGAAAATTTCTCTAACCTAAAGAGATGCCTATCACCATATAAGAACCTTATAGAACAACAAATAAATTAGACCAGAAAAGAAAAATCTTCCTTCCACAAAATAATAAAAACACTAAACATACAGAACAAAGAACGGTTATTATAAGCTGTAAGGGAAAAAACAATCTAGTAACATATTAAGACAGACCTATTAGGATTCTATCCAACTTCTCAATGGAGATTCTAAAAGCTGGAAGAGCCTAGACAGACATTTTTCTGTCTCTAAGAGACCAGAGATGCCAGCACAGACAACTATATCCAGTAAAACTTTCAATTACCACATGAAGAAAGCAAGATAGTCCTCAACAAAAACAAATTGAAACAGTATCTATCCATAAATCCTGCTCTACAGCAGATTAACTATACCCAAGAAAACACAGGAAATAAATAACTACACACCAGCAAAACCAAAAGAAGGGACACACACACACACACACACACACACACACACACACACACACACACACTACCACCACCATCAAAATAAGAGGAATCAACAATCATTGGTCATTTATATCTTTAAACATCAATGGACTCATTTCACCTAATAGAAAGACACAAGCTAACAAAATGGTTTTGAAAATATGATCTGTCATTCTGCTATATACAAGCAACATACCTCAGCAACACATTACAACTATATTACCTTAGTGTAAAGGGCTGGAAATATATTTTCCAAGTAAACTGGCTTAAGCAAGCTGGAGTAGCCATTATAATATCTAATAAAATAGAACTTCAACCAAAATTAAACAAGAGATGGGGAAGGACACTTCATACTCATCAAAGGAAAAATCTACCAAGATGACATCTCAACTCTGAATATCTATGTCTCAAGTACAATAGAACCCGCATTTGGAAAACAATAATAAAATTTAAATCATATCTTAAACATTTCACATTAATAATGAGAGATTTCATCACCCCACACCAATGGGCAAGCCATTCAAACATAAAATAATAAAAGAAATAATGAAACTAACAGACATTAAGAATAAAATGAACCTAAGAGATATTTATAGAACATTTCACCCAAAGGCAAATGAATATGTCTACTGATGGTGTCCTTAGCCCTGCGAGTGCTTTCCAATTACTAATTGTCGACCTTAATGCCTGAGCTATTGATATTCTATTCAGGAATTTGTCTCCTGTGGTAATATTCAAGGCAGTTCCCCAATTTCTCTTCAATTAGATTTAGTGTGTCTGGTTTTATCTTGAAATCGTTGATCCACTTGCAGGGCGATAGATATGGGTCTATTAACATTCTTCTACATGCAGACAGACATCCAATTAGACAAGCACCATTTGTTAAACATGCTTTCATTTTTCTATTGCATTGTTTTGACTTGTCAAATAATCAAGTGTCCATAGGTACGTGGGTTTATTTCTGGGTCTTCAATTTTATTTCATTAATCAACCCATCTTTTTTATGCTAATACCATGCAATTTTTATTACTATTGCTCAATAGTATAGCTTGAAACCAGGGATGGTAATGCCTTCAGAAGTTTGCTTATTGCATAGGATTGTTTATCGTAGGTTTTTTGTTTTTCCATATGAAGTTGAGAATTGCTCTTTTGAGATCTATAAAGAATTGAGTTGGAATTTTGATGGGAATTGTATATAATCTGTAGATTGCTTTTGGTAAGATAGCCATTTTCACTGTTAATCCTCCCTATCCATTCATGAGCATGGGAAATCTTTCCATATTCTGATATCTTCTTCAATTTCTTTCTTTATATACTTGAAATTTTTCTAATACTAGTCTTTCACATACTTGCTTAGAGTTGCACCAAGTTATTTTATATTATTTTAGCTATTATAAAGGTATTGTTTCCCTAATTTCTTTCTCAACCCATTTATCTTTTGAATAATAGATGACTCTTTTTTTTTTTAAAGTTAATTTTGTATCTAGCCACCAGAGGTCTCTAGTAGAATTTTTGGGATTACTTATGTATGCTATCTATAACATTTGAAAACTATGACATTTTGGCTTCTTCCTTTACAATTTGTATCTTAATATCCTTTATTTGCCTTATTGTTCCAGCTAGAACTCCTAGTACTCTGTTGGATAGATAGGAAGAGAAATCAAGTCTGGGGAGACAGAAGGCAAGAGAGGGCTGGGAGTGAGCATGTAAGTTGGTGGGGGCCAATTCTCAGACTAGCTAGAGATGTGGGAAGGAGGAGGCTATGAATAATCTATGGGGGTGACTCTAGCTGAGATTCATACTAATGGGGGTCTGGAGACTGAACTGGCTATCTCTTTTAGCTAGGCAGGACTTCCGGTGGAGAGAGAGGACATGAACCCACCCTCAAAACCTTCAACCCAAAATTTGTCCAGCCTAAAAGATGTGCGCAGATAAAGATGGAGGAGAGACTACATGAACAGCCAACCAATCATTGCCCTAACTTGAAACCCATCCAATGAGAGAAAGCCAACCTTTGACATTTTTAATAATATTCTGCTATGTTTGTAGACAGAAATGTAGCAAACCTGAGGCCAGAGAGGCTTCATCTGGCAGCAGATGAATACAGATGCAAAGACTCACATCCAAATATCAGGCCAAGGTTGGGAGACTTCTGGAAGAGTGGCAGGAAGAATTGAGCAAGCTGGAGAGGTCAAAGACACCACAAGAAGACTTACAGAGGCAACTAACCTGATATAGATTGAGCCACCAACCAAAGAGCACGGAAGGGCTGGACTGAGGGCCCAACACTTTTGTAGCAATGTGTAGCTTGGTCTTAATGTCATCCCCTAAAAGTTGGAGAGGAGGCTGTGTCTGACTCTGTTGCCTCTCACTAAATTCCCTTCTCCGGACTGGACTGCCTGGTTGGGCCTCAGTGGGAAAGCATGTGCTTAGTCCTGCTGGGACTCGATGTCCCAAGCTGGTGATATTCAAGGGAGCTTATCCTTTTCTGTGGAGTAGCGGAAGGGGTAATGTGGGGAAGAATTTGTAAGGATGAAACTAAGAGGAGGGGAGGGACAATGCTACGATCAAGATATAAAGTGAATAACTAAAATAATTAATGAAAACGTTTCCCCAGGGGAAACTATTTTATTTATTTCAGTCTTCTGTTTTCACACATTGATTTTTTTTCTCTTGATAAAACTTGATTCTGCCTATAATTCTTTAAAGTAGGCAACTCTCTACATATTTGTCTTTCTTATTTACAGATCCCATATTTGTATAATAAGCTTTCCAAACAAATGTTCAACTTTACTTCAGAGAAATCTGGGATGGCAATAGACTTATCTATGGCATATGCTGAAACCAAAAGGAATAGTATGTTAGTCACCAAAGGCCTATTTTCATTCTGAATAGCAACTTGGCTCTGGCAGAATTTTATTTTCTATGATAATAAACACATGGTGTTAATTTAATATTTCTTACTTGCATATACTTTTGGCTAGTTTTCCTGAATTAAAGAACCATGAATTTTATTATAACTTTATTAATATCAGTTATCTCTCCAAATGTTTTTATCTTTAATAGTGACTTACAAATATTATACATTATATTCTATGTTTCCACAAAGTCTACATGTTGAAGCTTTGGTCCACACAGTCTCTTAGAATGTGACATTATCTGGAAACATGCTTGCGGATATTATGTTCAGTGAAGACCATAATGAAATGGAGGGTCCCTAATTCAGTCTGAACTGTCACTATAGAAAAGTGGGTATTTCAAATGAGACACATATTTGTGGAGAACATGACATACCATACAAAAAATGCTTGTCAGAGAGAATGACCTGGAGAAGAAACAGATCCTATAAACATCTTGATATCAGATTTCTACTCGAGAGAACTGTGAGATGATAAATTTATGTTGTCATCTAATCAGTGGTATTATTATTATGGTAACCTAATATAATACTAAGTTATTAGAAATATATAGACTTATTTTTCACATTTTCTAATATCTTAAAAGCATCCTAATGCAATTAATTGCCTTTGTTAGAATTTTATTTATTTATTTATCTATTTATCTATCTATTTATCTATCTATTTATCTATCTATCTATCTATCTATCTATCTATCTATCTATCTATCTATCTATCTATCTATCTATCTATGTTTTTTCCAGACAGGGTTTCTCTGTGCAATCCTGGCTGTCCTGGAACTCACTCTGTAGAATAGGCTGGCGTGGAACTCAGAAATCCGCCTGCCTCTGCCTCCCAAGTGCTGGGATTAAAGGTGTGCGCCACCACTGCCTGGCAATTTTATTATTTTTTATTATTATTTTGTTCTATTTTTCAAAGATTTATTTATTTTTATTTATGTGTATGAATGTATGCCTGCATTATCTGTTTGTACATCATTTATCTGTCTGGTGTCTCTTCTGTCTCTGCAGAAGAGAGTATTGGAAACCTAACCTGAGTCATCTGCAAAAGCATCAAAACTTTGACCACAGAACCATTCTTCTTCCATTTGTATATTTATTTATTTTTAAACCAATATAATCAGAATTCTAGGCTAGAGACCTGACTCTGAAAGTTTTTACATGTAAGTTCTGGCTACTGGACTCACTGAAGACAATCAGAAATAATGGAGAGAAGGGAAGAAAGAATTTTAATCAGTGTGTCCATTTAGAGAAGATGGAGATTAAGTATTTCAGTCTGCATCCAGAATAGTGCCAAATGCTTCAGCTATGAAGGACTGGGACAGGTTAAGCACTTCCCCATTTATCAGGTTTTGTCAAACTGTAGGTGGTAATTGTCTGAGTCCTCTTTCTGCAATATGCCTCTAGAGAAGTCCTGATTACCAGAGAGAACCATCTAATTCCCTCAAGATGAATGCATCTGTTTACAGATTACTGTATCAATGCCTGATCTTCCTAGACTTTATTGTCTCTGGAATTCAAGGTGACCGAGGTTTAGAACAATGGGTAGAAACTTCTAGGTGTTTTTTACGGGGTCTTGAACAGGACATTTTAAAAGTTGACAGTCCAATAAGTTAGATACTCTTATCTTTGTGCCTTCAGCCTTGAAGTGGGATGTGATAGGTTAGGTATCATCAGTTTTAGACAAGCACTTGAATGATTAAAATGCCTGTGTGTGAACTTTAAGCCAAGATCTGGGCTGAAGTAAAGGAGGCACATGTAAAATAAAGACAAGTATGTCAAGTTCTTATTCTACTTTTGTTAATTTGCAAGCCCATGTGAAAATGATGCTTTTTTTAAAAAAAAAAATATAAAAGTACTTTCTAAATCTACCACTAAATCTAAACTAAACAACGAAATTTACATCTAAATCTCAAACTACATTCACAGTTGTTTCCTGAGTTTACTGATGATCATATTGCTTCTACTATCCATAACTAAATTTAAAATGGTCTTCATTATTTCCCTTTTGAACTACTTTTTAGAATGTAATTTTAGAGAATCAAAGCCATAGGATTAACTTGATCATTATAAGGAAGACTGTTCAATCACAGGATACATGAATGCGATGTTATGTTAGATCATAGTGGCAGTAGTTACAAAAGGAGGCAAAAATATAGTGTATTCTATTTTCTTTATATTTGTATCTGGCATCTTCTTTAGATAAGAGGTTTTTCTCTTTCGAGGGTTCTTCCTGTTTATAACCCTTTTGTCTGGCCACTGATGCTTTTCTTCTCTCTCTCTCTCTCTCTCTCTCTCTCTCTCATCTGCCTTTCTCCCTCTTTTCTTTCTCATTTTCCCTGTATTTGTCTCATTGGCACTCTCTCCCCACCCAAATTTACTTTTTTATGTCTTGAAAGGTAGTAATTATTTAATTACACTTAGCAATTTTCTCATTTATCACTTATGTTCCTAGAACTACAGGAGAGTGGAAAGAAGAATTGAAATAATACTGCCAGAAAGGAAAACTAACAGCCCCTGGACTCAGTCATTTCCTATAATTCCTGTTTGCTCGCTTCTATGACTAATGAATGCAGTGTGGAAAATTTCTACACTCCAGCAGCAACCTGGATGCAAACGCTTTTGCAGAAGGCCTCGAATCAGAAGGAAATCCAGCATTCGTTCATTTTAAATGCAAATATTGTAAACTAAGTAGGACAAGCACATCAGGGTGGAGGGGTGTGTTTCTGGGCACAGCAGAAAGCTGTTGTGGTGCCTGGGAGGCTGAGCATGTTACTAGTTTATTAAAATAAACCGGAAACAGGCTCAGTTCTGCAGTTTCACTGCAGTGTGAGATAAAGAACTCAAAACTGGTAAACCTTAGCTATACAGATCCTGAAAAGTAGGAAACAAAGGAAAGGATCTGTACAGCTGACATTTTCTAGACTGTTTTCTCTGAGTCAAAGAGTAAATCATCTAGCATGCAATCTAAAAATTACAATGAGTTCTAATTTGCATTAAAATGCACATCTTAAGATTTTGTAATGACAATGTTACACTCATCTTTCCCCTCCGGTGTGATTGTTACAGCATTCCTCCCAATTTTCATAAACTAACCCAAGTAGCAAAGGCTGGGGAATATATTGAAATTCAGAGAACAAAATTAATTAGAAATCAATCCTAAATAATATAGCATCGCTTGAGAAGTAGACTATGCCCTCTCTCCTCTTGGGTGAATTAGGATAGAGTGTCACTGAAATTAGTTTAGGAAATGTGGGGCTGAAACCCTGCTATGGGCATAGCTGTCCCTGCAGCTGCTGCTGTGAGCTCTGTAGGGGGTGGACCCCAAGGCCCTCCTGTTCAGCAATTAGGCTTAATTGGCTAGCTGGTCTTCCTGGGAGGATCATGAAGACACCTAATTAGCAGTATGTGGTTGATTTTTTTTTTCCACCAGGATTCTCTTTTCCTTCCTCCCATATTGAAACTTTGAACTGGATGAAAGTTTAGAGGTGAATTTTCCTTCTAGTAGTAAGAATTTTGATCCAGAACAATTGGGTAGGAGGGTCTTCTATTTTCGACAGATCAGTTGTGTTAATACATCTTAAAACACACATGGTATTTCAACTAGGAATCTACTCTGGAGATAAGCTGAAAGAGTTTATTGCTTTTTGTCCCCACCCCCGCACCCCCACCCAGGCACACACCCCTCATGCCTCCACTCAGAATAAAGGAACAAGGAGATAGTCAGGAGAGAGGATAGACAACATTTATAAGGAAGTTGTTGTAGAGCATTAGTCAAGTTTTGACATGATATTTGATTTTTTATAAAAGCAAGGTCATGTTGAAAAATAAAGGGAATTAAGCCGTTTTACAGCAGTGGCTGCATACAAAAATTCAGACAACAGTTTTGAAGTTTCAAACTTCCTTATAAATGTGTGTGTGCGTGTGTGCATGTGTATGTGTATTTGCATGTGTGAATGTGCATGCACCTGTGTGTTTATTGACAAACAGAAAGTAAAAGAGGTAAAAAGAGACTAACGTTCTACAGTCTGCTCTTAGGGCATTCCCAGTGACCCAATGACCATTTCATAAACCTATCTCTCAAGTGTTTTCACTACCTCTCAGTAATGCCACTTCTCAGGTATAGCCTTCACTCACAGTGTGCCATTGCCAGACACTCAAACTACACTCACACCATAACAGATTATAAACAATGCTTTTTAATTATACTAACCCCAACTGTAACCTCTTTTAGAGTAGTTTGTGGTTCCAGATGTAAAAGATAGTTCCAATTTAGTTTTAGTTAGGGTTTCTGCTACCCTGTCCTGCAACTGTGTGTAAGCTTTCTGCTTTGGACAAGTTCATAGCTCATTCATAGAAATGAGAGTAAAGAAATAGAATACTTTTGTAACTATTTCTATGTTTATGATTGTAAACAAAGACTTTATTTAACATCTAGAACCAGAAATTTGTTAGATTTCTAAGGCATTTCAACATCACATTTACTTTCCTAGCACGAAATTTTGACGTTGTTACTCTCATGCTTAGATCTTCCAGTATCTCACATCTTACCCCAGCACACGGAGTGTTTGGTGCTATTTTATGAAGCTTTATCTGAGCTCTCCATCTCTGTCTAGGAGCTGGATGTATTCTTCCTTGAACTCTGCCCTCTTCTTTTAGAAGGATATATCTCTTGGGCTTGTTTAATTTTCTCTCTGTTGCTGAACTGTACCATACAAAGGACAGGTATTCTATCCACGCTATTCATTTTTGAATCCCTTAGAAATTCCCTCATTGTATGTCTCATAACAAGTTTTAAATAAGGGTTCCCAGAGTGTGTGAATATTAATATCTGTAACTCGTGGCTCATCAGCAGGCAACAAAGCAAAGCCAAAAGGAGAAGTTCTGTCTGCCTTTTGTGTGCATATCTATAATCTTGGCTGATCATGTGCTGCTTGTGGAAAGGAGCAGTAAAACTTTCAAAGACACCATATGCCTTCAGAGTCAGCTATAATAATAACGGTGAGTGCTGCTGTGGACAGAATATACCTGAACCATTCACTTGAACATGTTGGTATTCAGACTTGGCAATCTGTTAACCTCTGGTGATCTCCCCCTCCCCCTACAAACACACACACACACACACACACACACACACACACACACACACTAATACAGGGAGCAGGGGCAGAGAGGTACACATTTCTCACTCAGACTCATCACTGTTTCCTACTGTATTTGACCTACTTTCTAAAAAGTGCTTAGATAGATAGATGGTGCTGCATAGATGTTTGAGTTGGAGATGTGATTGCCTCATTCTATGATCTCAACAACTTTGTTATTTAGTAATGTTAAGTTAAACAGTTAATGGTTAGGGAGTCTTGAAACTCTGAAGGAACACAATAATCTCAAAGTAATAAGCAAAATAAAAGAAATAAAAGTTTATTCCAAGCTGTCTATTGTTCATTCTTAGGTATTCATGTTATACAACAATATCTGAAACTACTGAAGCCATTTCCAACTTGGTGGAGATTATCTTTAGGGGGTGGAGTACAGATATCTTAAATTCCACAAGTAAGAGCGATCATTAAGAAGAAAGGTCAGCCACATTTTCTCTGTGTTTCTAAAAGTTGTTTACTATTGGTATTTAATGCACTTGATCCACATATGAACTGGGTCTGTGTACTAAAATGAGTGAATTGGTAATGAGCTGTTTTCTCATACCTATAGGAGAAAATATGATTATCTTGACCACTTTATCACATCTGAATGTTCTATTACACTCTATTTACAAATACTGACTTAAATTTATATAGAATCTAGCTTCAATGCCTCACTGCTTAGATCTCTCAGGCATATAACTTGATGGTTGAAGGTGGCTTTCAAATAGGCAACCTTGCCCAAATGCAACATCACTTAACCACTATATGGAACTGCAAATGATGTGGTAGTGATATGTTTATACAGGACACATTTAGAACTTATAATGATGGTTTCTTGTGAGAAGACAGCAAGTGGTTGGTGTGGGAACAGTGATATTTCAGTTGAATAATCACTCTCGTGACACATTTTAAATGCAATCTGTTTCAACTAAAGCATGACTGCCTTTAAACAAAAAATACATGCCTCTTCCAGGATATTTCTCTTAGCCACTTGTACACAGCTTGTTAAAGGGCCTCCAAAAGAATAAATGCCATGTTACAAAATAATGTATCTTGACATATTAATATAGAGAATTTCTTCTCCAGCAAAAGGCAACTGCCTTTTCTTTGTTGACTATTACACACTGCTCTGAAAAAGGCTTCTGGCAAGGTCAAATACATGAGCATTCCTCACACTGTCTTTTAGATAAGATTGCCTTCTCTTCTTTGTGTGCTTATCAATGGACAGTTAGCCATAGGCCTATCACATCTCTGTCCATCATGTAAGCAGAGGCATCGGGCTAATTTTGTTTTCACCTAATTCTATGCTAACAGTGTTTACCCCTATCATAACAGTTTTAGTAGGCAGATGTCACCTTGGCCTCTCTCTATCACTCTAGAAATTAGGGGTCAAAAATACCAATGCTTTGGCTGCACATTGCTGTTAATACCTATTATACACAGTAATGCCTTTTGTCTTTGAGCTAATCATTTGGATTTCTGGTATCCCCAAATAATAGTAGATTAATTTGTTAGACTGAAGATTATGCAGCCTTTCATGCCCTTCACAGTGAGAGCTGCAACTTGATGCCACATGTCAAGCTCTGTGATATGCAATTAGTCAATGAATGCTTTCATTTTGACTCATAACTCCTGAAGCATATGTTGCAGTCCTTGACTGATGGTAGATTGCTGTGTGCTAAGTTTAGATTATCACTGAGGAATGCTTCCTTATGGTATGGCATGTGCATTTATTCAGTGTTGCAGTAAGGGCAAAATGCCATCTGCATAATGTATTGCATAGCACTTTAAAATCAGGATACTGCTTCTTTTTGTTAAAAAATTGGCACTTTTCTAAGTTTCATATTTAAATTCTGAGAAAAAAATAACCTTGGGTTTTGCAATTAAAATTCTTCAGATAGTTTCTATCATTAAGCTCTTTAATTATATTTTTATATTACACCTCTAAAAAATTATATTTTCCCCAAGTATGCATCTGAAATAGCCATGCTTAATAAAATTTGTGTTTGTTCAGTTCACATGTGATTATATTTTAAAAAATAGCTGTTATCTAAATGGCTTACTATTAATTATTACTTCAAATTCATAGACAATTATTAATTATTGATTAAGATTTTAATTATCAAAAAATTAATTCAGGCAACATTTTAAATAATTCAAGTGTTTTTAAATGAATATATTTTATAAAGTAAAATTCTATTTATCACTAAAATGAGGATTTAATGATGTTTCATTTTGTATTTTAGATTTAGGAAAATACATTCTTCACAATAATTTTATAATTAAACTTACAAGTTTGAATTATTTGAGGAATATAGTGAGTTATAATGATTTTATTCTCTAAAGCTAGTATATTTTAGAATTAATTTACAACATTTTCTATAATAATTATATTACTAAATGATGAGAAAATGTTTGAGTTATATAAGGTACATAAATTTTATAGATTTTTTTTTTAATATTTCTTACCGTGCCACCTTTCATAGATGTGTTTTATTGGAGACTGATAACTTTCCGTGTGTAGAAACAAAGGTCAGTGTTAAGAATCAATGTGCATTGCAGTGTGTTGTTCCTGGTCTCAGTTCCTTTTGGTTCTTGGCTCTTCCTATCTTGTCCTTTGTACTCACTTTGTGTGTTTCCTTTTTCTTTTCTTTCTGTGTATCTCCTCTCTTCTTTCCTAGCTTTTTAAGTCTTCATTCAGCATCAAACTTGTAAGAATAGCCCCTGACTTATTGTCCAACATGCAATGTATAGAGTGATATTGGTTGAGATGTGCATAAAGGATGCTGTGTACTATAATATGAAAGGAATAATTAAGAAACACATGTCATTTTAGCTCATTAAAATTACATATACTTATGTATGTATGGTTCTAAAGTGTTTAACATTATGCTCATTTCTTGTCTTTACATCTTGCTTTGGGACTTGAACTAACTCTTGGTGTTTCCTATTCCCTGTTTGCAGTTATCAAACTTTTCTGAATTTAAGAATAAGGAAGAGAAGACTATGACTTTTTTGTCATCATATAAGATAGAGCACTATATAATTGCCTCTTCAAAGATAACAGTATTGTTTAGGGCTGGATTTCACTAGTTGTGAATAGGAGTTTTTCAAAGATAAAGACATAAAGATGAGTGTTAGGGATTTTATGTGGCCTTCAAATACTAAAATATTTATCATCTGACTCTGTAGACATTCACCCTCATTTGATACACAGGAATGAACTATCCTTTACTCTGCATTGTTGACCAGATTTCAGATTCAGGGTAGATGGTAACATATAGACTAATAAGTTATAAACTGTTTTACCAACTAGACAAGACTGTCAGGTAAACCTGAAGGTTAAAGTTGCATTACTCTCAAAGACATTTGCCAGTTTCACCTGCATGTTTCAACTTTGGCATAAATCATTCAGTATGTCTTATTATTATTATTTTTAAATAGCTTACCTCCATAATAGGTAAAACAATTTTGCTGACTTTTTAATATTTGCACTGGAATCATAAATTTACTAAAATTTAAACATGACATAAATGAGCAACCTCACTTCATTCTATCCAGGATTCAGACTTTCAGCATTGTAATGCAGCTTACCTTTAGACAAGTAAGTATACATTTTCACATATTACTCATTTCAAATCTAGACATTTCTTTAATAGAATTTGAATTTAGATGAAATGGATGGTTTTCTAGACAGGTACCACATACCAAAGTTAAATCAAGAGCAGGTAAACTATCTAAACAGGCCCATATCTGTTGGGAATAGAAAGGGGGGCCCTGGGGAAGAGGGGAAAGGGAAAATCCACACCCCACCAGAGTTTTACCTATTCTCTGGTCTGTCAGGAGTGGGAGGACTGCTATCTCCCTTCCACTCATCCTTGGGTGGGCATTCAAACCTCTGACCTACTCTTCAGGGGTTGACCAGAGGCAGCCCTACCTGGGATTCCTGGAGCTACTTTGCTAAAGCCACTGGGGTTATGGGAGAGAGGGCTGAGGGAAGAGGTTCCCAACACTGACAAGAGTGAGTGCAGTGGATCTTGATGAGCAGAGACTCTCTATGATTTTAAAGTTTTATTATAGAAAAGCAGGGAGAAAGAGAAGGGGAGAGAGAGAGAGAGAGAGAGAGAGAGAGAGAGAGAGAGAGAGAGAGAGAGAGAGAGAGAAGGGTAGAGAGAAAGAGAGAGTAAAAGGGAAAGAGGAGAGGAAAGGAGAAGACAAAGAGAGAAGAGAGAGAAGACAAAGAGGGTGAGAGTGAGGAGTAAGAAGTAAGAGGAGAGCAGTGAGAAGTAAGAGGTAAGAGAGCAAGGTGGCACTGAATAGCCCTTTTTATGGTCTTCACTGTTGCTAGGTAACTGGGGAGAAGTTTAGCCTGATCGTCAGAAGCTTGGGCCTTTGCCTAAGTGACTACTGACAATGCCTCTCTTGGGGCTGTAGGGGGGTGGTAACTTAGGCAGGAGCCAGAGTTCCAGGAACATGAGGGAACGCCTACCATGTCATGAAGGTGAATTATCACCTTTCGGGGTTCATACCTCAGCTCAACCGAAGACCAGCCTGCAATTCCCCACACATATACAATAAGGAAATAGAAGAAGTCATTAAAAACCTTCTAACTTAAAAAAGCCCAGGACCGAGAAACCCTGTCTCGAAAAACCAAAAAAAAAAAAAAAAAAAAAAAAAAGCCCAGGACCAGAGGGATTTAGTGCAGAATTCTACCAGAACTTCAAAGAAGATGTGATATCAATATTTCTCAAACTATTCCATAAAATAGAAACAGAAGGAACAATACCTAACTCATACTATGAAGCAACAATTACTCTGATACCTAAACCACTCAAGGACCCAACCAAAAAAGAAACTTCAGACCAAACACGCTTATGAATATCGATGCAGAAATACTCAATAAAATTCTTGCAAACCGAATCCAAGAACACATCAAGACCATCATTCACCACGATCAAGCAGGCTTCATTCCAGGAATGGAAGGTTAGTTTCATATATGAAAATCCATTAACATAATCCACTATATAAACAAACTCAAAGAATAAAATCATATGATCATCTCCATAGATGCAGAAAAAGCACTTGACAGAACACAACACCACTTCATGTTAAAACTATTGGAGAGATCAGGAATTCAAGGTCCACACCTAAACATAATAAAAGCAATGTACTGCAAACCAACAGCCAATATCAAATTAAATGGAAACATACTTGATGCAATCCCACGGAAATTGGGGACCAGACAAGGATGCCCACACTCCCTGTACCTATTCACTATAGTACTTGAAGTACTAAAGTACTAACTAGAACACTAATACCAAAATTGGCAAAAAAGAAATTAAGATACACTATTTGCAAATGATATGATAGTGCACATAAGCGACCACAAAAATTCTACCAGAGGACTTTTCCATCTGATAAACAACTTCAGCTCCATGGCTTGATACAAAATTATCTCAAATGAATCAGTAGCATTCCTTTTTACAATGATAAACAGGCTGAGAAAGAAATGAGGGAAACAACTATCTGCATAAGAGCTACAAATAATAAAATATATCTTGGGGTAACTCTAACCAAACAAGGGAAAGACCTGTATGACAATAACTTCAACTTTCTCAAGAAAGAAATTGAAGAAGATCTCAGAAAATGGAGAGATCTTCCATGCTCATGGATTGGCAGATTTAACATAATAAAAATGGCTATCCTACCTAAGTCAATCTACAGATTCAAGGAAATCTCCATCCAAAACTCAACACAATTCTTTAAAGACAAAGATAGAACAATTCTCAAATTTTTCTGTTAAAGCAAAAAATCCAGAAGAGCAAAAATAATTCTTAACAATAAAAGAACGATGCAGGGAATCACCATCCCTGAACTCAAGCTTTAATGCAGACCAATAGTGACAAAAACTGCATGTCATTGGTACAGAGACAGACATGGTGATCAGTGGAATATAACCACACACTTATGGACACTTGCTCTTTGACAAAGAAGTCAAATATATACAATGGAAGAAAGAAAGCATCTTCAATGAATGGTGTTGGTTTAACTGCCTGTCTGTATATAGAAAAATGAAAATAGATTCATAATTTGTCATCTTTCACAGAACTCAAGTACAAGTGGATCAAGGACCTCAACATAAAAACAGATTCACTGATTCTAATAGAAGAGAAAGTGGGAAAGAGCCTTGAACTCACTGGCACAGGGAGAAATATCCTAAACAGAACTCCAATGGCTCATGCTCTAAGATCAAGAATTGATAAATAGGACCTTATGAAACTCGAAAGCTTTTGTAAGGCAAAGAACATAGACAATAAGACAAATCAGCAACCTACAGATTGGGAAAAAAACTTCACTAACCCCACGTCCAATACAGGATTAATATTCAAAATATATGAAGAATTCAGGAAGTTAACCACCAAAAAAAGAAACCAAATAACCAAATCAAAAAATGGGGTATAGAACTAAACTGAGGATTCACAAAAGAGGAAATCTCAAATGGCTGAGAAGCACCTAATGGAATGTTCAAAATTCTTATTGATCAGAGAATCAGTGCAACTCAAAATGACCCTGAGATTCTACCTTACACCAATCAGAATGGCTAAGATCAAAACCTCAGGTAACAAGACATGTGGAGAGGATATAGAGTAAGAGGAACACTTCTCCATTGCTCATGGGATTGCAAACTGGTACAACCACTCTGGAAATGAATATGGAGGTTCCTCAGCAAACTGGAAGTAGATTTACCTGAAGACCCAGAAATAAGACTCTTGGGATTATATCAAAAAGATGCCCCACCATGCCACAGGGGCACATGTCTTACTATGTTCATAGCAGCCTTATTCATGATAGCCAGAAGCTGGAACAACCCAGATGTTCCACAACAAAAGAATGGATATAGAAAATGTAGTTTATTTACATAATGAAATACTACTCAAGTATTAAAAATGAGGACATCCTGAGTTTTCAAGCAAATGGATAGAAATAGAAAATATCATCCTGAGTTAGGTAATTCAGATCCAAAAGGACATTCATGGTGTGTATTCACTAGTAAGTGGATATTAGAAAAACAAACAAACAAACAAACAAACAAACAAAAAAAAACAAGGTACAGTTCACAGAACTCAAAATGGTCAACAAGCTGAAGGTTCCAATTGAGGACACCTCAGACCCACTTGGGAGGGAGAAGAAAGCAATCACATGTGGGGAGGGAGAGAGAGACCTGGGAAGGAAAGTGGATGGGAGGGAGGAGTGGGGAAGGAAAGGGAACCTGATCTAGTATTGGGTGGGGGAAAGACTGAAGCCCTGAGGGCCAGCAGAAAGAATGGAAACAGGCAATCTCAAGAGGTAGGAGGTTGGGGGAACCCTCCAGAATGTACCAGAGACTTGGGAGGTAAGAGACTTTTAGGATTCAACCTTAGAAGAAATGCCCTACATTGGGGAGAGGGAACTTGTAGACCCCACCTTCAATAAGAAGACAGCATCAAATGAGGGATGGGGTTGCCATGTCACAGTCACACCTCTGACTGTCTGAAAAGAATTGTTCCTGTCTGAAAGAATTACAGGGATGGAAATGGAAGGAGCCTGAGGAAAAGAAGGTCCAGGGACAGGGTCAAAGTGGGGTCCATCTCAAGGGGTGGGGCAAGGCCTGACCCTATTACTGAGGCTATGGAGAACTCACAAAATGGACCTAGCATGACTGCCCTACTAAAGACCAAACAGCTGAAAGAATCACATGCAGACATTTGTAGCCAAGAAACGGACATAAGCTGCTGACCCCTGTGGATAAATTACAGAAAAGCTGGAAGAAGTTGAGGAGGAGGGCGACCCTATAGGAGAAACAGCATTCTCAATTAACCTACATCCCCAAGATCTCTTAAACACTGGACTACCAACCAGAGAGGATACAACAGCTTATATGAAGCCCTCAACACATATACAGCAGAGAATTGCTGGGCCTGGGTTTAGTCAGAGAAGATAATCCTAGCCCTCAAGAGACTGGAGGCCCTAGGGAGTTTAGAGATCTGGTGGGGTGGGTGGTGGGTAGTGGGTGGTGGGAACAACCTCATGGAAACTAGGGGTGGGGAGAAGGTATGGGATGTGGAACGGTGGGAATGTGGACCAGGAGGGGAATAAAATCTGGAGTGTAAAATAAATAAGTAAATAATGTGGAACAGTGGGAGTGTGGACCAGGAGGGGAATAAAATCTGGAGTGTAAAATAATTAATTAATTAATTAATTAAATTAAAAAACCCTCTGAGGGGAATAAAATCTGGAGTGTAAAATAAATAAATAAATGAATAAATAAATAAATAAATAAGTAAAAGATTAAATTTTAAAAAACCCTCTGTCTTCTCTGATTTTCATCAATATTTTTAAAAACTATATTTTCAGAGCAATTTAGTTTTATAGCAAAATTATCAGAGAACTATAAAGATTTTCTATGTATTCCCTGTTCCTCATAATACAGATCATTTCCCAAGGTGAGCAATCCTCATTCCCATTCATGTGGTACCTTTACTGCAGTTGATAAGCCATTATTAATGTGGTACAAACACAGGAAGTTTAGAGTTTACATTTGGGCTCACTTTGATGTTCTTATTACTTAAGGAAATGCTATTTGTGCAGGAGTTGTGAGGACTTATGGTCAGTGCTGGTCTCCTCATGCCAGTAGACTTATATGTCTGTCAAGAGACACGCACGGTTTACTGTGTCTTAGGTTTTAATTTTTATTGTTATTGCATGCTTAATTAAATAATGTACTGGTAGATAAAATTAGTGAACACAGGAATTTAATTTAATAAAGATTAAACTAAGTACTTTCAGAAGACTCAAAGGTGATTTGTTTAACAATTGCTGTGCAATTAAATCTGAGTGAAACCTTTGCAGAAGATTGGTATGCTGGGCTGTATCCACACTTTTGTTTGGGAAAATTTATTTTAGAAAACACCTGTACTATATTTAACTCCCCCTTATTAAATATAAAATATTAAATGTTCTTTTTTTTTTTTTATGAATGAGCAGCAGCTAGAAAGCCTACTTGCTTTGTGTATTATGACAACAGGAAGTTACACATTTTCTTAGAAAGGGTCTAGAACTAGCAGGTTTACTGAGATTAAAATTCCATCACAGGGAGATGCTTCTCTACTATGACTTATGAACTCCAGGACCTGGGTGAGCTTATGAGGATTGGGAAGGCATGGGGGAGAGTGTGTGCCTTTTGGTCTAAATGCCTTAGGTATTGTCCTTTCTCAAGTTGAGAGCATAGGAGATTGCCACACGGAATCTAAGCATAACACTACACTGGGTTGGGTTGTCATGTTTGGAAAACAAGACCTGTAATGATTTTTTCTACATTCAGATAATTTCTTTAAGTTCTCATTCTTTTAAAATAAGTTATTTACATAAGTTAGAGCATTACAAAAAGGAACCACCTGGAATTAGGAGATAAACACTGCAATGCTAAACATTGAAAGCTCTGATTCACCTCATGTGAATCATGCTTACGGGGTATCTATGGTACACTAATTGTTATCACTTCCTAATCTACCAAGGGGGTGATCAAGTTTAATAATGAGCCATGTAGGCTGATAAGAAATAGAATTACTAAAGGAAATAAAGGTATTAGAATATGTATTTTGTGACATTCTTTTAATCATTGTTTTTCTGACATTTACCTGGTATTTTCTTAATAAGAAATGCTCATTAACATTACCTCCCATGCAATAGTTAGCAAGACAATCACTCTTTTCATATAAAGAAAAGAACCATCATAGTTCCCTTATGGTACCAAAGATTTTCAGCCAGTTAATATATTTTAATATAAACACAGAATTCAGTCCTAGTTATTGCTAATTATGAAGATGCAGAAATGGTTCATTTGCTAAGCCTTTATCTAGGTCAGCAAGCTATGGTCACCAAAAAAAAAAAAAAATGGTTATAACATTTAAGCAAGGGAAGTGGAACACAGTGATATTAAAGAAACAGAAGACACAGATACTTTAAATGATCTTGCCTATGATACAGGTCATATTTCAATATCAGTAGAATCTTCCATAGTGCTATGGAAGGTTAAAAGGTAAGGGCGAGATGAGTGGGACTTATATTATGGAAAGAATTATTGCATGATTCACTATTAAAAGCTTAGTAATTATCTTGAAAAGAGAGTTTCCACTTAAAAGTTCAAGAAATGAGAAGACCTGATAACATTTTCAGCTTTAAACATACTCTTAGGCAAAGAACAGAAGACAAGATCCATCCTAAGAGTAGCAGAGAAAGGGCTAGTTAGGAGCCGTGGCTATTATGGTGAGAGTGTACATTGTATATTAGAGGAGGGTAAGATTCAGTGGTACCTGTGGTTCATTACAAATAACATTGAAGAACCATGTAAAAATAACTGCTCATGGTAAGCTTAGGAATCCAATTGATAGGTAGCTGACAACAGAAGGAGTACTAGAGAATATCATACTCAGTGTGGACTAGAAGCAAGATGGTAAGTCACTTCTGGTTATTCACAACCGAAAGTGTTTGAGTAATAGATGTGTGTTGATTCCCATCTGGGTAAGAAAACTTTAGCCTTCAAGTTGTATGCTTACAAGAAGAGTCTTTCTGATATTTTCACATCTTTTTTTTTTAATATTTAAAATGTTAACATTAAAGTCGAAGTTGGCTGTCCCTGTGGGCTCTGATTTCATTCCACTCATTCTTCACTCTTCACAGAGGCCGGGAGGGGGGGGGGTGCTTTTATAGTGAAGCTAAGTGATGATATATTATTTTAGGTAAGGGATAAGATTCTGATGCTTTAGACATGACTCTTGATAATAGAGTTTCTGCTAGCCACCCTAGTTCAGAAATGTCCTCCAAGACAAATATATTCCTTGTGTTGGCTCACCTGGCATTGTGATGTTGCAGGCTGAAGGGGCAAGTCTCCTATAACACTTAAAAAGGAAATGGAAGAAACTGACATAACCACATGCATGTGCATATGTGTATATCTGTGTACACATAAACACAATGATAATTTTATTTCTTAGAAATATTCAAAACCTTTAGTTTAGATATAAAACTTAACATAGCTTTTCAATGGCAAAATGAAATACCTGATTAAATGTCATTAGAATTTTTCCTGTTACAATGTATCTAGGAATACACACACACACACACACACACACACACACACACACACACACACACACACAGAGTTCAGGCAGTCATCGAACTTTAGCATTTCCTGTCACAGTGGTAGAATTAATGACATGTGCCATTACACACAGTTTATAGCCAATCTTATTTGAAAAGGAGTAAAACAAATGTGTTTTTTTTAATTAAGATTTTTTTTGTGTGTGAAAACAGAAGATTTTGGGGAGGAGGAAGATAGCAGTGAGTAGAGGACAGGAGGGTAGAGTGGAGGGTGAATGTAATCAAGGTATGTTATACATATGTATGAAAATATCACAGGAAAGCACAGCACAGCACTCTCTTCAGTTAGTACACACTACTGTCAAAGAGGAAAACAGCTTTTGTTTCACTTGTACACATCCTAGTGTCTTCTCACTTCTAATTAAAAGTAATTATGCACATATTCTATATTCTAATATAATCTATAAATAGCAATTATAAAAACACACTTTTCTTTAATGTATTTATTTAAGTAGCTTCCACTTAACATTCATTTATGATACTCCTCCATTAAAATGCAATAGAAAATTTGACATAAAGAGGCACACAGTCTGTGTGACTCTTTATTCATGTAATAATTGATTACCGTTGTGACAACACACCACCTTTTTACATGACTGTAAAAAGAATTCATTTTAAATTAATTGACAACACTATGAAATAAATTGCTTTACTATGTGGCTAGAAAGTAAAGCAGATCAACAGCAGACATAATTATATTCAAATTGCTATATAGGGCTTGTGTGCATGAAGGCTAGAGCTAGAAAGATTTGCATGGGAAGTAAATGTTAGAAGACAAGTGATGCAGGAATCACACTTTATTTAGTTTTCAAAGAAAATTCTCCCCCACTTTTATCTATCTTTTGGTATTGCTCACTCTTTTTATAGAGTGAATGTCTGGTTTTCCTGTAGTGGTTCAAACTGACCACTTATGTTACAGTTGTGGAACAGTTTAGCTTTCATGACTAGGAATATTATCCGATAAGTACTTTTTTAAAAAAATTGTAAGATTTTCTTTCTGATTGTTAAGCTGGGAGGTACAAAATTATCTTCCAATTTAGTGGAAGTAAGGGAAGGCTCACTATTGATGCATGGAATTTTCCATTAAGAATAAATTTATTCTAAACTTTCATTCCAGTATCATAGACATGAACACTTCCTAAACTTTTACAGTAACAGCAACAACAACAAAATAAAACAGAAACAACAAAACAAAACAAAAGAAAACAAAACAAACCCTCTAGACTATTTTCAATGTGGTGAGCCTGAACACTACTATCCTTTAAAAATCCAGAATGGTGCTAATCTTTTTGAAAAGGATATTAGAAAGGAAACAAAGAGAACATTCCTTTGCTTTTTATTAAGCTACAGGTACTCTTATCAGGAGTACTAGGGAACACAGAGTTGCTAGATCACACTGGTTAAGAACTACTATAGAGAAAATGAAAAAAAGAAGGTAGGGAATTGCTTCTTTCTACAGTAGGCAGAATAGAAAAACAAAACATCTAAAAGGTTTTAGAATTTAATAGTTATTATCAAAAAATCTGTTGATTCTATATTGAAATTGAAATGGATATTTCCTAGGCAAATATAAGAAAGTACATTTGTGTAAGTAGAAAAATATGTGTTGATCAAAGTATTACTATTTTATACACAAACGATTCAAAGAAGATAAACTAAATTTATGGTTGTTGCAACACATAAAATTGTTAAAGTCTAAGACTCTTTTGGAAAAATAGATATCTAATTTTCATCCATCTGTCTTAGTGATGGGTGTTAGAAAATAGAAAAGGCAAACAAGTAGGTGAGATGGCTCATGCCTACAATCCCTGGAGTCAGAGACTGAAGTGGGAAGATTGTGAGTTCAAGATCAGATTGGGAGACCCAGAGACCTTATCTCAAAAGAGAAAAGAACAAACATAAAAACTAAAACAATGCAAAGAATCCTTTTCTTATAATATATAAGTCATTTTTGGTCAATTATTTTGTGGTTTTATTAGCCAGTTAGTGCATAGTTTTAAGTTTTGATAACCTCATTTCTTTAAGGAAGTTAAGATGTTTTAAAAGGATAATACAGTATGATTGAATATTAAATTTCATAATCAAAATGTTTACATAATTTTTACATTTTCTTTAATATTTTGTGCTTGCATTTATATTTTTGAGCTGTGTATGATAACAATGGATTAAAATAAAATGTAGTGTGAAAGAGTTATGAATAGAATATAGAATATTGCATATAGGAGATACTCATGGTATTTTTCTAAAATCCTCATATTTCAAAATCTTGACATTGATTTGTTTTCTGATTTACTAAATTGGAAACCCTAGAATAATATCTCATGGTAGAAAGTGAGTAGAGGCAGGAGAAAGAGGGTTCTACTGTGGCAAATCTTAGGTTGGTATTACCTAAGAGGCCATTTAACATCCACTTTTAAACACATCATGCTGATCTCAGAATATTTCTGTGCAATATTTCAAGCTCCTACAGCCTCAAGATAGTGAATGTGGGATCAGAGTCCCCTTCACTTCCTGAGAGCCAATTATACAAGTTTTGCTATGTGATAATAATTTATAAACCGACTGTAGAGATAATTCAAACATTCATGGCACCTTGCCAGAGTGTGGGAGGTTTGTTGGAGCATAGATTCCACATTTCCATGCAACTCAAGTGGGAAGGGACCACACTGTTTTCTTGGATCAAGCATCAGTGTGACAACGTGGTGACATCTGCTGCAGTTATAGCTCTGTCACTCACCAGATGTGTGATCTCAAGAAACAACTGAGCTTTAACATTTTTTTCCCTCTATTTGGAAGTAGGAGTATGATTTAATGATTCTGGATGCCTCTTGTCCTTACATTTCTTGTAATAAATACAATACCCCCCCCCCCTTTAAAAGATACTGAGGCTAGAACCTCTAGAATAAATGCTGATATAGTGTAGATATTTTACAATTAGTGGCCACCCCACTCCCCCAAAACATATTAGTTCTGGTAGAATTTGCAAGTGCACAGGGAATAGTCAGTCCATCCATTTGCATGTGTTTGAGTGTTGATTTTTCAGGAGGAGGAGGCAGCAAGATTCTTGTCTATCAAATGAATCGTTTATAGAAGCAAAATAAGTCACCGGTGCTTTCCCTTCATTAAAAAAAAAAAAAAATCAGCCTCAAACAGAGAATGGCAATGAATAGAAATAAATCTGTGAAAATAAAATGGAAACACAAATGATCTGTTGAATCATTATAACATCGTATATACAGGTAATAATTTGTATTTGTTACAATTACATCAGAAAATAGTTCCGTAAAATAAAAATTTTCAATTTTATTTGGGTTTTATGAGCAAATTGTAGCACTGAGTAAGCAAGTAGACTCTAAACCCACAACAGATAGGTGATATTGCAGTAACTTTTTACTTTATGGGACAGTGATTGCTGCATTATAATTCATAATCTGCAATTGATTGTGCCTCCTTGCTCTTGGTTCCTCCGAGCAGGAGAATGTAAAAACCAGAACTCAGCAGACCCTTTTCATATGCACGTCAATGTCAGGCTATTATTGAGCCAAGTAATAGATTTTGAAAACTTTGGTCTCTGGCACTGTCAGGCATATGTACAATTGTGTACACAGCTATCACTTTTCCTTTTTAACTTTAAAGCCACAGTAGTTCAGATACTCATCACATCAGTTATAGTTCACAAGGAATAGTTGAATCCAGCTAATGAAAAGTTTTGTTTAGGCTAAGAATTTTCTTTTTACAGAAGTGAGGTTTTGAATAATGCAAATGGTATTTTAAATGTTGTTCATAGCCAGGCATTAGTGGTGCACGCCTTTAATCCCAGCATTGGGAGGCAGAGGCAGGTGGATTTCTGAGTTTGAGGCCAGCCTGGTCTACAAAGTGAGTTCCAGGACATCCAGAGCTACACAGAGAAACCCTGTCTCAAAAAAAAAAAAAAAAAAAAAAAAAAAAAAAAAAAAAAAAAAAAACCAAAAAAAGAAAAACAAATGTATATAATGCTAGGCAGTCCTCAATTCGGTGGCATGAAGATTTTTACAGTTTCTTGAAATTATAATATATAAAAATATTCACTTATGGTTGAAAGGTTTTATTTATCTTCATCAACTCACTCTGTATTCTTCCAGAAGATTAAGTACCTGATAAAATTACTAAATTTGTAATATGACTTATATAGTCATATATGTATGTGCGTGTGTGTGCAAATATATATACTATTTCATATACTATTTTATTTACCTTTTTTACAGAAAAGGCAGCCATCTTTTATGATTTCCAACCTGTTGGCTATTGACCAATTTCTTATAAATTTCTGACTTTAGAAAACGAGGGAATGAATCCTTGGCCATCAGACTGTAGATTAATTTCTGAGCCTCATCAAAGCATTTTGAAGTTGGTTCAACAATATTCCTTGAGATGAGGTCTCTGGTACTGAAGTCAATGTTAATCTGTAGAGAAAAGATAGCATGTTATTATATGAGATTCAAACCATGCATGCTTTATCAGTATACTAGACATAATTAACTGCTGAAAAATTTTCAAACAAAGTTATTTGAAAGAAAATAGCAGCAAGGTCATGCATTTATTTATTTATTTATTTATTTATTTATTGACACAATGAGCGCATTCTTGGTTTTAAAATTTATTGTAGCGTGAGATGATTGGTGTTGATGGGAAACTACAAAAGCTGACCTTTAATATTTTTAGAGGCCAACCATTCTATTATTTTATTTTATTTTATTTTATTTTATTTATTTATTATTTACTTTTTTACAGTCCAGTTGTCACCCCTCCCTTCCACAGCTCTGCAACCATTCCTCCCCCTCCCCATCTCCAAGAGGATGTCACCATCCTGCACCCCAGCCAATATTTTAAAGGGGCAAAACGAAAAGGCAAAGAAGACTTTGAGATGCCTTTTCCCCATAGCAGTTTATTTTCCTAGAACTTTGACCTGAATTCCAAGCATGTATTTACACAGCAGTAGCCATAATCTCCTAGATTGTGTTTCACCATTCTCCATGTACTCAGCAACCCCCGGGGTTTCCCAAAGCATCGCTCTTCTATTCTGTTTATATCTACCTGACAAAAATGAAACAAGTTATACATTTTCTTCACTGCCATCATTCCCTCTGCAGGTGAAAATGTACATATGGTGAATTACACATACACACACAGAGACAACAAACAACTACAAGTACAACAACAACTACAACTATAGCAACTGCAACAACACACCAAGAAGGGCCTAATAGAGATCTATTACATTGTAATACCCCATTCACCTGAAGAACTGCTGGAGCATAAACCAACTTTTTCAGTACTTGATCACCTCCACCAATATTTCAGAATATTTCAACAGCAAACATTTTATTCAAGGCAACTCAATTAAACTAAAAATATTCATGATGTCTAAAATATATTTGAATCTTAATATCATAAGCTTCCCAAAGGCAGGGGCTGTATACCATTTATCATCATTTCTAGTACTTAGCTGAATACTTACCACAAAATAAGAAATCAATAGAAATTTATGAACTAGAATGAGAACATCTCAGGAGAAAATGTAAGAGTTGATAGAGTGCTACAATTTGGGAATTTGGTAAAAGAAAACTAATAAATATCACTTATACAGTATTGAAGTGAAGCTAACTGATAGGTAGATGGCGATGGAATTAAGTCCAATTCAGCTCCTAGGTTGCTATGTGTCTAAAAAATCAAATTTGTGGTTTTAATTTCCAAGGCAGAAAAGTGAACAATAAGGGCTCTTACCTTAAAGTGTTTTGTTCGCGAATGAATACATATTATAAAATATTTTAGTGAATATTATTTTAAGAACAATAATAAAATATAACTAAATTGATGAAGTCATTAAAAGCACAAGATAAGGTCATAGTTTCCTTTGATGAGGATTTCAGATATTCACTGGTTCCAGATCCATCTATAATTTTATTCTTTTGATCAGTTCCTTTGGTTCTCCCGAAAAGTTCCAGATAAAATGTTGAAACTTCTGTAAACATTCCCCAAACCTAATGTCAGTTGTCCCTTCTTCATCTGAGATCACGTGGCTTCTTTCAAACCTGACTCCTCCGTTACCTTGGACCTTGATACTGCTGAGCTTCTGTTTCCTGATTTTAGTCTATTTATAGTCTGAATCAGATGATGTCACTAAAGTGAAATGTAGAAGAATTTTAATCCAGCAATTGCTGGTCTGGCAAGGGATCACACCCAAAAAATATGATCCAGCCAGAATGCAGACATGACCTGGGCTACTGTATGATCTGACAGAAATAACAACATGCTCTTAGTATAAACCTTTAATCTTTATCAATGAAAGCAAGGTTACTTTGTAGAAGAATGCAGCCAGGCTTGAAAGTGACCTTTAATTGAGTGCAAAGTGATGAATTAGAGAAAGATTTGACAGAATGAGTCACTGATAGGATACACCCAGCTCACATGAGAATAATAGAAGAAGAGAGGCTACTTAAAGAGTAACAAGAAAGAAAAACGATGTGGTATGTGGTGGGTGTTATGTGTTTATGCCAGTTCTTCCTGGACAGTTCTATGAATCCAGGTTACATAGGGAACAAGGTAAACACAGGTGAACTAAGAATAGCCACAGTATGAGAAGGAGTCAGATGATTAGAACATATTGCCAAAGTTAGTATGAGGCCAAGCAGAAGAATTTAGCCAGAAGCCAAAAGAATCGAACTTGAATCAGTCAGCTTGGAGAGGAGGCTGAGCCAAAATAGTTGAGTTGACCAAACCAAGCAGAGATCAGAAAAAGCTAGAAAGGGTGAATTTATTCAGCAGTTAATCTGAGAGGCTGAAATATTTTAGGTCTAGGTTAATAGATGGAGACTGGAAGCTGAAGCCTTCAGGGACTGGACCTGCAGAGGATCTGATTGTACAGAGGCTAGAAGCTTCCAGGCCTTGACCTAGGGATAGTTATAAATGCTTTGGGATCAGCCCAAGCCATGCATACCCAAAGCTTGGGTCTCATCTCATCCCTTCATTAGAAAAATAAAAGTGATACATTTACAGGGAGATACACTAATTAATTGATTTCAATAGATTATTGGAGGTATCTATTATGTGCCATATGCTGGGGTGTAATATGGAAGAGAAGAAACCCAAGTCTGAGAAGTGTGAGATGTGAAGGGGAGACCCAGCCAGGTCTAGTATGTCTTATGCTTTGCAAAAAGGAATTTAGCCTTCTTTGTAGTGGAATGGAAGAACATTGACTACTATCAGGAACTTGTCTTGTTTTGTGAACAACCAGGCTAACTAATTAAAAAATAAATATAGGAATATGTGAATATAAGCTTCTATTTGTTTTAGTTAGATATGTAGAAATTCTTCAACAGCATCAACAATGATTTATATTCTCCTAATGATGTGTGAAACAACTTATCCTATTATGACATTCTCCAGAAGAGGTTTGACTGACAATAGCATTCATTGATGCCTATTGTATAGTCATGTATACTGTTATCACATCATTATCATCACTTCCACTGTCATCATCACCACCCTCATGATCATAGTCATGCTTGATTTAGGCATTCATGATCCTTGCTATGTAGTCCGGAGTAACTCATTTCTTTTGTTCTGTGTCTATTCTGCAGCCACTAGCACTGTCATTGAGATGTATCCCCTCTGCCTCTATGTACACTTTGTATTGCCACAAAACTATACAGTTTCCAGCATATTCTTTACATTTTGCTGCTTCTGATTTTTTTATATTATCCTGCTTAACCAATTGACTTTTTTCTCATATAAGTCTTTCACAAGACTTTTTGTGTTTAAGGTTAAGTTCAAGTCACATTTTCTTTGTGGAATTATGAATAGATTAAAAAATGATGACTTCACAAAAGGTTTTCTGTCACAGAAAATCTGTCGGATAGTTACACTTTTTGCATTCCTCACAAGGCTAAGGACCCAATGACTACATATTGTAAAAATTCAAGTGAAGAAATGGTTGGATATTTATTCAAAATCCTTCTAAAATTTTAAAAGAATTCCATTTAAATGCGTTAATGCTAACTAATATTTCTATCAAAAACATTTGTGACTTGCTTGCTTCCTTTCCAAGGAACTGCCATGCTCAGCTCTTGATATCTAATGATGAGCAGGAGATAATCAGCAGTTTTATGAAGACATGTCTTGGCAATTCTGCTTAATGTCTGTGACAAAAACATCACACCCACATGTTTATATAAATGTCATTATTTTTCTTTAACTTGTTCAAGCTTGACATAGAAGAGTTATCCCTGACGACTCTTTCTTTTCTGATCATTATCTAGTATGTAGTGTGTGTGTGTGTGTGTGTGTGTGTGTGTGTGTGTGTGTGTGTGTGTGTGTGTAAATTGTGCCTTTGATCTTAGAGCTTTACAGTAATTATTTTTAGTTTCAGTCTTGTGCCTACAGGTTAGATTTTACTACATAGACTTTTCCCTTCCTCTATGCTATTTCTTATAAAATCTTTTCCTTTCAACCTTGTAGATGGTATTACCATCTCAATTTCATAACTGTTTATTAGATGAATATCTGGAATTCCGTTAATTTTCTCTGATATGTATGTGAAACATCCCACATTACGTTTGTTTCTATCTATCTCTGTTTTCAATATTTTGATTGTTCCTGCTTGTAAAAGTAACTTTTTTTCGCCCGATGTAATTGTCATCTCAAACGCTTACTGTCTCTGTCTGATAACCTAGGCCGAGTCCTGGAAACTTCTAGCCTCAATACAGTCTTACCTAGCCCTAGAATGTTTTCAGACTCTGAGACTTACTACTGAATAAGCTCACCCTTTCTTGTTCTTTGTGAGCTCTGGATGGCTGACTCAGTACACTGTTCTGTCTCAAACTGCTCTCCAAGCTGACTGATTAAATCTGCCCTCTCTCTTGGCCTCTGACTGAATTGTGCTTGGTCTCTAACTTTAGCAATCTGTTCTGATCTTCTGGCTCATTCTCATTCTCTTTTTCATTCTGTCTTCACATGTTATTCTTTGTCTCTGTAAAACTCTACCTGTAAAAGTGCCTCCTCTTTCCCTCTGCACTGCCCCTCAAGTAGCTTCCCTTTCCTCTTTCTTCTCATGAGAGTTGGGTATATTCTAGTCTGTCAAATCTCTCTCTGATTCATCAGTTTGTCTGCTACTTAATTAGACATCACTTTCAAACATGGGTGATTCCTTCTACAAACTAACTTTACCTTCATTATTTGTGATACATATATGTGCTCACCACTAAGCCATGCCACAATTAGAAACTGGTTTTTGGTTGTTGTTGTTGTCCCCCCACCCCCCAGTAAATCTCACAATCCTGGAGTTCACAGTATGATCAAGTATCCTGCACTACCTGGTTATATCCCAAAACATGCTACTTCATTTTCTGTTCCAAAATGAGTCTCACATAAATCTTTTTCAAATTGTTTTCCACCTAAACTTCTCCGGCCTTGTGTATCCATGTAACATTTTTTTTTTCTCCATACGCTTGATTTTACCATAAGTATTCTGCCCAAAACCTTCCTGTGTCACAGAAAGGGTGTTTCTGTGATTTTCTTGTCATTGTGTATAATGTTGGTGTAGAAGTTTTAATCAAATTGGATTTATGCTTAAACAGAGTTGGGTATAAAAGCTGTAGTTAATGTTCAGTATTTAGTTTTGATTATCTGAGGGAGGAGATTGTTATGAGAAAAGCTTTCAACAATTCAGGGGATGGAATTAACCTGACTTTTATTTACTATCTTTCCAATGTTTTCCTAATTACTCATTTTCTACATATCTCAAAAATATTAGCAGAATATATATTTATTTCCAATGGTTTGTTCTCTCTTTTCTTTCTAGTTTTATTTTCCTTATCATCTATGTCTTTTACAATGGTACAAATTTTTGAATAATGGATTCAATTCTAAAATAATTTGCAAGATTAAATAAAGAGAACTTTAAATATGAAAATTTTCAATTGAAATATTAGTAGTAGTGTGCTAATTGTTTATGTTGATCTTTTATGCTGTTACATATACCTGTAAGACGATTACAGCTATTTACATTATTATTTAGGAAAATGTATCATATATTTAAAAATATAAACTATTTCCTGAGTTCAGTGTATTTAGGGTACTTAATGAACAGTTGTATAAAACTGTGTTAGCATCTGAAGATAGGAAGAAAATCAAGATGTGACTAGGGGGACAGATTTTCAGAAAGCAATTGAGAAGAAAAAACAAATATGCTCTCTAGAAACAGGTCTCTCCCTAGAAAGTGAAATTTGAAACTGGGCTTTGAATTATTATCATGTGTAGAAAATATGAAATCTGGGGCATGTCTGTAGGAGGACTCATTGGATGAAGCCTGTTGGGCTTCAAAGGAGTAAAGGCAATAGCTAAGCGAGTTAATTAGGTCATAGACCCTGTAGCACTATACCACTTTTTTTATGTATCATCAGAGCAATGAGAAGAATTTTAAGTAAGGTAATAAAGTGAACACGTGTTTAAGTAATCACTGATTCTGGATGAGCTTACTAGCCATGTCTGAATGAGGAAGGCAATCTAGAAACATTATCAGATAGGTGGGCAATAAGTGGTAATTAGGGAGTCATGCTGCAGGGACAGAGCATGTATTTTCTGAACACATTTAGTAGGTAGAGAAAGGAAGACTTATTATCTAATCCTTGTGACCCGAGGGCATATCTTAAGAATGGCTAGCCTTGAGGAATTTTCTAAAGAATGATAGAAAATTCTGATTAGATATGGACTCTTAGAAAAAGAGAAGGTGAAGAGATGTCTTAAAAGCATCTAGTCAAAACAATGGCAAACCAGAAATACCATTAAAAGAGATTTAAAGGATATTAGCAGATGAAAGCTTTGAATGGGAAATAACACTTAGCTTTCAATTTTCTCTCTCTCTCTCTCTCTCTCTCTCTCTCTCTCTCACAAAAAAACCAATTATATATTACCTATTGACAATATAAAATTGTTTATGTGAGAGTAACTATATAACAATTTGTATTAATATAAATGGACATCTGCTTTTGTTTGTATAGTCTTTGATTTCAGAATTAGTATTTTATTCGCATATATTTTAAAAGGTTATCTTATATAACAGACTAATGTCAATCTAAGAAAGCAGGACATGAGACTGTTATTATATGAAATGAGAGTTGTGATGTTGTCACAACCATTTTGAGGTTTTTAAAATCCTGCTAGTTTTTGAAAAGGCCTTTGTAAGGTTGACATGGAGAATGAACAATTTGTTGCATTGAGAAAATGGCTCTATAGAAGTTGTAGTTATTTAAAACATTTCTATTTTAAGATCCAGAATATTTTAATACTCCTTATTTTGGTTAGCTAAAAGTTATGAAAGCCAAATTTCTTTTTGTATACTCACAGTTTTAAATTCTTTCACCTTTCAACAAATTATTTTCACATGAAGAATGTATTTTAAAGATTACATGTTGGGTCTCTCTTTTAATTCTAAACTTTATTTTATATATATTTATATAATTTGGATGGAAAATTTTCAGTTTGGCTCCCAAATTCAAATATAGGTGGTCTTTCCTCAATTAGAATGCATAGAGGAGCGGGAGATTCTCATTGAGCATAGGATGTAAGCATACAAAAGGAAAACGCTTTGCCAAAACTGAGCATTTAGCATCTGAGACCTCATTCACAACAATGTATAAAAATTACTATTTAAATCAAAGCCATTTGTAATCATGTTTTTGGTTACTTAATTCCATTTAATCACCACTAATACCTCTTGTATTACTTCATTTTTGGCATCATTAAAGGCAAGTGTAAATCCTGACATATATTCTCAGGGGTTGTGATTAAAGAAAACATAGCTTTTGCAACATCTACAAGGAATATATGACTACTCAAGACTGTATTGTACTTGTTATCAGTGGTTTTGGTGATAGAAATAGATGACACAAGTTGAGAAGCATTGTTAACACATTAAATCAGGCAACAGAAAGAAAGGGAATAGAATTAAAAAGCACCTTCATTAATTAGACAAGTAGTCAAAGCAAAGATGGAATTAAATAAGAACCAGATGCCTCCTCAGCTTCTGTGGGAAAAGGAGCTGACACATATAAAATCATGATGAACACAGATTTATAAATATACAAGCTTGGGATCTTATCTTATTGTTAGTGACGCTGGGAAAGAGTCAGATGGCTTTCTCTTACCAGCATAAACCTGGTTGCCCTGATTTAAAAAACACAGGACGGCTTAAAGCATACATGAGGTCTGTATTTTTAATTTGAAAAAATGTAAGATTTTTTTAACAAATATAAAATTGGAAGAAACATTCATGTCACCCTTTGCCTCCTAAGACCGCATTTGAACTTGGACTTCATAGTCTAAGATGTTATACAAATTAGAGAAAATATAAGAAGGAAAATTAAATATTTCATAGAAACAAAAATGGATTTTATGTGACTGTTTATGCATTTTATGCCTTTATGATAAATAGCAAGGTTCCCAGGCTATGTCATAAACACTTAAAAATGAGTAGTAGATTTAGAAGAAAGAAATTGAAAGCTATAAGCATGAGCTGAAGACCTCTTTCCTCACCAATCCTGGTAGCTGAGAGCTTATTTTTTTAATATTTGTTTGTTTGTTTGTTTGTTTACTTGCATCCCTAAAGTTCGGACCATTTTCTCCTGCACAGTGGATGCTTGTAACATTTTTCTGAGCCAGTGAATACATGTCTTGATGAAACAAGACAGTCCACATAAAATCACTTGACAACTACTTTAGTTCTCTCTCTCTCTCTCTCTCTCTCTCTCTCTCTCTCTCTCTCTCTTATGTTTGTCTTCATCTGTCATCTCTGATACTCATTTTTTAAAAGAGATCCCTTTAACTGAAGATAGATGAGACGGTAGTGCAGAAATCAAGGTGATATGGAAGGGGTAGTGGTGTTTTATACACCCTGCCAAACAGCTGCTAGCTGCTGCCACTACCAAAGTAAATTGCTCTTGGTTTGGGTTGTCCTTTCTTTGGCTCTTTTCTTCTCATTCTTCTGTCCTTCCTTCTCCCCTTCCTGTTTCTCTTATTTATATATCTTCTCAAATCCTGGTCAAGCTTTACTAAATACACATTTTTCTAATCTCCAAACTCGGATTTTCCCATAATATTATTTCCTTGTATTTTATTTTTATTTTAGAATAATTGTGAAATCTACTGTAATTCTTTAAATTCCAAGGCTTCCAAAAAAGTTGGGTAGCTGATCTACTGAAGAAGTAATAACATCTCTTTTCTTAGATGTACCAACATAGTGTGTAGCATATAATCTGCACACAACTGTCAGAGAATAAATAAAATGGAAGGCAACTAAGAAATGAACAAAATGAATATACTTGGAGATGACTAGATTTGGGACCAGTACCTCCTCTCCTATTGCTGTTGGGCAAGGCCATCTTCTGCGACATATGTATCTGGAGCCATAGATCCCTCCAGGTATACTCCTTGCTTGGTGGTCTAGTCTCTGGGTGAACTGGGTGGTCAGGCCAACCTATGTTGTTCGTTCTTTCTTTGCTACTCTCAAATGCTTTTCACATGAATTAGTGAAACATGAAAATAAAAAGTTGTCTAAAATGTTCAAAATGTCTTGTCATCTATTCAAAATAACCAGGTCGTACAATTTGCTTCATGATTTTTTTTTTTTTTTTTTTTTTTTTTTTTTTTTTTTTTTTTTTTTTTTTTTTTTTTTTTTTTTTTTTTTTTTTTTTTGCTTAGCCCATTGTGGTGGGATTTCCTCAACAACTTTCTCCTTTGAAAGGCAGATGGTTTTTTATCACATATTTTTACAGTGTATATTCACAGTTCACTCTATTAAAGTCTTAAAAATTAGTCTTTATGTCTTTACAGAAATCTACAAGTGATATTTTTAATACTTTAAACTTTAATAGCTCACATAAGGAAATGCTTATATAAAAAGTACAATTAAATATTTTAAAATATCAAAGGCGGGATAATTTCTACTCATAATATTTCACTAATCACTGTTTTATATGCTCTATGTACATAGGTTATTCTCCTGTTTTAGATGAGGAAAGTGAATCTCAGAAGTGAAAGGCTCCACAGCAAAAATGAGGCAGTAGATTTGAACTTGAGACATATCCAGGCATTAGGGAAGGTGCTATGTCAGAACGTCTCTGATTAAAGGGGGAGCCAGAGGGACGATGACATGATGAAAGAGAGTGTGTGAAATGCAGCTCCAATAATTACATTTGTCATAGAGCCCGAAAGACCAGGTTTTGTATGTAGTCTCTGCCTGTTAGGTTGGTATTCTGACAACTATATGATGTCAGTTTTTGTATGAGTGTCAGTAATGAAGTTTAGTACAGTCTATATGTAATCAATTAAAATTAAGTCAGTAGCATTTTTACAGCTAAAAAATAGACATGAGTGTTTGGAAGGAAAGATGACTTAATAATCACCTAGAAAACATGTCTCTACCTCCTTACTTCATGTGTAGGATTTTCTTCCAAGAAATTGATCATAATTTATTTTTTTTTATCAGAGTCAGTTACAGAGTATCAGCTGAATATAGAATAAAGGAGAATAGCCTCTTATGAACTGCTGTGAAATTAACTTTCTATTAACAAAAATAATTGTGTCTTCTAACCCAATTATAAGAAAAACATGTAGTCTCATGAAATTTACCTACCAGATATATCTAGAATATTTCCTATTACTTCTTTGTTGTAGGATTTTTCCTGTCCCATCACTTTAGGGCAGTGGTAGACTTGTGATTGGACAGGAGAAGGGAGGCAGAGCGAGGAGTTGAGACAGAGAGACAGGTCTGAGGAGGAGAGAGAGAACCAGAATGGAGGCTGAAGTAGTGTTATTAAAAGGTTAGAATGTTAGAATAATTGGATTAAAGCTTTATCATTATCATTTGGCTCTGAAATTATTGCATTGGCATCTTGTAAATTGCGTTATTACTGATACATAAATCTGATTGGGTAATTAAGCATTAAGAGTCTTGATTCTACCAGATAATGAGGTGTTGATATGGTTAAGCAGGGTGCATGGGGAGTTGTGTGAAAGCAAGAGGAACTGGGGTATCAGGGTGTACCAGAGATAGCCATGTGGCCTCACAGGGCTGTCCAGTTGGTGGGCCGAGAGAACCAGTGAGTGAGATCACCTGGTGCAGGGGCTAGCTCTAGAGAGTTGTTGGTGGCAGCAGGAGCACAGAAGCGTGGCTTGGCCCTGCTGAGTTGTTGGGTTCATTTTTTAATATTTCCTGCAACCCTTCTTTATCTCTAACAATGGAAATAATGATCTCAAACCTATTCTCCATCCTTCGGCTGACATTAGCAATTTAAAAATACTTGCAATTTCTGAAAGTACCACAATGCTTTATACCACAGTGGTAAACTACGGTATGTCTTCAATCTGAAATATTCTAGCTTCATTTTCTTTTCAGAAAGCATGAATTATATTTCAAGACCTGTCTCTTAAATCAGTGAGCTACTCTGGAAATCTATTCTATAACTTTCTATGTGGTTGTAATCTCTCTTTGCTGCTATGGCAATAGTTAACTTTAAGTGTGTTTTATTATTATATGCTCCCCTTTCTATTTGTGCAGTTTTGGTACAAGTCAATCTTTCTTCCTATCTTATTCAATTTATTA
Organism: Mus minutoides; assembly: GCA_902729485.2. Lineage (NCBI taxonomy): Eukaryota > Metazoa > Chordata > Mammalia > Rodentia > Muridae > Mus > Mus minutoides. Next base: position 15,176 of record LR750026.1, on the reverse strand, counting down.
TTTTTAAAAATGTGCAAAAATTCTGTTTAATAAATAAACCTATAGTGTATATATTATCTTTAATATGTAATTGAAAGTCAATAATGATTTGACAAATTAGTTGGTAAATAAAACAAAACATTCAAGTGCCCTGAGCCATTTGCATTAGAAAGAGTTAATGGTAAATAATAGGAGAGTGATTATACACACACAAACACACAGACACATACACACACAAACACACACACACACAAACACACACACACACACAAACAAACACACACACACAAACACACACACACAAACTGATATCAATGAATTTTGTCATGTTTAAATTCATACTTCAGAGTCATTTTGAAGCAATATAACCATTACTTTTTTGGAGACAGGGTTTTATAACCTTGACTTCAGCTGCACTATTTTATATTTTCAATTTTTATTTTATTCATATGTATTGATGTTTTGCCTGTAAATGTAACTACGTACTACATATTTTCCTGGAATCCTTGGATGTCGAGGAGGACATCAGATTGTGTTGTTTGGTGGGTGCTGGGAATTAAACCCTGATCCTCTGCAAGACCATTGAGTGCTCTTTATCACTGAGCAATCTCTTCAGTCTCTCAGCTGCAGTTTTAAAATTATATTTTTTATCATATTTTTATGATGTTTACTGTTATATTAAAGTAGCCACTGCTAATTATATTTGTAAGGAATAAAAAAAACTGGCTTTGAAATGAGGAACATAATAAAATACATTTTTCAGGGTTGCTTTCAAAACTTTTAGGAAATGGCACATTAATCAACTTGACAAACCATAATACTACATTTTCAATTTTCCAGAATTATTTATTGATTTTTAGGTGGCGACTTGGAAATGAATGTTGAAGTATCTCCACATGAGTTGAAGTTCTTTTCTGCCCCCTGTGAATTCCAAGCCACACTTCAGTAGTTCTTGAGTCTGTTAGTGTTATAACAAACTAGTAACAACTGCAGTAATTAATGTCCATGTAAAAGTTGAACTTGCTATAACTTTGTGCCCTAGATTCTTAATCAATGCATTTGCATTCTATCTAACTTACTTAATACCTATAAGAACTGACACTTTACTCTCAGCACAAATCCTAATGTTAGATCAGAAAATATAATAACTACTAGTGACACATATGTTTTTCTTACATTTGTAGGAGGGATCATTGTTACTATGAGCTAATTTTTGACATTATTGGGTTAATAGAGCTTTCTATTTTCCCACTACTTATTCGTTAATAGAATTTGACTTTGTGTTACATATTTCAAGGTATCTTCGTCAACTTTAACATGTAAACTTTTTAAATACCATTTACAATTAATTCTATACTACTTGGTATCCAAGTTTTGTACTGAAAATTAAACCAAACACTAGTAAAACTTTCCATATCAAAAATATTATTAAAGGGCTCAGTGAAAAATATTCTTATCCAAGTGTGATGGTCTGAGTTTGGGTTTCCAGCCCACAGGTAGTGTTGGGCATGATTGTAACCCTTGTGATGAAGGGTTGGAAATAGATGCATTCTGGTAGCTAGTTTGACAGACAATTTTGCCAAAACAGTAAATTCAAGTTGCAATAAGAGACCTTGTCTCAAAAATTAAGTTTGGACAATCTATTGGTGTGCTCTTTCCTGGGGAAGACCATCTCGCCTTTCTTGATTGCTTCTAATTCTTCATGTAGTGGTAAGATCTGTGTCCATTTTGTCATGTATGAAAAATGGAAGACATGAATTTGAAGGAGAGCAGGGAGGAGTATATGGGAGGTTTTGAAATGAGTAAAGGGAAATGTTTGTAAATGTAATTATTTTACAATCTCAAAAATAAATAAAATTTAGAAGTTAAGGTAGATGGTTAGATAGTAACATATCTGTAAGTTCATACCTGGCATATACACACACAGCTGAGTGAATCTATACATATATATGCATACATGCAAAGCACACAAGTATACACAATAAAAATTAAAAATAAACAATATTTCAAAAGATATTATCAGAATCATTCTAGAATTCCTTGTAGAGGAATTTTAAGCCAGCAACATTCCTGTCTGATCTGGCTGGAATAAAGAGATGTTCTTATTATACTCCTTTAATCCCAAACAATGGAGGTAAATTTAGGCTATAGAAGGAAGCAGCCATGTTTGAAAGTAATGTGTAATTGAGGGGCAGACAAAGTGATGAATCAGAGATTTGACAAAAATGAGTCAGAGGTAGGATACACACAGCTCTCTTGAGGACAGACAAGAACAGTGAAGCAAGAGAGAATTGAATCAGTTCTGTTTAGTCAGGTGAGTTCAATTAGTACAGCTTGGAGCAGTTCAATTCAGTCATTTGATAGTTCAGTGAGTGCAATGTAATGGAGTTGAATTTATTTGTGAGTTCAAGCAGTTCAGTGCAGGTCAGCAGAGGCAGTTGAAGCCAGAGAATAAGAAGGAGCCAGGAGATTTGAACAAGTTGCCAGAGTTAGTATAAGGCCAAGCAGAACAATTCAGTGAGAAGTTGAAAAGGGACAGATTGAATTTGTCAGTTCATAGAAAAGTTTGAGCCGGAACATGAATTGAACCAGCTAGCCAGAGTTCAAAAAAGTTAGAAATGGTGAGTTTATTCAACAGTAATCCACTGAGATGATAATGACATCGGATGAATAAGCAACCTTTACATTCCCCCTTGAGATGTGTTGTATTTTGCTGATTTTAAGTTGTATGCAAGGGACTTACTCACTTCCTAAAGATATCTGGCTCATTTTTAAACAAAAGTTTCATGTTCCCCTTTGGAACGTAGAACATTATTACATTCTATAATACAGATTTCTAAGAAATTAAAAATGAAAACTGATGATATTCCAGTGGTAAGATTGTTTTCTTTCGCATGTATTATTTTCTTAAAATATACTGGCATTAAATATATTTATATATTGGAGTCTACTGACAATTTTTAAACTATAAAAAAGAAATGATTAGGTTACTCTTTAGATGGAATTCACTTCATTTCTTACTGTGAAGAGCCTTCATTATTCTGAGATAGTTCACTCACCTCTTTTGGTGCATCAGTTACGATGAATTCAGAGTAAATCATCTTAGCTTTGGTAGCAATCTTTTCTCTACATTCTGTTTTCTTGAAGTCTTCACAGGCAAGCCAGAACTCAACATTTTCTTCACTAAATTCTGATTTTAGAAATGTTCGGAAAGCATCCAATCCAGCTACAACATATTTAAGAAAGCATTGCATCATCTATAAAACAGTAACATTCCATTGCATTTAATGAGAATTTACTGATATAATGTCTACTGACAAACATTTATCATCAAGACAATGTAATATTTATATCATTTTCATATTAGAAAACTTAATTTTTGTGAGTAATTGTAAGTTCAAAATATTTTCATTTATACTTTAAAATTAACCTAACAAAATACATATTTTCTATTTCTACATCTGATTTATTTTTCAGAGAATGTCTTGATGACTAGTGCCTTGGGCTATTGAACTGCTTAGCTCAAGTTAATTACGCTATATTGATTAGACTAAGAATGTATTTCTTTGATGTAAGCTTTTGAGAAGAAATTTGAAACTGAGGGAATGAAATATGCTAGTTTGGGCTCAAAGGAGAAGACACAATGTTTGCATTGATTATATTGGACAGATATGATCCTTAAACCAAGAAGGTAACTGTCAAGGTTTTGGGATTGAATCTTTATTCTCTTCTTTGGACAATTTTAATTCTGAAAGACAAGAAAGGGAGATATTTTTTCCATTGTTGCTTTAATCAGTGTACTCAATGTGAGATGCTCCATGATCATGTTTTCTTATGAACATACATTTCTCTGTTGACTTTGGAGTAGGGGCTACATGGGCCCACTTATTTGCAGGCTCAGTTCCTTTAACTTGACCAGGATAAGGAAAGAACCCAAGGAGCTGAAGGGGTTTGCAGCTCCATAGGAGGAACAACAATATAAACCAAACAGTAACCCCAGAGCTCCAAGGGACTAAACCACCAACCAAAGAGTGCACATAGAGGGACTCAAGGCTCCAGCCACAGAGGTAGCAGAGGATGGCATTGTGGGACATCAATGAGAGGAAAGGCTCTTAGTCATGTGAAGACTTGATGTCCCAGTATAGAGGAATGCCAGGACAGGGAAGGAGGAGTGGGTGGTTTAGTGAGTAGGGGGAGAGGGGATGGAGTAGGGGGATTTGGGATGGGAAATGAGGAAAGGGGATAAAATTTAAAATGTAAATAAAGAAAATATCTAATAATAAAAATAAAAAAGAAAAAAATAATCTCAGTTCCATCCTTACATATGGCATAACATGTTCAACCCACCCCCCATTATCACACATGAGTTCAAATTTGCAGCAAATTTCTGACTTTGATAAATATTTATGTATTTAAATTGCTGCTTAGGTTTCTATATTGCTGTAGTCCTCGTAAAAATGTGCCTTGTGGAGTACTTGTGTGAAATATCCACAGCTAATTTGAAAAGGGATTCTTTCCCAGTGTTTTCAGCTCTGTATGATTGAGAGTATGACAATAGCCACATGTCAAGTTTGAAAGACTATGTTAAGACCTCTTATTTTGACTATACTCTTCAGATATCTTAAAGTCATGGTATTAGCTTTTCCATTTGCATTTGGGCAGATATTCTTGTTGATTGAGGCTTAGTGTTGGATTAGGAACATGTTCTTCATAGGACCAAGGGCATCTTCTCCTATTGATGACCGACTAGGCCACCCTCTGCTACATATGCAGCTAGAGCCATGAATCCTACCATGTGTACTCTTTGATTGGTGGTTTAGTCCCTGGGAGCTCTGGGGGGGGGGAGGTTACTGGTTCGTTCATATTGTTGTATCACTTATGGAGCTGCAAACCCTTTAGCTCCTTGGGTACTTTCTTTAGCTCCTTCGTAGGGGACCCTGTGCTCCATCTAATGGATGGCTGTGAAGGTTCTGTGCTCTAGTATAGAGGAATGCCAGGGCCAGGAAGCAGGCATTGGTGGGTTGGTGAGCAGTGAGAGGGGGGAAGGGATAGGTGGAGGGAGTTTTCATAGGGGAAACTAGGAAAGGGAATAATATTAGAAATGTAAATAAAGAAAATATCTAATAAAAAAAAGGAACACGTTCTTAGTGATTTTGTCACTGAGGAATTTACTGTCTGAAAACACTGGGGATTGTGCTCTGAGCACTTGTTTTCCCAGTGCAGGCTGAAAGAGTTACTCCCTGCTCCCTTGTCTAATCATCTGGAAGATGTAAAATTATGAAAATTCATGGAGTTGAAAGACTGACTAGAAATAGAAGAAAATATGAAAGGAATAGGGGCTGTCTCATTTTTATAGGTGGCTGCAGGTAGGAAAAAAAGTGAAATTTAGTAAGAAAAATATAAAATAAATCATAGCTTTCTAGGACAAAATCTCAAGTGTCTAAAACACCATATAACAGGGGCATGATATTTTCTTACATGAAGTAGTATGAAAAGGAAATTTAATTATAAATATATATCAGATACTAATTAAAATTCTTGAAATAAATGTAAGAATGTGGATGTCATTATTAAATATTATTAATCATATGAAAATTAAATTAACTGTGTACTAAACTAATCTGTCACAAATTTAGATTTTTAAATTTGTAGTAATACGTAAAACTTTCTCAGAAAAGAATCCAAACATTGCTGAATTTTTGAATTCCAAATATATAAGAAAAAGTATTCATTAATAAAGAAATAATACTTCCATTCTTGCATGATAATATTGTGGGTGTTACTAGAGTGTATCATGCACTTCTCCTCAAGGATTTTTATGAATGTATCCCAGAGATATAGACATCAGGAAACAAGAAATGACCTCATTTTCTGCTTCCCTTCAGTTTATAGAAAGGCCAACACAGAACAATGTTCCCTTCCATACCTTAGTTTGCACTCAAGGAGCAAAATCAACAATTAACTTTCAGGCCATGAAGCTCTGTCCCTCTATTCAATCTTTCACTGACTTTCCTGTTATAGACACTTTTTCATTTGAAAACATTTCAAATAAGTCTGGACTAACATATTACATGCAATAAAATCCATTCTTGAGGGCATTTGTGCAGGAGAGGATGTCTTTATTTGTTTCGCTGGCACAGAGGACAACATTAAGTTGGATAGAAATTGAAAGCTACCAGGAATGCCAAGTCAACATAGAGGCAAAGTTAGCAAAACTGTTTAGGTAGTTTTCTAATATATTAAGTATTTAAAGGGTTAAAAATAAATTACACTATTATTATTCATCTTGATTTACAAAAGCCGTATTAACTAGCTATTTAAAAGAATTTATAACTTTGTTCTTTTGTTATATGAGTGCAATTGTCTCCTCCTCAGGACCCTCCGCACTTCAGTTCTGCATGTCTGTTTTACAGAAATCATTTTCTCTGCTATCGAGGAACCATGTCCATGACAACCAGGAGAGGGAGGGACTCTAAGAGTCACTTATCAAACTGGACTTAATCCCTTGGTAACACACTGAAGAACACAAGAAAGTTCCAATTCTAACTTAGAGGTGTTTTCATATCCAACTCATTTTTAATGAATATTATTAGTTGTACTTGAGGTAGTAGGTAGATTGATTAGGATTTAGCCAGTAAAAATAAACTCTTCAGAGTATCCTAATGTATTTGATTCAATCTAACTTTAAGTATGAACAGAGAGCAGTGCAGAATGTGCCCACTTTTATTATTTTACACTTTTCTGATACTTTATTAATTTAAATCAGAAATGTTACTTTATTAATACAATGGATACTATAAATATGTTCTGTCTAATCTCTGTAGTCCCACCATTTCCTCTCAGGATAAATGTACTGTGAAGCAGATTGTTTATAAGACAAATAGGAATTGTGGAAATGTTTATGACTATTTTGCATACCAAAACGCATGTCAATTTTAAAGTATTTTGTATATAATTGATCACAATGGTCATACTGAACTATGCTTTTAGATATAAACACATTTTTATTAATAAAGTATAAAATGTTTTTGTATTTGGTCAAAATGAATGCCATTTATTTCAAATATACAATAATTTTCTAATTAAGCTCATGAGATTGAAAAACAAGTGGTTACATTTCCTGTTGATAATTTGTATAGTTCTTTCAGCTTTTTATCGATGACAAGCAATGATCAAATTCATCTAATTTTAGGCTAAAATAATGGAAAGATTCTTATTTGTTTATCATTTATAGTTAATTTTCCTTGTATTCATATTCGAACTACTGACCAATGTCATTTAGGCTAAGTTAAATCTATTTGGACTCCAAGACCTTAAATTTTTATGCTTCAAATGCTGATCAATATTATACTTGATGAAATATTTGGCATTTTCAAGGTTGAGTGAATTGTGTTTATCATCTTTAAAATGCACTATTGCTTGAATCTTACCTTGGTTAGCTAAGAGCGAGTCCATATTTTCAGACCATGCCAGTGTTTCCGTAGTTGGAGACCTGTAGAAACAGCATCTACCCTTGACAATAGCATTGTGATCTTTTTCTTTCATAAATTATAGTAATACTTGAGCTGAGGGTATTTTTTTACACTACATCATTAAAATGAGCCATTGATGAAACAGGAAAATGTCAACAAAAATCACAGAGTGTTATTTCAATGTGGACAGTAACAGAAGCATAATGTGGAATATAATTTGATATCAGGAAATTATTTGTCAATCTAGCCAACGGTGTTAATATTTGTAGATAATAAGTTATACTAATGGCACCAGAGAAACATTGGTTATGTGAAGCAATTATAAACTTTTCTGAATATATTACTAATTATGTGTCTGTGGATAGGGGCTTCTGATAGCAATCAAAAGGAATGAATGATTTTTAAGTTTTCATAGCATACAAATTTGCTAGTTTAATAATCATGAAGATTTAGAAATGTCTAATGTGATGATGTTTGATTTTGGTATTTTGTTGTAATTACCTATTCTGAATCAGATTTTACTTCTCCTTTGTTTGGTAGACTAGTTCTGGGCTGGTTTACTTAAATGTATGAATCTGTCAAAAGATTGTGATATATTTTTTTCAAAGCAGTAAAAAATTTTTGGACTGAAGTTTTCTGAAGAAGTTATACATTGGGAGATATTACATAAAATAATAAATCAGCTTTAAGATATAAACTTTGTGAGATACAAATATACCTTGTATTATTCCGTTTAACATATAAAGATCCTAACGAAACAAGACCCTGTCCACAGGAAGCCACTCCAAGCAAAGGAGTTCGATTATGTAGTTATGATGTACAAACAGAAAGGAGCTGGCTAACTAAATCATATATTTAAACAATTGGCAATAAAGTAGAGATGATCTCATTTGCAGCTATCCTTATAAATGTTGCATTGCACATCATATTGTTGCATTGCATATTGATAATCCTAAGTATGGTTTTGTGAAGTGCTTATTATGCTTTTATTATTGTTTGTAATTACTTCAGTTTGTGTATGCTTTTTAATGGGTTGACTGTGTTTCTCCACTGTTTTAATATTAGTTGTACTTTCATATAATACGAGGATTGAGGAGAGGCTACTGGGATTTCATTTTTCTCTCTTCTTATTCTGACATTTTTGTAGCTCAAAGTTTCTTTCTAAGTGATGGGTTTTGGGTCTCTATTTTCCCTTTTGCTTACTAATATTTGAAAGCACAGGTTGTCTAGGAGACTTTTGCAATGCTGGTCTCTAAATAAAATGGACATATAAAAAGATTTTCATTGTTTAGTTTTCATTGTTCATAATTTAAATGTTAGTAGTAATCCTGGATTTAAATTCACAGTGAAGTGTTTTGTGCATTTAAACTGTTACTTCGCTATGATTATGTTGTATTACATGACTCTTAAACTGTTGTGTTGTCATTCTAAAATTATCATAAAGGTCAATTAAATTGCACTTATATAAAAATAGTCTTTGCAGAAGGAAATACAGTGGTTGATGTAATATTTAAATTATATGAAACTCAATCTCTGCAGAGTATATGCTAATGCATAGGGCAGAGAGGAACTAGGCCATCAGTATATTATTTAGAATGAGGAGTAGCTATCAGAAACAGAGAAATAGCAAATCCATTCTAGTATAAATATCTACTTCTCCATTTATACTATAAAAGCAGTTATTTTCTATCACCTAGAAGAATGTGGCTAGGCCAAGGAGTTAATGCTCACAATATAGACAGTGGCTGGTGTAAGACCGAGGAAAAGGATATATTGCTTTCAGGATGTCAGAAGAACAGAATGAAAAACCTTGCTAAAAAGTGTAGGCAAATTGTTCAGGTGGAACATTCTACAGAGCTGTGGGCAAAGAAAGCAGCATTCTTGAAGGACCACAGAACAGCAGGACCTCACCACCATCCCTGAGGGAAGTGACTGCAAAGATTGCACCCTGCACCCTTAGGAAGGGCCAGGAAGAGCTGGAGCATGGAGGCCTGCCAATAAGCAATGGCCTTTCCTATTTTCAGCATTGTGTAAAAACAGGAAGAACTCTGGAAGCGAGAGTGGAGTTAAGAACAAAAGGAAGAACATAGTTTTGAATTACAGAGCTGTACTTAAAGTGCTCTGTATTCTGTAGATATACACACTGAATATTAGACATCCTACAATTAGAGTTGCTAGAGTTCCTACTCTAAATTCAGGTCAGGAAATGTTGACTTGGCTCTAAAGGAGTAAGCTGCTGTTCAGCTCTCAGAAGGGACACTCCCGTGGCTTTAGAAGATTCCTGGACAGCTCACTTTTCCACTTGCTTTTCATCTACAAGATTCAGTTTTGAATATTTATTATACTGTTAGAGCTGGAAGAACTGGAGTGCATCCTTTCCAGAAATTCAGTAGACTGTAGCTGTTTTAGTGAATTATATTTTCTACTATTAAAAATTTTAAATTTGGGTTCCTTATGAATTTGTTTCTTTGGAAGGATGAGTTTTGGTATCAATAAATAAAGTAAAAACTAATATTTATCAGAACACCAAAGTATACAACTGTGCCTTGAATGTTTATAGTATACTCTGGGTCACATTAAGCATGTCACATATCTTCCATCAGTTAATAGTGACAATAGTAGTGTATTGAATTCTCCTGTTACCAGTGACCTCGTGGGCTATAAATGCTAGTGACTTGGACAGTATCATGCAGATAGTAGGGAGTAGAGTTAATTTTTAAAAACAAGCTTGCTTAGGACCCTTTCTTTTTGCTAATTTCTTCTCCAAAAGCATAAGTTAGTACATATGCATTCTTTTGGGGACCCAAACAGTAATTTTCCTGCAGTATAATGTCACACAAATCACCCAGATACTTTATAAAATACTTACATTGTAACAATTAATTACTCAACAGAAAGTTTATAAAAATACATTCTTATAGCTTTTACATTATGAAATAAATGTAGAGATTTTTTACCTTATTGTACATGAGAAATGTGAGCATGTGTTTTATAAAATGTAGCTATAGAAATATTAATAAAATCTATTAAATAAAAATTAGAGAATAAGGAATCAACAGCTATTTAAAACTGTAGAGGATTCATTGATTTTTTTTTTTTTAACTTGTGTGTTACCTGGAACAAATGGTCAAATTCATTATTAATTTTCTGCTTTTCATTTTATTTATGTCTTACTTATAACCTTAATGGAGGTATATGTGCTTCTTTTCCTTTGTGTGTGTGTGTGCATGAGAGAGATAAAGAGAGAGAGAGAGAGAGAGAGAGAGAGAGAGAGAGAGAGAACTTTATAAATTTCTAGTGCTTTAATCAGAGTAACTTCCATGTGTGTATGGTTTGCCAGAAAATTCACTGTGTATCTGGAGCCAAAATCGCACTTAGTATTTCATGGGGTTTTGGCTGATTTCCTGCCTGTTTTCTTCATTAAGCAAGTGCCACCAAGGCCGGCAGTACTCATATTATATGTCCAGAGAAGAGCCAGACCAGATGGGAACTGCGTGAAAGCTACCAGTTATCTTGCTAATTGAGCCAGCTAGAACCAGTTGTATTGCATTAAAAAATGTGGAATCCAACAACTTAGCTGTTCACACTCAATTAGCAGTGTGCTGGAGAATGGAAAACTCAAGCGAGGAGTTCATGTGCCCGAGGAAGTAACAGCTGCTTCCTTACCCAGCACTGTCTAGCCATGTAAAAGCTTCTTAATAAGAACTGTGATAATGAATATCTCTTACGAAGATCATATATGTTGTATCTCTAACTCACTACTTTGAAAAACATGATGAAAAGAGAGGTCAATTTTCTGTTGACTTTAAATTTGTTTTTAATAGCAAAAGCAAGCCATTCATTGTGGACATACTTCAGAAAGGAAAGCATGAATAGAGAAAGACAAAAAATAAAATGAAGTTATGGGTGAAAGGCAACAATTAGCATTTTTTTTCTATTGCAAACAAAGGCAGCAAGTCATATAGACTACTGAAGCCTCAAGGTTTCATGTATACATCTTCTGAGATAAAAGAGCTTTAAACAGCAACTCACTTCACTGGCATTGTGCGTCCCACTGTCTGCCTGTCACAGATGATGCAGTTTCTCTTTCTGACTGATCTTCAAGCTGAAGGTACATGACAGCAGGAATATTACAATTAGTATGCAAATACCCATCCCTGGGTTACAAGTTGGCATTTTTTAAGTCGTGCTAGTCTCAGCTTTTATCATTTTGTTAAGTTCACTCTCATCAAAACAGTTTAACTTCCAAGGAACACACAATTCTTTGAATAAATGTGACATTTCTCTGAGTCGGGCATAAAATAATAACTATTCCATTAGAATAATAATTCTGCTAGTTTACTTGCTAAATTTCCTATGCATTCATTGCTGTGAGAACTATTATTTTCAAGATATTCAATAGTATGATATTATAACATGTGCTTAATAATCACCTTTAGGCTTTTATTATGGCTACAGATTGCTCCTTTTCCTTTATTTGATTTTGTGAGGCCAGCTCCACCTTTTAGTGCACTCAAGCAACCACCTAAGTTAAAATTTTTACTGATAAACAAAAATATTCTAGGAAATGCATTATTCTCTTACCGCTAATTTGTTCAGCTGCTCATGGCTTAATGACAAGGATTTCTCTAGTATTTTAAGATATAAATCTCATTTAATTTATGCCCATATATTTTAATCCAACACTGATGCATAAAATAATAATGTCAACATATTTACCACAATGAAGTCCAGATGTTAGTGTTTTTTTTTCATTTTTAACTTTCTTTTTTTTGTTCTTTTTTTCCAACTTTTATTAGATATTTTCTTCATTTACATTTCAAGTGTTATCCAGAAAGTTCCCTATACCCTGCCCCCTCCCGACCCTGCTCCCCTACCCACCCGCTCCCACTTCTTGGCCCTGGCATTCCCCTGTATTGGGGCATATAAAGTCTGCATGACCAAGGGGCTTCTCTTCCCAATGATGGCCAACTAGGCCATCCTCTTCTATATATGCAGCTAGAGACATGAGCTCAGGGGGTACTAGTTAGTTCATGGTTATTCTTCCACCTATAGGGTTGAAGACCCATTCAGCTCCTTGGGTACTTTCTCTAGCTCCTTCCTTGGGAACCCTGTGTTCCATCTAATAGCTGACCGTGAGCTTCCACGTCCATGTTTGCCAGGCATTGGTATAGTTTCCCCCGAGACAGCTATATCCGGGCCCTTTCAGCACTATCTTGCTGGCATATGCTATAGTGTCTATGTTTGGTGGCTGATTGTGGGATGGATCCCTGGCAGCCGCAGTCATTGGGTCCATTTTTTGGATTCAGCTTCACACATGATCTCTGTAACTCTTTCAATGTGTGCTTTGTTCTTAATTCTAGGAAGGGGTGACGTGTCCACATTTTGATCTTCCTTCTTCTTGAGTTTCATGTGCTTAGTAAATTGTATCTTGGGTAGTCTAGGTTTCTGGGCTAATATCCACATATCAGTGAGTACATGTTATGTGAGTTCTTTTGTGATTGGGTTACTTCACTCAGGATGATGGCCTCCAGATCCATCCATTTGCCTAGGAATTTATGCAATCCCCATCAAAATTCCAACTCAATTCTTCAACGATCTAGAAAAGACAATTAGCAAGTTCATCTGGAATAACAAAAAACCTAGACTAGCGAAAACTCTTCTCAACAATAAAAGAACCTCTGGTGGAATCACCATACCTGACCTCAAGCTGTACTACAGAGCAATCGTCATAAAAACTGCATGGTACTGGTACAGCAACAGACAGGTAGATCAATGGAATAGGATCGAAGACCCAGAAATGAATCCACACACCTATGGTCACCTGATCTTTGACAAGGGAGCTAAAACTATCCAGTGAAAAAAAAGACAGCCTTTTCAACAAGTGGTGCTGGCACAACTGGCAGCTATCATGTAGAAGACTGGGAATTGATCTATTCTTATCTCCTTGTACTAAGGTCAAGTCTAAGTGGTTGAAGGACCTCCACATAAAACCAGAGACACTGAAACTTATAGAGGAGAAAGTGGGGAAAAGCCTCGATGATATGGGCACTGGGGAAAAATTCCTGAACAAAACAGCAAAGGCTTGTGCTGTAAGATCAAGAATTGACAAATGGGACCTCATAAAGTTGCAAAGCTTCTGTAAGACAAAAGATACTGTCAACAGGACAAAAGGGCCACCAACGGATTGGGAAAGGATCTTTACCAATCCTAAATTAGATAAGGGACTGATATCCAATATATATAAAGAACTCAAGAAGGTGGACACCAGAAAATCAAATATCCCCATTAAAAAGTTGGGAACAGGACACCAAGCCCGGCTCCAAGGGCAGAGGCAGAGTAGTGGCGGCCCGGGCGGCAAATGGTTCAATGTAAGGAAAGGATAAGGTTTCATCAACAGGAATGACACCAAGGAAGACGTATTTGTACACCAGACTGCCATAAAGAAGAATAACCCCAGGAAGTACCTTCGCAGTGTAGGAGATGGAGAGACTGTGGAGTTTGATGTTGTTGAAGGAGAAAAGGTTGCGGAGGCAGCAAATGTTACAGGCCCTGGTGGAGTTCCAGTTCAAGGCAGTAAATACGCAGCAGACAGTAACCATTATAGACGCTATCCACGTCATAGGGGTCCTCCACGCAATTACCAGCAAAATTACCAGAATAGTGAGAGTGGGGAAAAGAACGAAGGATCGGAGAGCTCTCCTGAAGGCCAGGCCCAACAGCGCGGGCCCTACTGCAGGCGAAGGTTACCACCTTACTACATGGGAAGACCCTATGCGCGTCGACCACAGTATTCCAACCCCCTGTGCAAGGAGAAGTGATGGAGGGTGCTGACAACCAGGGTGCAGGAGAGCAAGGTAGACCAGTGAGACAGAATATGTATCGGGGTTTCAGACCACGATTCCGAAGGGGCCCTCCTCGCCAAAGACAGCCTAGAGAGGATGGCAATGAAGAGGACAAAGAAAATCAAGGAGATGATACCCAAGGTCAGCAGCCACCTCAATGTCGGTATCACCGCAACTTCAATTACAGATGCAGACGCCCAGAGAACCCTAAACCACAAGATGGCAAAGAGACAAAAGCAGCCGATCCACCAGCTGAGAATTCGTCCGCTCCGGAGGCTGAGCAGGGCGGGGCTGAGTAAATGCCGGCTTACCATCTCTACCATCATCCAATCCAAGAAGAAATGAATATGAAATTCCAGCAATAAGAAATGAACAAAGATTGGAGCTGAAGACCTTAAGTGCTTGCTTTTTGCCCGCTGACCAGATAACATTAGAACTATCTGCATTATCTATGAAGCATGGGGTTTTTATTATTTTTACCTAAAGATGTCTTTTTTTGGTAATGACAAACGTGTTTTTTAAGAAAAAAAAAAAAGGCCTGGTTTTTCTCAATACACCTTTAACGGTTTTTAAATTGTTTCATATCTGGTCAAGTTGAGATTTTTAAGAACTTCATTTTTAATTTGTAATAAAGTTTACAACTTGATTTTTTTCAAAAAAGTCAACAAACTGCAAGCACCTGTTAATAAAGGTCTTAAATTAAAAAAAAAAAAAAAGTGGAGCACAGAGTTAAACAAAGAATTCTCAACTGAGGAATACCGAGTGGTGAGAAGCACTTGAAAAAATGTTCAACATCCTTAATCATCAGGGAAATGCAGATCAAAACAACCCTGAGATTCCACCTCACACCAGTAAGAATGGCTAAGATCAAAAATTCAGG
>LR751267.1:69701-192976 GCA_902729485.2 Mus minutoides | reverse complement strand
AAACTCAGGGGTGAAATCAACCATGTGGAAACAAAAAGAACTATCCAAAGAATCAATCAAACCAGGAGCTGGTTCTTTGAAAAAGTCAACAAGATAGACAAACCCTTGACCAGACTCACAGAGATAGCATCCGAATTAAAAAAATCAGAAATGAAAAGGGAGACATAACAACAGATCCTGAGGAAATTCAAAACACCATTAGATCCTTCTACAAAAGGTTATATGAAAAAAAATTGGAAAATCTAGATGAAATTGATAACTTTCTAGACAGATACCAAGTTCCAAAGTTAAACCAGGATCAGATTAATGACCTAAACAGCCCCATATCTCCTAAAGAAATAGAAGCAGTCATTAATAGTCTCCCAACCAAAAAAAGCCCAGGACCAGATGGGTTTAGTGCAGAGTTCTATCAGACCTTCAAAGAAGACCTAGTTCCAGTTCTCAAACTATTCAACAAAAATCGAATCTGAAGTTACACTACCCAATACATTCTATGAACCCACAATTACTCTGATACCTAAACCACATAAAGACACAAGATAGAGAACTTCAGACCAATTTCCCTTATGAATATTGATGCAAAAATACTCAACAAAATTCTTGCCAACTGAATCCAAGAACACATCAAAACGATCATCCATCATGACCAAGTAGGCTTCATCCCAGGAATGCAGGGATGGTTTAATATATGGAAATCCATCAACGTAATCCACTATATAAACAAACTCAAACACAAAAACCACATGATCATCTCGTAAGATGGTGAGAAAGCATTTGACAAAATCCAACACCCTTTCATGATAAAAGTCTTGGAAAGATCAGCAATTCAAGGCCCATACCTAAACATAATAAAAGCAATCTACAGCAAACCAGTAGCCAACATCAAACTGAATGGAGAGAAGCTGGAAGCAATCCCACTAAAATCAGGGACTAGACAAGGCTGCCCATTTTCTCCCTACCTATTCAATATAGTACTTGAAGTCCTAGCCAGAGCAATTCGGCAACAAAAGGAGGTCAAGGGGATACAAATTGAAAAGGAAGAACTCAAATTATCGCTATTTGCAGGTGATATGATAGTTTATATAAGTGACCCCAAAATCTCCACCAGAGAACTCCTAAACCTGATAAACAGCTTCAGTGCAGTAGCTGGATATAGAATTAACTCAAACCAATCGATGGCCTTTCTCTATACAAAGGATAAATGGGTTGAGAAAGAGATCAGGGAAACATCACCCTTTACAATAGTCACTAACAATATAAAATATCTTGGTGTGACTCTTACGAAGGAAGTGAAAGATTTATATGACAAGAACTTCAAGTCTCTGAAGAAAGAAATTGAGGAAGATCTCAGAAGATGGAAGGATCTCCCATGCTCATGGATTGGCAGAATCATTATAGTAAAAATGGCTATTGTACCTAAAGCTATCTACAGATTCAATGCAATCCCCATCAAAATTCCAACTCAATTCTTCAAGGATCTAGAAAAGAAAAAGTTCATCTGGAATTACAAAAAACCTAGATTAGCAAAAACTCTTCTCAACAATAAAAGAACCTCTGGTGGAATCACCATGCCTGACCTCAAGCTGTACTACAGAGCAATCATTACAAAAACTGCATGGTACTGGTACAGCAACAGACAGGTAGATCAATGGAATAGGATCGAAGACCCAGAAATGAATCCACACACCTATGGTCACCTGATCTTTGACAAGGGAGCTAAAACTATCCAGTGGAAAAAAGACAGCATTTTCAACAAATGGTGCTGGCACAACTGGCAGCTATCATGTAGAAGACTGGGAATTGNATAGGATCGAAGACCCAGAAATGAATCCACACACCTATGGTCACCTGATCTTTGACAAGGGAGCTAAAACTATCCAGTGGAAAAAAGACAGCATTTTCAACAAATGGTGCTGGCACAACTGGCAGCTATCATGTAGAAGACTGGGAATTGATCCATTCTTATCTCCTTGTACTAAGGTCAAGTCTAAGTGGTTGAAGGATCTCCACATAAAACCAGAGACACTGAAACATATAGAGGAGAAAGTGGGGAAAAGTCTCAAAGACATGGGCACTGGGGAAAAATTCTTGAATACAACAGCAAAGGCTTGTGCTGTAAGATCAAGAAATGACAAATGGGACCTCATAAAGTTGCAAAGCTTCTGTAAGGCAAAAGATACTGTCAACAAGACAAAAGGGCCACCAACAGATTGGGAAAGGATCTTTACCAATCCTAAATCAGATAGGGGGCTGATATCCAATATATATATATATAAAGAACTCAAGAAGGTGGACACCAGAAAATCAAATGTCCCCATTAAAAAGTGGGGCACAGAGTTAAACAAAGAATTCTCAACTGAGGAATACCGAATGGCTGAGAAGCACATGAAAAAATGTTCAACATCCTTAATCATCAGGGAAATGCAAATCAAAACAACCCTGAGATTCCACCTCACACCAGTCAGAATGGCTAAGATCAAAAATTCAGGTGACAACAGATGCTGGCGTGGATGTGGAGAAAGGGGAATACTCCTCCATTGTTGGTGGGACTGCAAGCTGGTTCAACCACTCTGGAAATCAGTCTGGTGGTTCCTCAGAAAATTGGACACAGTACTACTGGAAGATCCTGCAATACCTCTACTGGGGATATATCCCGAAGATGTTCCAGCTGGTAATAAGGACACATGTTCCACTATGTTCATAGCAGCCTTATTCATAATAGCCAGAAGCTGGAAAGAACCCAGATGTCCCTCAATAGAGGAATGGATACAAAAATTTAGTACATTTACACAATGGAGTACTACTTAGCTATTAAAAACAATGAATATATGAAATTCCTAGGCAAATGGATGGATCTGGAGGCCATCATTCTGAGTGAGGTAACCCAATCACAAAAGAACTCACATAACATGTACTCACTGATATGTGGATATTAGCCTAGAAAACTAGACTACCCAAGATACAGTTTATTAAACACATGAAACTCAAGAAAAATGAAGATCAAAATGTGGACACTTCACCCCTTCCTAGAATTAAGAAGAAAGCACACATTGAAGGAGTTACAGAGATCAAGTGTGAAGCTGAACCAAAAGGATGGACCAACCAGTGTGACGCCGACGACCCCTAGGTAGGGTATTAGTCGGTGGTTTGTATCTGTGATAACGTACGTGGTCGTTCTATCACGACTTTCCCGGGACTATATCGACAGGGCACCCTCTGATATGGTCACGGACCGTTTGTACCTTCACCTACGAGTGTCAGTCGATAATCTACCTTGTGTCCTAAGGGTTCCTTCCTCGATCTCTTTGTACCCAAGGAGCTGAAGGGGTCTTCAACCCTATAGGTGGAAGAATAACATGAACTAACTAGTACCCCCTGAGCTCATGTCTCTAGCTGCATATATAGAAGAAGATGGCCTAGTTGGCCATCATTGGGAAGAGAAGCCCCTTTGTCATGCAGACTTTATATGCCCCAGTACAGGGGAATGCCAGGGCCAAGATGTGGGAGTGGGTGGGTAGGGGAGCAGGGCGGGGATTGGGGAAGGGTATAGGG
This sequence comes from Mus minutoides, assembly GCA_902729485.2. NCBI lineage: Eukaryota > Metazoa > Chordata > Mammalia > Rodentia > Muridae > Mus > Mus minutoides. The sequence goes on along the minus strand of LR751267.1, from coordinate 189,424 downwards.
AACACCCTGGACAACACTTGAAATGTAAATTTAGAAAATATCTAATTAAAATTGGAAAAAATAAATAAATTTTAAAAATCTTTCATTCTAATAACCACTGTACCTGAAAGGAATAGTGAATTATATGTCAACTTCTGTTCTGAGCCAGTGGTTGATTTTATTTCCTTTGCCTTTAACACTATTCTCTGACCTTTGATTAGAAAATAAAGATAATTAGTATCCCTGAAAAAAAATTTTTAAATTATTCTACACATGTACAAAGCACAAGTCCCAACCTGCTGTCCTCTGCTCTTACAGCTCTTATGTGGTTTCTGCGAATGGGAAACAAATGTATAGAGACAGCAGGCAAGAGCCAGGCTATCACTACTCTAAACATCAACAGACTTCAACATGCAGAGTTTGTAGTCAGTGGCTGAGGGGGAAGTCAGCAAATGACAAGATGATATCAAAGAAGAAACGGCACTTAAGCACTTGGAAAAATGCTCCATTTAAGGACTTAAGGATTGTAAGTCTTATTATATTACGGTATCTTTATGTGTGCATGTATGTAATGCACAGGTATATATGTTCGTGTGTGTGTGTGAATGAAGGTGCACATGTGCAATAGCACATCTATGGAGGTCAGAGGACAATCACATCTTCCACTTAATTTAAGGCAGCATTGTAGGTTTTACTGCTGTGAACTGACACCATGACCAAGGCAATTTTTTTGTTGTTGTTGTTTTTTGTTTTTCGAGACAGGGTTTCTCTGTGTAGCCCTGGCTGTCCTGGAACTCACTCTGTAGACCAGGCTGGCTTCCAACTCAGAAATCTACCTGCCTCTGCCTCCCAAGTGCTGGGATTGAAGGCATGCACCACACCTGCCTAACAATCAAGGCAATTCTTATGACAACATTTAATTGGGGCTGGCTTACAGGCTCTGAGGCTTAGTCCCTAAAGCATGGTAGCATCCAGTATGGTACAAGCAGAGCTGAGAGCTCTACATCTTCATCTGAAGGCAGCTAGGAGAAGACGGACTTCCAAGCATCTAGGATGAGGATCTTAAAGCCCATGGCCCACAATGACACATTTTGTTAAACAAAGCCACACCTATTCCAACAAGGCCTCCAAATAATGCCATTCTCTGGACCAAGAATATTCAAACTATTACAGAAAGGGTCATTTGTTCACCATCTTATATGACCTGCGGGCTTCCAGAGATTTTCTAGTTTCAGCCCCCATCTTTCAATAGGAGTTCAGGGAATACAGACACTTGCTACTGTATTTGACTTAACATGCATTCTGGGATTTGAACTCAGGTCTCAATGTTTATGCAGCATGTACTTTACCACTGAGCTATCTCTCAAGCATAGGATTATTTCTTTCTCTGCCGATTTATATTCTCTGAAGTGTCTCTAAAATTGTCTAAGGGGTTGGACTATATTTCTGCTTCCAACACATCTTCCTTCCCTGCTTTGCATTTTTCTCATGATGCCTCTAATCATAAGGTCAGGTAAATCCCATGTGGACATTCTGGACAGAGCTATTTCATGCTTGTCTTCCATGTTCATCTTCCCCCAAAACCATAAGCAAACTCATGATAAAACATTTGTGATCACTTCTGTGTATGTATACATGTGCGTGCATGCATGAGAGAGATAGAGATAGAGATAGAGATAGATAGAGAGAGAGAGAGAGAGAGAAAGAGAGAGAGAGAGAGTAGGCCAGAGGTAGACTTTGGATGTCTTCTTCACTCTCCACCTTAGCTTTTGAAACAGGATCTCTCATTGAACTATGAGGTCATTGGTTGAGGTACACTGACTCAAGCAAGCCCCAAGAATCCTTCCCTTTTTGTCTCCCCAGTGCTGGGATTACAAGTATACACTGCTGTGCTAGGCTTTTTATGAGAATCTGGAAATCAAGTCCTCATGCTTGTCTGACAACCTGTTAACTGATTCCCAGTCCATTGTCTAAAGCTTTCCCATTATTCCTGTGTTCAAAGTTTGCATTTAAACCACAGTTCGAGTATCCTGACCCTCAAAGTCTGCAACCTGAATTCAATAGCACACCTTTATGTTGTTCATCGCTCCCAAAGTGTGTGATTGGGGGGGGGTCCCTTTTGGGAAGGTGTGTATGTGTGTGTGTGTGTTTGTGTATCTCTTTATACTCTATCTGAATTAAACTTGTGATCCTTTTGTTCTAGTTGGTGGCATTTCATGGTGGTTTACAGACACTAAAAGTAAGAAAACACATTTCAGATGAAAACTACAGTCCATGTTCTGATTGTCTTTGTTGGATGCAAGTGAGTTTTCAGCTAATGGTCTTTGGGCATAAGAGGTTATTAGATGTTTAATGACCATTGCTGGGAGAACACTAAATGTCTTAGATTTGGGTGAGCTGTTTGAAATCTGGCTTAGATGCGGTTTGATGGTAAGAAGGCATATTTTTATCCTTTTATAGATGAGAAACCAAGCAAGGTCTAGTGTTCAATTTTAGAAGATCTCCTGTGACCTGTAGGGTAGCAGTGAGGGAGTGGGGCTGCTCTACCAATACAGCTTGTTGGAAACTTAGGTAAGCACACAGTGGGCACTGGAATGTTTAGAAAGTTTATACAAATGGATGGAAAGAAATCTTGTTTATAGTTAAATTTGGGGGATTTTTCTCTATTTTTCTAAAAATGATGAAAAAGTCCTTGGCTCTCTAATCAAGTGAGTAGACACATGAGTAAATGCAGAATATAAACACAGAAAATAAATTGATATGCTGCCAAATGGTGCTGCCTTTCCTTTTTGCATGATTTTTCCAGGAACCCATTTTACTATAACCAGGAAAAGTAAATGAACATGCTTTTTAAATGCTTCTCTGAATGCTCTGGGATTATTTCTAAATACAGTGAAAATTTTCCATCATCTTGACACCCCTCCCATTTCTTCTTTAGGAAGCTTTCATTTTCTCTTTGGGGCTGAGTATCTGTAGCATTCTACAAAGGATGGTGCCTTTGTAGGACAGGTCAAACACTTATTGTCTCTTCGCTCAAGTAGCAAATAAAGTCTTTGGAAGGTGTTAGGAAGAGTTCATTTCTGTGATTTGTTTAGAGAATAAACATAGTCCTGAGGAATGAATTCAGGATCTGGCATAATAGAGAGCTTGGGGTTCTAGCTATGGAGATATTTTATATTAGTTGTGAGTTGTCCTTTTCAGCAATTCACTCAACTTTTCTTTTTTATTTATCCCTTAATTGAAGAGTCCCAGATTAGATTATGTTCATGAAAAAGAACAAAACAAAATAAACAGAGAGAACTCCCAAACCACACTATTTGATACTGCACCACTGTAAAAGATTTACCCTGGGTAGTGCTTTGAAGAGTGCTTGTCTTGCCTTCCATCACACATTCAGATGAAGATTTAGGTGATCAGAATCTCAGCTTCAAGTGGCTTAAGCAGGAAGGACATTTATTCTCACATAGCAGAACAATGAGAAATAGTTTGCAAGACCAAGGGGCATCTCTTCCCAATGATAGCCAACTAGGCCATCTTCTGCTACATATGCAGCTAGAGTTCTGGTTAGTTCATATTGTTGTTCCACCTATAGGGTTGCAGACCCCTTCAGCTCATTGAGTACTTTCTCTTGCTATTCCATTGGGGGCCCTGTGTTCCTTTCAATAGATGACTGTGAGCATCCACTTCTGTATTTGCTAGGCACTAGCATAGCCTCACAAGAGACAGCTATATCAGGGTCCTTTCAGCAAAATCTTGCTGGCATATACCATAGTGTCTGTGTTTGGTGGCTGATTATGAAATGGACACCCAGGTGGGGCAGTCTCTGGATGGTCCATCCTTTTGTCTTAGCTCCAATCTTTGTCTCTGTAACTCCTTCCATGGGTACTTTATTCCCTATTCTAGGGAGGAATGAAGTATCCACGTGTTGGTCATCCTTCTTCTTGATTTTTCTTGTATTTTGAAAATTGTATCTTGGGTATTCTAGGTTTCTGGGCTAATATTCACTTACCAGTGAGTGCATATCAAGTGACTTCTTTTGTGATTGGGTTACCTCACTCAGGATGATATCCTCCAGATACATCCATTTGCCTAAGAATTTCATAAATTCATTGTTTTTAATAAGTGAGAAATAGTGCTTGCTTTGTATCTCAGCATACCAGTTGTTCTGCCCAGGAGCCTTCAGTCTTTCTGCTTTCAGAGATATCAGCTGTATCCCTGTGCTGTAAATGGACACATCTCACTTCTTTTGTTCAAATCAGTGAGAGGAGAAAGCTTTCAAGCCAATTAAAACTATAGCTCCTTCTCGACAGTCATTTGTATTGATTGAAGATCCGTGCTTGCTTGTCCTTGGACCATTCTGAGTACCTAGGAGATCTGAATAGAAATTCCAGATGGGTCTGGTCATCTGAGGTAGAACCATGTCTAATACTAGGTTATAAATCACTTATTCATTTTGCAGTGACGAGGAACTAGAAATCTACTTTGAGGTTTGTGTGAACCCTCTTATACAATTAGGTGTTATACGTGCATGTTGGTTTTCTTTTTCATTCCTGTGATAAACACTATGACCAAAAGCATCTTAGAAGAGGATAGGGTTTATTTCAGCTTATGCTTCCAGGGCACAGTCCATTATTGAAGGAAGTCAAGGCAGGAACTGAAGCAGAAACCATGAAGAAATGCTGTTCTCTGGCTGGCTACCTGGCTCATGTTGAGTTAGATCTTTGTATCCAGCCTACATCTACATGCTTAGGGTTGTGTTCACCCATAGTGGACTGGACCATTCCACATCAATCACCAGTCAAGACAGTGCCCCTTAGATATGCCCACAGGTCCATATGATCAAGGTAATTCTTCATTTGTGATCTCCTCTTCCCCAACAGTAAATATAAACCAGCACAACATGGTGTTGTAAATGTGACACTCCAGGAACTGGTTTCAAGTTAATTATTAGTTAGACATTAACTTTCTGCATTTCAACTACTCCTTAATTTTTTTAAATCCTTAAATCTATTTATTTAAATTGGCAAATGAAATATGTTTATTTCTCTTATGTATAACACCAATCCATTCTTGACATCAAGTAGAAAATCTAGATAAAGCAAACAGCTCAGTCCTTGTTCCCTAGGAACTTGAATTTATAAAAGAAAGAAGTATACATGCCTGGGAAAGTGAATTAGAATACAAGAACAAACATTCAAATGCTAAAGAAACGATGAAAATGAGAAACTACTTACTGCAGATGTGGTGTTTTAGATATTGTGTTAGGTCCTTTCTTATATGATCACAGCTAATTGTTGCAACAGCCCTATTAGCTATCTCCACTTGATAAAGAATAAAAGCACAGATTAGAAGGATTAAATCCCAGTTCAGGTGACTCAGAGGAGGTGACATTTGAAAGCAAAGCTCTGTTTTCAAACCCTGCACTCCTTTCATTATGTCATGCTTTAGGCAATAAGTGAAATCAAAACCCAGAATTTCCAAACAATTAAATCTCTTATACTAACTTACTTGGAAGTTTGTGTGTGGGGATCGTGGCGGCGACTGCGGTGGTGGTGGTGGTGGTGGTGGTGGTGGTGGTGGTGGTAATATAGTTGCTTAACAAAAATAAGTGGTGGTCACAGAATAAGGTCTTTGGAAGCAGTTTACAATGTAGTTTGAGGGCTGAGGTTGTAAATGGAGTTTAGTGGTAGAGCAGAGCTGAGCATGCAGGAGACCCTGGGTAACCTCAGTGCAGAGGTGGGAAACATTGGGAAGGGGGTGTGAACACACTTTCAGTCGAGCTTGAAGTGCTGGACGGACACTCTCTGCAGTAGCATTGAAAAGAGGAAGGGCAGGCAAAAGTCACCAGAAGAAGTTCAACTGTGATGTCTGGTCTAAGTGTAGCCTAGGAATGCTAGCGTGGCAGAGAGTGAAGGAGCAATTATTGCCTCGTACAGTGCTCAGCACAGTGGGCTGAGTATCATGGGTGTATAGCACTTCTTGACCTACCATTGGTCATAAGCTATCCTGAGAAGAGCATGGCTTCTGTTCCCTGGCTCTCTGTGGCTGTGGACAGCAGGAGGTGGTGGTCCTTATCTCTGTATCAGGAAAACAAGGCTATTCCTTGAAGGGGCTCCTGGCCATGCCTTTCTGTGTATGCTATAGTGATGCCAATGGCAGATTTTGTTTGTTTTCCAGTTCTGACTATACTCTAGTTTATGAGTGGCACTGGTAATAAAGGTGGTGACTAGGGCCCTGTTTGAGTGAAATGGATAGGGGCCAGGGAAATATAAGCCCACAAATGTTTATTTCCATGCCCGTTAAAATGCTTACAGAAGGGTACTTTTCAGCCTGGCTTCATTGCTTTCAGAACAGGAAAACAAATTTGTAAGTGGACCACATCTTGTCTGAAGACAGGAGCCATGCTTCCCTCTCACAGCAGTGAGATTAGGCCAAATTAGGTCACCCTGTTTCCTTCTTTCTCAGAAGTCTGCAGGTTTCTAAGGTCGGGCTCTGCTGAGGTAATTACTGAGTGGTTCACAGAAGGCTTCTCCAGATCAGAAGTTTACTCTTCTCATTTGGAAGTCTTGTCTTATTCCCTGATTCATCTCCAGTGGCCTTGGTTACCAAAGTGACCTGGGAACATTTTCCCTTGCACACAGCCTGCCTACATTTCTGTGCAACAATAAAGAAATATGGTGGAATTTAAGTTACACCAATGCCCTAATAAAACAGGCTTAGAGAAACATAGGTTCTTTTTTTTTTTCTCAGCCAGATAGATATCCTATCTAATAACATTTTAGGTTGATGGGTGATGATCAGAAGGTCTGTTAGATCATTTCATAGCTCTCTAAGATGCTAAGTAAGTCTGAGTGGGAAAGTAAACCCAGGGAAAGTTACTTGGAGGACTTGTGAGCAGGCAGTATGTACCTATGAGAGAATATCTCATCTGGCAGTGTAGTTACCAATGGGATCTGCCACCCTCCCCTTGTTCCTGCCTAGAAGTGTTGTTATCCTTCTTAGAGCCCCTTCAAGCTCCTGAGCTCACCAGCTGGGTGTGAAAGGCCTTTGTCCACTTATGTGGGCCTCCAAGCACCAAGCCATAAGCAGCCTCAGCTGGAAGCAGGGTGGGCAAGTTTCCATATCAGGGATATTAGGAATAACAATTAAAGGGGCTGTCATAAGGCAGCTCTAACGGCTTTCTTAAACGTGTAAATTTATTTAATTCTAGGAATTCTCTGAGTAGCCATAACTATATTTCAAATGATGATTTCTGTAAATTAGAAATGGCATTTTTCTTCAGCTCAGGAATTTCAATGAACTAATTATTCAAAACCAAATGTAAGTAAGTACTTCCCCCCCCACACCAGCAAGTGTGTGTTCCTTGAGTCATCAAGGAAACTGGATATTGCCAATGGATTGGCTGAGCAGAGCTAATAGATGAGGTTGTCAGAATCTATTGCTAATTTGCCTTCTAAGCCTTTCAAGGACTTGACAAAGCAGAAGTACATAATAATATTTAATGTCTGGTCTTAAAGTCAAACTTCAGTTCTCCAGGTTGGTAAATAGTTTTGTTTCTATTTTATTTATTTAATTATCTAATTATCTAATTATTTATTTATTTATTTATTTATTTATTTATTTATATTTTTAGAATTCTGTGAGTCAAATCTTTTTTTTTTAATTAGCTTTTTAAAAAAATTTCCATTTCAAATGCTATCACAAAGTTCCCTATACCCTCCACCCACCCATTCACTTCTACTTCTTGGCCCTGGTGTTCCCCTGTATTGGGGCATATAAAGTTTACAAGACCAAGAGCCTCTCTTCCCAATGATGGCCGACTAGGCCATCCTATTCTACATATGCAGCCAGAAAGACGAGCTCTGGGAGTTCTGGTTAGTTCATATTGTTGTTCCACCTATAGGGTTGCAGACCCCTTCAGCTGTTTGGGTACTTTCTCTAGCTCCTCTATTGGGGATCCTGTGTTCCATCCAATAGATGACTGTGAGCATCCATTTGTGTTTCCCAGGAACTGTCATAGCTTCACAAGAGACAGCTATATCAGGGTCCTTTCAGCAAAATCTTATGGTATATGCAATAGTGTCTACCTTTGGTGTCTGATTATGGGATGGATCCCTGAGTGGGGTAGTCTCTGGATGGTCCATCTTTTTGTCTTAGCTCTAAACTTTGTCTCTGTAACTCCTTCCATAGGTATTTGTTTTCTATTCACAGGAGGAATGAACTATCCACATGCTGGTCTTCCTTCTTGATTTTCTTGTGTTTTGCAAATTGTACCTTGGGTATTCTAAGTTTCTGGGCTAATATCCACTTATCAGTGAGTGCATATCAAGTGACTTCTTTAGTGATTGGGTTACCTCACTCAGGATGATATCCTCCAGATTTATCCATTTGCCCAAGAATTTCATAAATTAATTGTTTTTTAATAGCTGAGTAGTACTCCATTGTATAAATGTACCACATTTTTTGTATCCATTCCTCTGTTGAGGGAAATCTGGGTTCTTTCCAGATTCTGGCTATTATAAATAAGGCTGCTATGAACATAGTGGAGCATGTGTTCTCACTACCAGTTGGAACATCTTCTGGGTATATGCCCAGGAGAGGTATTGCTGGATCTTCCGGTAGTACTATGCTCAATTTTCTGAGGAACTGCCAGACTGACTTCCAGAGTGGTTGTACAAGCTTGCAATCCCACCACCAATAGAGTAATGTTCCTCTTTCTCCACATCCTCACCAGCATCTGCTGTCCCCTGAATTTTTGATCTTAGCCATTCTGAACTGGTGTGAGGTAGAATCTCAGGGTTGTTTTGATTTGCATTTCCCTGATGATTAAGGAGGTTGACCATTTTTTCAAGTGCTTCTCAGCCATTCGGTATTCCTCAGTTGAGAATTCCTGGTTTAGGTCTGTACCCCATTTTTTAATGGGGTTATTTGATTTTCTGGAGTCCAGCTTCTTCAGCTCTTTGTATATATTGGATATTAGTCCCCTATCAGATTTAGGATTGGTAAAAATCCTTTCCCAATCTGTTGGTGGCCTTTTTGTCTTATTGACAGTGTCTTTTGCCTTACAGAAGTTTTGCAATTTTATAAGGTCCCATTTGTCAATTCTTGATCTTATAGCACAAACCATTGCTATTTTGTTTAGGAATTTTTCCCCTGTGCCCATATCTTCGAACTTTTCCCCACTTTCTCCTCTATAAATTTCTGTGTCTTTGGTTTTATGTGGAGGTCTTTGATCCACTGAGACTTGAGCATTGTACAAGGAGATAAGAATGGAACAATTTACATTCTTCTACATGATAACTGCAAGTTGTGTCAGCACCATTTGTTGAAAATGCTATCTTTTTTCCACTAGATGGTTTTAGCTCCCTTGTCAAAGATCAAGTGACCATAGGTGTGAGGATTCATTTCTGGGTCTTCAATTCTATTCCATTGATCTACATGCCTGTCGCTGTACCACTACCATGCAGTTTTTTTTTTTTATCACCATTCCTCTGTAGTACACCTACCTTAATGTCAGGCATGGTGATTCCCCCAGAAGTTCTTTAATTGTTGAGAATTATGTTTGCTACCCTAGGTTTTTTATTATTCCAGATGAATTTCTAAATTGCCCTTTCTAACTCAGTGAAGTTGGAATTTTGACGGGGATTGCATTGAATCTGTAGATTGCTTTCCACAGCATAGCCATTTTGACAATATTAATCCTGCCAATACATGAGCATGGGAGGTCTTTCCATCTTCTAAGATCTTCAATTTCTTTCTTCAGAGAGTTGAAGTTCTTATCACACAGATCTTTCACTTCCTTAGTTAGAGTCACACCAAGGTATTTCATATTATTTGTCACAATTTTGAAGTGTTTTGTTTCTCTATTTTCTTTCTCAGCCCGTATATCCTTTGTGTAGAGAAAGGCCATTTGTTTTTTTTTTTTCAGTTAATTTTATATACTGCTACTGCACTGAAGCTGTTTATCAGGTTAAGGAGTTCTCTGGTGGAATTTTGGGTGTCACTTATATATACTATCACATCATCTGCAGATAGTGATATGTGGACTTCTTCCTTTCCAATTTGTACCCCCTTGATCTCTTTTTGTTGTCGAATCGCTCTGGCTAGGACTTTAAGTACTATTTTGAATAGGTAGGGAGAAAGTAGGCAGACTTGTGTAGTCCCTGATTTTAGTGGGATTGCTTCTAGCTTCTCTCCATTTTCTTTGATGTTGGCTACTGGTTTGCTGTATATTGGTTTTATTATGATTAGGTATGGGCCTTGAATTCCTGATCTTTCTAAGACTTTTATCATGAAAGGGTGTTGGATTTTGTCAAATGTTTTCTCAGCATCTAATGAGATGATCATGTGGATTTTGTCTTTGAGTTTCTTTATATAGTGGATTACATTGATGGATTTACATATATTAAACCATCCCTGCATCCCTTGAATGAAGCCTACTTGGTCATAATGGATGATCATTTTGATGTGTTCTTGGATTCGGTTTGCGAGAATTTTATTGAGTATTTTTGAATCGATATTCATAAGGGAAATTGGTCTGAAGTTCTCTTTCTTTGTTGGATCTTTGTGTGGTTTAGGTATCAGACTAATTGTGGCTTCATAGAATGAATGGGGTATAGTACCTTCTTTTTCTATTTTGTGGAATAGTTTGAGGAGAGTTGGAGTTAGGTCTTCTTTGAAGGTCTGATGGTACTCTGCACTAAACCCATCTGGGAGACTATTGATGACTGCTTCTATTTCTTTCGGGGAAATGTGATTGTTTAGATTGTTTAGATCATTAATCTGATCCTGGTTTTACTTTGGTAGCTGGTATCTATCTGGGATGTTGTCCATTTCATCCATGTTTTCTAGTTTTGTTGAGTATAGGCTTTTCTAGTAGGATCTGAATATGTTTTCGATTTCCTCAGGTTCTGTCGTTATTTCTCCTTTTTCTTTTCTGATTTTCTTCATTAGGATACTGCCCCCATGCCCTCTAATGAGTCTGGCTCCTGGTTTGGTTGATTCTTTGAATAGTTCTTTTTGATTCCACTTGGTTGATTTCAGCCTTGAGTTTGATTATTTCCTGAAGTCTCCTCCCCTTTGGGGGAATTTGCTTCCTTTAGTTCTAGAGCTTCTAGATGTGCTGTCAGTCTGCTAGTGTATGCTCTCTCTAGTTTCTTTTTTGAGGCAATCAGAGCTATGATTTTTCCTCTTAGAACTGCCTTCATTGTGTCCCATAAGTTTGGGTATGTTGTGGCTTCATTTTCATTAAACTCTAGAAAGTCTTTAATTTCTTTCTTTATTTCATACAGATCAGAAGTTCAAAGTCATTCTCTGGTTAGGTAGCACCTCTCAGGCCAACTGAGCTTCACAAGAAAAATAATATGATTAAACTAAAAGGCATTTAAGGGCTTGAAGCATTTTCAACAGTAAATTCTGTAATTTAGGGTCTATTCATTTTCAAAATGGTGATTGTTTCCTAACCCCTCCAGGGACATGCATTCTGTTTATGCATCCTACCAAGATTATATTTGATATAAATCATTAAACACATCTCATGTCACAATATGTTCTAAAGAGAAGGTTAGGGAGCCAGCTCAGTACATTTAGAGATGAGAGGGGTAAGATGAGTCAGGAAATGACCCACCTGGGCCACCATCCTGGCTCTCGCAAAGCTGGGATACTGCACATTGTTTACATGGCAGGCATAATAGCTTTGGGCTTTAAGTTCCATGTATGTGAATTCCCATGTATATGGAAACACAGGCTGGGCCCATCCCATATGTCCACTTCAGACCTCTACTGTTCAATGTCTGGGAACCACACAAGGACGGTTCCCCAGATATAATAGCTGACTCCTCGTTAACGGGATGCAGCATGTTTAGGATACTTCTCTATCGTGGCTCACTACTGTTATAACTAATATATACAATCATTGCTTATATACTTTTTGTGCACACTTTATTCAGTCCCTGCACTCAGATTGCAATCTAGGCAACATCAGAATCCTGACTCCAAAGCTCCTGATCTTTTTCATGTACTTGGTTAGCTCTGCCTGAGGCCAATATGATGACTCATCTTCTCTGTAAACTGAGGGTACTGGGCTGGGTTTCTTCCAGCTGTAACAGCATATGATTTAGATGTATTTAATGCTTCGTGTGAAATAAAACAGCGGTAGGATGCACAAGCATGTAACTCATCTTCTCTAAGTCTTCTCCATTGACTTGCCTCAAATGATGTAGCAGTACCTCGCAGAATTGTATGCACATTTATTTTGTTTTCTGTCTCACTTTTAAAAATTAAAACTGAGCTGGGCAGTGGTGTAGCATGCATTTAATCCCAGCACTTGGAAGACAGAGGCAGGTGTATTTCTGAGTTGGAGGCCAGCCTGGTCTACAGAGTGAATTCCAGGACAGCCAGGGCTCTACAGAGAAACCCTGTCTGGAAAAAAACAAAACAAAACAAAACAAAACAAAACAAAACAAAACAAAACAAAACAAAACAAAAATTAAAACTGATCAAAATAGCTGATCCACCCATGTTAGACATTGCTGATTTCTGTGTTTTTCTGGTCTCCAAAAGGCTGAGAGTCCCTCTCTGGGGAATTTGATAATCAGTGGCTGAAACAAGGTAGTATTTTGTTGAGTAGAATATTTTCAGCCAAGTTAGTGATGAGGTTGATGACAATAGGCAGTAACTGACCTTGTAGTGAAAAGAAGCATTTGAGAATGTATGAGTTCGTAGGAAGGAATACACAATAGAAATATGTGATACAATTGTATTCATGGTTAGCAAGTTGTTCCTGCAGGTTAGATTAGAAATCAGAAAGCTGTGAACTCTGGAGAATAAAAACGTACCAGCTGTTTCCTCGTATATGGCCTGTGACATCGAGGTGTAAAGACACAGCAAACAGAAAAGGAGGGTGGTTTCAAAAGCTAGTCTAGCTAATGGAGCTGGCTTATATACTGTAGAGATTTTGTTCTATTTAGAATACTACATGATATAACTGTAAACCTACTCCAAGTCTGATATCTATGACTAAAGCAGTATTACAGAGAGCTTTTGACCTTGATTCAGTAATGAAGAACTAAGAAGGGAGTACAAACCAATATATAACTTTTGTTTATATACTCAATTATTCTTTAATAATTTTAGAAACATTACCAGGAACTCAGCTCTCCTATAAAAACATCAGGTACAGAACTCCCATTCTTTATCTGCTTAGCTTCACTAAATGCCAAACAATTAAATTGCTCCTCCTCTATGACAATCAAACATACCACAACACATGTTTTCAAATGCCCCTCATGGTTGCATGTTAGTCTCAGTTAAGAGACAGTGAATGAATATAAATTCTAGGAAGGCAAACATCATATCTATCTTGCTAAATATCATATTGCTTGTATCTCCCATGGCACCAGGAACACAGGTAGCATTCAACAAAACAGTGTCTTGCTTGCATAAAGCTACTATTTGGATGTGGCTTGTATGGAGAAAGGAGAAGACTACAAAACTGACATGCTTGTATTGAACTCAGATTGACACAATATTTTTACCCAATTAGGTTGTTGTACATTTTAATTGTTTAGATCTTTTCATATATAACAGAATAGCCAACAATTGGACTAAGGAATAATAGTGTATACTATGGACTGAACTTGGATAGGTATTTTCTGGGCATATATACTCTACCAATATAATTTCATATATATTTTGAGAATTTGAAGATGAAGTTCATAAGAAAAACATGGGAGTATTTTATGGAACTATGCTATGATATCATTGTAGACCTATTTGTCTTGGGTAAAAGAGTGTAGTATGTCTTCTTGCAAAGTAGCTACTGTACCCAATGGCCTTTGCAAAAATCTGTGTCTAGAGTCAGGATTGTCCATGCAGGGCTGTGTCTTAACTGTGGGAAGCTGACACAAATATACTTTAGTTTCCTCCTTTCTGAAAGAAGTCAGAAACTGTTAAATCTCAAAGATATGTGAAAGCTACTGTAAAGCAATCATTCAAGCTGAATGGCTTGGCTATTAGACCTTTAAAAGTCAGAGAAACTAGCCTCTGGAACCTTCTGCTATCTAGTGTGAACATACCCACATAGGGAATTTATGGAGAGAAAAATGTAAGAATCTGGAGCAAGAAATAGAAGAAGAACAAAATTCCAATTACCGGAGTTCACAGTTTCGAAACACAAGGTTGGTTCAGGAGCTTCCTGGTTGCTAGGACAGAATGAAAACAGCAGAGATTATAATGTTATGTTTATTAGCCAGTCTCCTTCTGGTGACAAAATAATATGTGGTTGGTATCCTTCAGGGCATAGAAGAGGATTTCGCTGTGAGAATGTAGGAATTAAGGCAACAGTTAAAAAAGGCTGAGTGGTGTCATTCTGAGCCATGTCCATTTCAGAGCTCAAGTGTACACAGTGAATTCTGTGACCCAACAACTGCCACCTCTGCTACCTTTATAGCTCACGTTTGCTCCCTTCTTATCCACCCACCTTTCTTGAGTTTTTTTTTCTGCACGTTTTCTCCCTGTCTCCTTTGACTCTGTTTCTCTCTCTCTGTCTTCTCTGTCCCACATTCTTTCTCTGACTCTCAGACCCCAAAAGGAAAACTGAGAGAATAGTTAGTCCCTGCCTAGAATGAAGCGTGACTGTTGAGTACAGTTTTTAAGCCAAACTCATACTGCAACAGTTCAGATTCTCCTTCACCACTTGAAGCTAATTTGGATCTGGAAGCATGAAAAAAAGCATGCTAGCCTCTGAAACCATCAGAAACTTCAAAGTTTAATGACTATGATGGGATATATTCTCCAATTCAGAAAGAAGGTTTTTTGTTTTGTTTTTTTTCTACCCGCCACCTTAGTGAGGGAACACTGTTAGAGGAAGGCATGGGGTTGTTAGGCAACGGGCATGGGAAGCCAAGGTCACAATTGTGTGGCTTTTTACCTGAAATTGTTGGCCAGCATTAGTGTGATACACAGTAGAGTATACACTCAAGTTAACCTGTCATTTATTCGCCCTAGAAGCCAACTTTTTTCTTTTTATATTAGATATTTTCTTTATTTACATTTCAAATATTATCCCCTTTCCTAGTTTCCCCTCTGAAAATCACCTATACCCTTTCACCTCTCCTTGCTCCCCAACCTACCCACTCCCATTCCTGGCCCTGGAGGCCCCCTATAATGGGACATAAAATCTTCACAGGACCTAGGGCCTCTCCTCCCATTGATGACTGACTAGGCCATCCTCTGCTACATATGCAGCTAGAGCCACAAGTTCTACCATGTGTTTTCTTTGATTGGTGGTTTAGTTCCAAGAAGCTCTGGGGGCACTGGTTAGTTCATATTGTTGTTTCTCCTATGGGGCTTCAGATCCCTTCAGCTCTCTGAGTATTTCTCTAGCTCCTTCATTGGGGACCTGTGCTCTGTTCAATGGATGATTGTGAGCATCCACTTTTGTATTTGCCAGGCACTGGCAGAGGCCCTCAGGAGACAGATATATCAGGCTTCTTTCAGCAGGCTCTTGTTGGCATCTGCCATAGTGTCTGGGTTTGGTGGTTGTTTATGGGATGGATCCCCAAGTAGGGCAGTCTCTGGATGGTCATTCCTTCAGTCCCTGCTCTGAACTTTGTCTCTGTAAATCCTTCTATGGGAATTTTGTTCCCCTTCTAAGAAGGATTCTGAGCTTCTGCACTAATATCCGCTTATCAGTGAGTGCATATCCTGTGTGTTCTTTGTGATTAGGTTTTCTCACTTAGGATGATATCCTCCAGATCCATCCATTTGTCTAAGAATTTCATAAATTCATTGTTGTTAATAGCTGCATAGTACCCTATTGTGTAAATGTACCACATTTTCTATATCCATTCCTCTGTTAGGGGACATCTGGGTTCTTTCCAGGTTCTGGCTATTATAAATAAGGCTGCTATGAACATAGTGGAACATGTGTCCTTATTACATGTTGGAACATCTTCTGGGAATATGCCCAGTAGTGATATTGCTGGATCTTCCAGTAGAACTATATCCAATTTTTTGAGGAACCTCCAGACTGACTTCCAGAGTGGTTGTACCAGCTTGCAATCCCACCAACAATGGAGGAGTGTTCCTCTTTCTCCACATCCTCTCCAGCATCTGCAGTCACCTGAGTTTTTTTTTTTTTCCCCTCAGAACAGGTTTATTGACCACAACGAAGTTCTATATACAAAGTGACCAGGACCTTAGTGACAAATGCTATAATTCCAGGATGTAGGTGTTTAAAGCAGGAAGACCATAAATTTGAAGTCAGTCTCGACTACATAGTTCTAGGCCATGATGGGCTGTGATCCTGGACTACAGTGACTGTCACCAAAGAGCAGACTGACAAAAGCCCAAACAATGCTCCTCTCTAACTGATGTCTTGGTAACTGGCTATCGTATAAATAAGGAAGTCCACATTGGCCTGTTTCTGGAACTTTAACAAGTGCACTGAGACAGGCATGACTGAATCCCGGTGAGAGGCCACTGGAGAGCTGGCATCAGATGTCAAGAGGCCATTTTGTGCACAGGCACTGTGATGCCATCATGTTTCTGGATCACAATGTTCCCATTATCTGATTCTAAACATACTACAGGGATGTCGGTGGGGTCAGAGGTTAGCTTAGCTGCATGCTGGGCTAGAACAGATATCTTTCCAGCATGCTCATCGGACATCACCTGAGTTTTTGATCTTAGCCATTCTGACTGGCGTGAGGTGGAATCTCCAGGTTGTTTTGATTTGCATTTCTCTGATGATTAAGGATGTTGAACTTTTTTATTTTTAGGTACTTCTAAGCCATTCAATATTCCTCACTTGAGCATTCTTTGTTTAGCTCTGTAGACCAGGCTGGCCTCGAACTCAGAAATTCGCATGCCTCTGCCTCCCAAGTGCTGAGATTAAAGGCATGCGCCACCACACCCGGCTTGTACCCCATTTTTTAATAGAGCTGTTTGGTTTTCTGGAGTCCATCTTCTTCATTTCTTTTTTTATATCGAATATTAGCCCCCTATCAGATTTAGGATTGGTAAAGATCTTTTCCCAATCTGTTCGTTGCCTTTTGATCTTATTGACAGTGTCGTTTGCCTTACAGAAGCTTTGCAATTTTATAAGGTCCCATTTGTAGATTCTTGATCTTACAGCACAAGCCTTTGGTATTCTGTTCAGGAATCTTTCCCCTATGCCCCTATCTTCGAAGCTCTTCCCCACTTTCTCCTCTATAAGTTTCAGTGTCTCTGGTTTTATGTGGAGTTCCTTGAACCACTTAGACTTGACCTTAGTACAAGGAGATAAGAATGGATCCATTCGCATTCTTCTACATGATAACAAGCAGTTGTGCCAGCACCATTTGTTGAAAATGCTGTCTTTTTTCCACTGGATAGTTTTAGCTCCCTTGTCAAAGATCAGGTGACCATAGTTGTGTGGGTTCAATTCTGGGTCTTCAATCCTATTCCATTGTTCTACCTGTCTGTCGCTGTACCAGTACCATGCAGTTTTTGTTTTTTTTTTAATCACAATTGCTTTGTATTACAGCCTGAGGTCAGGCATGGTGATTCCACCAGAGGTTATTTTATTGGTGAGAATAATTTTTGCTATCCTAGGATTTTTGTTATTCCAGATGAACTTGCAAATTGCCCTTTCTAATTCTGTGAAGAATTGAGTTGGAATTTTGATTTGGATTGCACTGAATTTGTTATCTTTTTTGATGACTTTAGATTGAAGGTAGATTTTATTCGATATTAGAAGGATTACTCTAGCTTGTTTCTTGGGACCATTTGTTTGGAAAATTGTTTTCCACCCTTTCAATCTAAGGTAGTGTCTGTCTTTGTCCCTGAGGTGGGTTTCCTTTATGCAGCAAAAAGTTGGGTCCTGTTAACATAACCAGTCTGTTAGTCCATGTCTTTTTTTTTTTTAAGATTGATTTATTTTATTTTATTATACATAAGTACACTGTAGCTGTCCTCAGACACTCCAGAAGAGGGAGCCAGATCTCGTTACAGATGGTTGTGAGCCACCATGTGGTTGCTGTGATTTGAACTCATCACCTTCAGAAGAGCAGTCGGGTGCTCTTACCTGCTGAGCCATCTCACCAGCCCAGTCCATGTCTTTTTATTGGTCAATTGAATCCATTGATATTAAGAGACATTAAGGAAAAGTCCTTGTTGCTTCCTCTTATTTTTGTCTTTAGATTTGGAATTCTGTTTATGTGGCTATCTTCTTTAGGTTTGTTGAAAAATTAATTTCTTGCTTTTTCTTGAGTTTAGTTTCCCTCATTGTGTTGGAGTTTTCCCTTTATTATCCTTTGAAGGGCTGGGTTTGTGGATAGATATTGGGTAAATTTGGTTTTGTCATGGAATACCTTGGTATCTCCATCTATGGCAATTGAGATTTTTGCTGGCTATAGTCACCTGGGCTGGCATTTGTGTTCTCTTAGGGTCAGTATGACATCTGCCCATGATCTTCTGGCTTTCATAGTCTCTGGGGAGAAGTCAGGTATAATTCTGATAGGTCTACCTTTATATGTTACTTGACATTTTTACCTTACTGCTTTTAATATTCTTTCTTTGTTTTGTGCATTTGGTGTTTTCATTATTATGAGACATGAGGAATTTCTTTTCTAGTCCAGTCTATTTGGAGTTCTGTAGGCTTCTTTTATGTTCTTGGTCACCTCTTTCTTTAGGTTGTGGAAGTTTTCTTCTATAATTTTGTTGAAGATATTTTACTGGCCCTCTAAGTTGAAAATCTTCCTTCTTGTCTATACTTATTATCATCAGGTTTGGTCTTCTCATTGTGTCCTGGATTTCCTGGATGTTTGTGTTAGGATCTTTTTGCATTTCACATTTTCTTTGATTGTTGTATCAATGTTTTCTATGGCATATTCTGCACCTGAGATTCTCTCTTCTATCTCTGTATTCTGTTGGTTATGCTTGCATCAGTGGCTCCTAACTTCTTTCCTAGGTTTTCTATTTCCAGAGTTGTCTCCCTTTGTGATTTTTTTTTATTGTTTCTACTTCCATTTTTAGATCCTGGATGGTTTTGTTCAATTCTTTCACCTGTTTGAATGTATTCTCCTGTTTTTTTTTTTTTTTAAGGGAGTTATTTATTTCCTTCTTATAATCCTCCATCATCATCATGAGAAAGTGACTTTAGATCCATATCTTGCTTTTCTGGTGTTATGGTGTATCTAGGTCTTGCTATGGTGGGTGAGTTTGGTTCTGATGATTCCAAATAACCTTGGTTTCTGTTCTTATGCTTGCCTCCTGCCATCTGATTATCTCAAGTGCTCCCTACCCTTATTATATCTGATTGGAGCCTGTCCTTCCTGTAATCCTGGTTGAGTCAGAACTCCTCAGAGTCCAGCTTTCTTTGTGATCCTGTGATCCTGAGATTCTGGGTGTGTCAGAGTTATTGGCCAGGCGTGGTGGCGCATGCCTTTAATCCCAGCACTTGGGAGGCAGAGGCAGGTGGATTTCTGAGTTCAAGGCCAGCCTGGTCTACAAAGTGAGTTCCAGAGTTTTACAGAGAAACCCTGTCTCAAACAAAACAAAACAAAACAACCAACCAACCAAACAAGCAAACAAAAAAGCAAACAAACAGAGTTCTTGGCATTCAAGCTTCCTCTGAGACCCTGAGATTGTGGTGTGACCAAGCTCCTGGGATTCTGGGAACCTGGAATCCTAAAATCCTAGGCATGTTAGAGCACCTGGAAGTGGTACCTCCTCTGGGCACCTTGGGGCTGTCCAATGTGCTTGAAACCAAGGTAGACCAGCACCAACCAGAATGTAGGCATGCCACTGGTCGAGCGGGTCTCCTGTGTCCCTGCTCCTACTGGCCCCAGGCACTCCCAGTTGTGTTGGAACATATGTTGTGTTCCACTCACCAGTGATCCTAAGATCCTTGGCATTCTAGGGTGCCTGGGGGTAGGGTGGAGAATCCTCTGAGGACCATAGGACAGTCCACTGAGTTTGCGCCCTAGGTGGTCAGGAGCTTGTGCTGACCAGAAGGTAACCCAACTTTTTTTTTTCTTTATGTAACTAAAATCTTTTTTCTTGATTTTTCTCATTTTCTCCCAACCCCTCAGCTATTTCTCAAAATGGAGACTTTAGATCTTGGGTTGATACTGGTTATAACGGATGACCATATTTATAGATGAACTTCTCATTTTAAATCCAGGACAAGAAAAGTGTCTAGACTAAAGTACAGATAACAGGCTTGGTCAACTGCTGTCTTGGCTGATTCTCACAGACTGGTGGGAAGCTTACAGCCATTGTAAACATATTTTGCTTTCTGCATTCAATCATTTCTCTCTTTTCCCTTTTATTTCTAAGAACGTAGGTTACTGCATTTGAGCATACTTTTTATTTTTATCTTTTCTTCCTTGTGTGCAGATCATTTTCTTGTCAGTTAGAATATTGCTTGCCTAGTGTATAGATAGCACTGTTACAAGAGGAGCAAAAATTTTTCTAGACTCTACTTAAAAAGAGTCTTTCACATGGCCTCTCCTATGAGGCGGAGTGGTATAGTTGGACATTTGATAAGTGGCTTTGGCTAGTTCCCAGTTTGCTGGTGACCAAATTGAAGACAAGTGTGCTAATTCGGATACTGGGAACACAGCCACTCCATTTTCTCCCTGCTTTCCTTTATCTTGTGTTTCCTGCCTATTGCAGTTCTGACCCAGTATGTGCTATTTTGTGGTTGATGATAACATTTTCTCATGATGGGAAACGTCAAGTCAAATAATCCTGTAGGACTTGCTGAATGATCGAGTCACTGCAGCCAACGGCATTGTCAATATGGCTTCTGAATTAATGAGGAAAATTAAAATGGAGTTTTCAGAGGTCAAGAGAGACTCGGTTTTGTAATTTGACATCAGGCGATGCATAACCACGTTTCTGCCCTTCGCTGTAGCATACTTGCTATTAACAAATGGCTGCAAAGGAACACCATTTAAGATAACAGCTACTGTGAGAAAGAATTGACACTGCTCCCTCTGAGGTCTCCAGTGATCTGTGTTGAGGTCCTTGCTCAGTGACCGTGGGCATTCATTGAGCCATTAAGTCATCTCTGTGGGTATGATTATTTTAACCTGTAAGAGTCAAGTAATAATTTTACTTTATTTATGTGATAAATGTGAAAATCTGCAAACTGTAATGGACACTGGGTTGTATGTGACAATTTTTTTTTGTTTAAAGTTTGCTCTAAAGTATTATTATTTTTTATTGTATGCAATACAATTTTATTGTATATGATAAAATGACAATTTAAATTTAAAATAAAAAAATTAAAGAGCAACTGTTGTAAAATTGTTGAGAAGGAGTAGGGAGCAAGGGAGGAGCTGGGGGAAGGGATGGAAATGGTGTATACATGGCGTTCATGCATGAAGTTCTCAAAAATAACTAAAGGTTTGAAAAGTCAGTAGCTGGGAAAACCAATGATGGAGGTCACAGAGCCAACTCCAGTCCCTTAGCCTCTTACTAACACATGAAATACCAGTCTGAACCACTGAAACAGTGTTAACAGTTACACTGTTAAATGGAGGAGCAGAAGCCTCATTGCTTGTAAGTTTTGGACTAGTGTGGGAAGAAGAGGACTTCATAGAACTTCAAGGCCAGGAACAATACCACTGCCTTCCCCTTTGCGGGGATGAGCTAAAGTATTATTTTTGTTTAAACATTTCTTTAAAACTAATCAAACAAAAAAAACTCTGTTATTAATGTATTGGTTCACTCTTGGTGGTACTTTTAAAGCATATTTCTTACATGATCTGATATTTCAAACAGGAGTGGGAATTTTTCTTTTGAACAAAATGGTTTATCATGTGCTCGAAAGACTGACTCTAATTTTGAGTAGATGCATCTGCATGCACCACACAGGAATATTAGCTATTTCTTGCCATGTCAAAAATTACCCCACAAGTTAGCAGCTTGAAGGTACCTACTAGGTTTTCTGAACCAGAATTCTCCTTCGTTGGTACCTCTTACTCAGAGCCTTCATGGTATTGTAGTCAAGATGTCAGCTTGGATTATAATTATGTGAGAACCCAAGTATGGATGTGGAGAGGCAGCCTTAATTCCCAGCTGACTTTTTCTATCTAAATGCCTCAATTTCCCCATCCATAGGGCTTTCTCTCCTCCCCTTCCCCCGCCTGTAGATCAGGATTTAGCATTCAGCTGGCACTATAACATCATATGTGCTCTCATGCTGACACATCCCACAATCTTGAAAATGGACTAACCTCTGAAGTTGTAAGCAAGCACCCAGTTGAATGCTTTCCTTTATATGGGTTGCCTTGGTTATGGTGCCTTTTCAGAACAATAGAACAGTTAAGACAATGATAAACATTGAGTTCAAATTCTTCCTCTTGCACTCATCAGTGATGGAAGGCAATTCACCTTTCTTCCCAATTCCTTTTGTCTGTTGTGTATAAATCAGGACTGGTAATGCATTTCCTCTGAAAGGTTAGACAAAATTTGTCCCCAACTCTCTTCTCCCTTGCTAGAACTAATCTCAGGGTTAAAATATTCAGTATTGAGCCGTACATGGTGGTGCATGCCTTTAATCCTAGCACTTGGGAGGCAGAGGCAGGTGGATTTCTGAGTTCGAGGCCAGCCTGGTCTACAGAGTGAGTTCCAGGACAGCAGGGCTACACAGAGAAACCCTGTCTTGAAAACAACAACAAAACACAAAACAAAACAAAAAATTCAGTATTTTTTCTACTCTTTCTTTGCTGTTATTGATGGCTGTGGGCCACAGTTCTTTAACATGGAGAGAGGCCTCTGAGGGACAATGCTCAGCTTTCTTATAGAAAGGGATAGACCTCAGGTACCACCAGCATCTGATAAATAGAGTCTAGATCCCATCAAAGTGCCCTGGCAGGAAGGGGACATAAGAGAAAGAGAGGCTAACATTCTTAGCCTTTGGTGGGTGAGGAAATCATTAACTGTTATGTACTCACATCAGTGTGTGATAGCACAACTTTTGGAAGAGGATATGGATCCTGAGTAGTCACCATAAGTGAAAAAGACCCCTTACGAACACTAGAGAATTATATGATATGTATCTGCAAAACAAGTGGGATTTACCTATATGATTGCTATAAATACATTAGAGTAGATATTTACCTTTAATAATAATAATAATAATAATAATAATAATAATAATGAATGCAGTCCATCCCCAAACCACTGTGGTGCTATTGGTTTGTACTTTGAGTTCTTTTCCTTCTAGAGTTATGGGTACTTTTAAATTTGAATTTAAATTTCAGAGACAATTAGAGGTAGAGAAACCCACAGAAAGCTTACTCAAGTATAGTTGACATTTTCCACATAACTGCAATTCTTGAAGGTTAGTGTTATTATCAGACATTTCTATCCTGACCCCAAATTCTATTTATAATGTAACTGCACTTCATTAGAAAAATATAGGTTGCCTATAAGTCTGGAAGCACAAGCAAATGATCATAATGTGTTTTATATATACTATTTTCAGATTTTATAGACTCCTGTAGTTAAATGTCAATTTGAAGAAAGCATAACTGTGTTACTATGTTTATTGTAGTACTATTAATAAACAAGATTTTTCTACATAAGCATCCCATAACAGCTGAATATATAGTTAGTGCAATATATATCCCCAGAAATTATATATATATATATATATATATATATATATATATATATATATACACACACACACACACACACACACACACACACACACACACACACATATATATATATATATATATATATATATATATATATATATATATATACATGCTGCACAATATAGAAGTTTATGGAATGGCTATAAGTTAATCACACAGAAAGAGACTAGAACAGAATAGTACAGCTTACATGAAGTGAGGAGGAATGGAGGGATGAGGATGGTCAGAAGGTACAAAACTGAGTGTGTTCTATGGCATGGTGAAGGAACTGGACTTAATGATAATGCAAATATGTTACATATTCTAAAGTATCTAGAAAAGAGAGGTGTGGATGCCCTTTCACAAAGAAATGACAGATGGGCCAATGACCATGATTTGATATGATATATATGATATATGTGTAGAACCATAGCACTCTACCCTATTGATATGCACAGTTATGTGTTAATTAAAAAATAAAAAAGTCAAGAATTAGAGAAAATTAGTGCTTGAAAAAAAGAAGCACATTGAGTAAGTGCTTATCTATCCAATTATGTATCTGAATAGTTTTATAGCTCACAGAAATGAAGTCAATATAGAGGCCACATAACATATTCATTAACAGTACCCCTTTCCTCCGTACTTCCCATTCTGGCTGTCTGTTAGGCAATTAATTTATTTCAGATAGCCATGATTTTCTTATCTGTAAATTGAGCCTATACTTGTAAAAAAGAAAGAGTTACATAGGATCAAATAAATGTCTTATATACTGGAGCTAAAAGATTGCTGATTGCAGTTATTTAGATTTATTGAAATAATAGACATATGTAAATATGTCCAATGGAGGAAATAGAGCTCATCAAAAAGAACATTTGACTTCCACATATTCACATTGTATGTGCTATTCAACAGAGGTATCTGATTTTCTCACTGACATGTCTTGTATGCATGTCACTTTCATGCAGATCACCTTCTGATTGTGCCCCACGGGCTATATGAAATAAACATTTAGAAGCCTAGGGAGGACAGGAGCTGCTGTAAAAAGCCAGATTTCCTTCAGCTCATGTCACGACTTAACAAGTGACCCCAAGAACGGTGCTTCATAATAATACGATTTATTCTGACTTATGTATGTCCAGCTTATCTGGACTTAAGTCTGTCTGAACATTTTACATTTTCCTTGGATTTTGTACTAGTTGCCCATGGTGGAAAACGTCAGCAGGATAAGAGTCCAAACTCAACCCTGCAGCAACATTCCATTGGCTAGAACAAGTCACATGATTGAGTTCAATGTCAAAGTGGCAGGAATATGCACTCCTCTACGAGGCTGTGCCAGGACATGAATGTATTCTGTCTCTCTAGATAAGTAGAGAATTAAGGCTAGTACTGGATTTTCCACTGATCTGATTTTTTTTTCTGTATGTCTGTGGATGAGCATTGCACAAGTCTGCGCTATGGTTTATTTGTAAAGTAAGTAGGTTGACTCATCTCAGAGATTCTCAGTCTTGGATCACAATTAGAATCACCCAAGTTATGCTTTTCAAAACTAATTGATCACATAGAGAACCGAAAGAAAGGGCGGTGAAATTGCAGTCTTTGGACGCAAGGCTAAAATACCATTGTGTTTATAAAGCTTTCTAAAGAGCTGTAATGTTCAAGTGTTCCTGGGAACTGCTGTATTGGATGGTTTCTGTGGTGGTTAATATTGATTGTCTGCTTGATGAGACTTAGAATCACAGATAGACAACCCATGGGGATGTCTGTGAGGCTGTCTCTAGAGAGATTTAATGGAGTAGGGAAGGCCCACCCTGACTGTGGGAAGAACCATACCCTGGGGTGAAATCCAAGGCTGAATAAAAAGGAAAAGTGAAGGAAGGGCCTGCATTTGTCTCTCCGCTTTCTGGCTATGGAATCATGTGACCAGCTGCCTCCAGCTTCCTTAGCCAGGGCTTCCCTGATGTGACAGACTGTAGCCTCGCAGTATGAGGCAAAATAAAGTCTTTCTTCTATGCTGTTTCTTGTCAGGTTATTTGGTCACAGAAAGAAGAAAAGTAACTAGGGCTGACACAGTGGGTCAGTAGGCAAAGCGCTTGCCATGCATATTTGGGGACCAGAGTTCAAATCCCCAGCATTCATTTAAATGTCAGTGGGCATAGCAGCCCACTTGTAATCCCAATGCTCTGAAGACACTCATACAGAGAATCCCCAGAACAAGTTGACTATTTTAGAGTAGCTGAATGGGGAGCTCAAGGCTCAAATAAAAGAGCTTACATCAATATATAAAGTGAAGGGAAACTAAAGAGTATATGGTGTTAACCTTTAGAATCTCCAACCACTTGTACACCTGTGTATACCACACACGAAACATATTTATACATGTGTGAGCACACGTGCACTCACACAGACACACACACACACACACACACACACAGACACACACACACACACACACACACAAAACCATTCTGAGGTATCATCCGATGGGAGGGGTAAATAGCTTGTGCCTTCAGTAATTGCAGAATTTCCTCCAAAGAACCTTTGGACTGAGCACAAGGTCCCCAATGGAGGAGCTAGAAAAAGGACTGAAGGAGCTGAAGGAGCTTGCAGCCCCATAGGAAGAACAACAATATGAACTAATCAGTACTCCCACAGCTCCCTGGGACTAAACCACCAACCAAAGAGTACACATGGGGGGAACCTATGGCTCCAGCTGCATATGTAGCAGAGGGTGGCCTTGTTGGATATCAATGGGAGGAGAGGCCCTTAGTCTGGAGAAAGCTCCATGCTCCAGTATAGGGAAATTCCAGGACAGGGAAGTGGGAGTGAGTAGGTTGGTGAGCGGGTGGAGGGGGGATGGGATAGGGGTTTTGGAGGGGAAACAAGGAAAGGGAATAACATTTGTAATGTAAATAAAGAAAATATCTAAGGGGGAAAAAAGAATAGCACGGATGTCATTTTTTATTCAATTTCTGTGCTTCCAAGACAGTCCTGATTCTCCTGGTGACTGCAGTTGGCTGGAAATGTTTTCTGAGATAACTGAGAACTCTTTTTTCTTCTCATCCTTACCCCTTCTTTTCTTCCTCCTCTACCTTCCTCTTTCCCCCATCCCTTCTTCCTCCTCCTCTTTTTGTCTTCCTCCTTTCCTTCTTCTTTATGTCATTTATTCTCCACTTCCTGTCTAAATTACGCTTCATGTGCTATTTTCCCCTTTGCCATGTAGAGCCAGCATTGCTTACTCTTTCCTTTCAAGACTGGCAATGCTTCTCAGGCCCCTACCTCCTGCTCCTCTCTCCCCACCTGCCTCAATACCCTAGGGTGGAAGGGAATTTACACTCCCAGAAGAGAAAGTCTGAGACCTTTTGAAAGGGATCTTGGGATGAAATGCAATCAAAACCTCATCCCTGTGACTGAGAGATGCTGTAGAAGAGGTACTGACTTTGGGTAGGAGCTGGGCTGACATCTCATCAGAACTCAATCTGTATTTCTGTGAATGTTAGTGAAGATTTGTCCTGGTTCACTATTGTCTTATTCTATGATTATTTACTGGATGCTTCCAGCAGTTTCCTTAATGCTTCTTCCTCATCACCAAGAATTACAGGTTGGGGTATGTGAGTGAAAGAAGAAGTCACAGTTCAGAGACTACTGAGAATTTATTTTGGCGATAATATTCTATTTTTCCCCTTTTCTCTTTTGCCATTGTACTTGATATTTAAAATCATTATATCTTATGGATGTAAAGCAAATCCCTTTGCCCTGAATTATACTTCTGTGCAATAGGGATATGCCTCATGGTTGAAGATGCCTTATTGTGAATTGACAACAATTCCTGCCTTGGAGGCATGCACAATAATGGCGCATTTTATAACAGGTGACTTTGTGAGGGCAAGGAAATTAGACATCACCCACAATGGCTCATGCTGTGTCTAATGCATGCATTTTCTCATTAAATCCTAAAACAAAACAACTTCATTGATTAATCAGTGTATTTTTCCTAACAAATATCAATTGAGTTGATGTCATTAATTAATATTAACACGCATTGAGCCAGTTCTTTGTAAGTCCTTTACATGTACATTTTCTACTTACTACTTAAATGACCAGGGGAAGTAGATATTGATATTATTCACATTTACTAGGCCAGCAAAGGAGATATACAGGAGCTGAAAAACTTGTCCAATTAGAGAAGGTAGGAGGCAAGGCAGCATCTGAATCCAGGTTGTTCTCCATCCGAAGCTCATGCTGTTAGCCACTCCCCGACATTGCTCCAAATGTTTATTATTATTATAATTAACAGTGGTGCAGTACTTTACCACACACAATAGGCTTGCCCAAACATCTAATTTAATTCTAGCCTAATGACCTGGCACAATGCAATTTCTTTTATATATTTTGCATTTAAAGTTGTATAAAACAGTGTTAAAATACACCCTTAAAAAGCTTGCTTTAAAAGGGTATTAGCAACCAAAAAAAAAAAAAAAAATCAGCAAGGCAAACTAGAAATCTGGATTTTTTTTCACTTCATTAGGACTGAGTACAGCAAAGCTGGACCAGTGCTCATGCTAATTGGTATTCAAAGGACAATTGTCCACTTGGTTTTGGAAAAACAAGCTATTGTAACACATGAGCCTTTGCTTTGAAGTCTAACTTTGCATTACAACTAATTAAGGGAAACACCATCCACATTAACTGGATTTTTAAAGCAATGGATAGAAATACTTTGTAAAATGGGTCACAAGGGTTGGTAAATATGATTAATGAACTCAGGCCAGTAGCTTTTGCCTACAGCTTCAACTTTATAGAGAATGATGCCAAAATTCAAGGTATTCATGTATTTGGGTTAAATCAACCTATGTCTGCATTAGCAGGGGATTTCTGGTTAGAGTGACATTATTTCTGGGGTCTATTCTTTTCTCATATAAAATAATCTAGATGTATCATAAAATTACAGAATCATGAGTTAGTGGGACCCTCCCGGAGGTTAAGTGTTTCCCACTTGTATAGAGAGAAGTCAGAGGCCTCCTAGATGTGATGGCTATTTTTTTTTTTACTTCTTCCTTGCTGTGTGTCTAAAAGATTTATTTTATTTTAAATCATATCATATCTGTGTGCATTTAATGTGAGTCTAAGTGCTCATGGAGGCTGGGGTTCTGGGATCTCTCAGAACTGGAATTCTGTGTGATTGTGAACAGCCCAGTATGGGTGCTGAGAACCCAACTCATGGCCTCTGCCAGAGTCACATGAGATCATAACCACTGAGCCATTTCTTCAGCCTAGGGTATCTTTTTTCCTTTTTTTTCCCCCAATATTAACTTCTCTCATAAGCTCTTGTGATACTTCACTTGGGATTTTTGATTTAGAAAACTCCTGTTTTCTCTGATAACTCCATTATCATCTCCTCTGACCACTGGGAAGAAAATGTGATATCTGACTGATGAAGGGCTAGATTATGGGCACCTTTCTCCAGAATGTCCCTAAGACCTATGCAGGTGATGAGGCACTTTAGATCTTCAGGGGAGTGAAGTACCTACCACTAATTAAACCAAGTAACCAAGGTATCCAAGGTGGGAGATGCAAATCTTCCACTCATCTAACTCCAAGTATTTCCAACTTTCTGTTCTCTGTCTTAGGGATAAAACCAGATCCTCATAAAAGACTTTATAGCCCCAAACCAGACAATGATCTCAATGTTCTAAAGGAATCCAATCATTTTTTTTCCTTATAACTTGAAAGTTTCCATTCTAAGTTTTTTCCTTGGGGAAAAAAAAAGATATTTCCACCTGAATGATTACATGATAGCCCAACAACATGTAAGCTGTTACCGACAGAAGAAGATCAGAACCTTTGATGCTGCTGTAAGAAAATGTCATGAAGAGTGGTGGATTTTCTCATGAGTCTAGAGACTGAGAAATCCAAGACCAAGCTGTCTATAGAAGGTTGCTGCCTGCTTCCAAGATGGCAGCTTTAATACTGTGTCTTCTGGGAAGGGGGAACATTGTATTCTTACATGACAAATAGGAAGAAAGGCACACCAAACAAATAGATAAATAAATGAATGAATGAAGAAAAGCTGACATGGGACCTTATGTAATGGCAGTAGGTTATTCCTGAAGGCAAAATCCTTGTGTGGACACCTCCCTTTCAGTGACTGATCTGTCCTCAGGGTGAATTAAACAGCAACAGCCCAATTAAATTGTTAGTTACTAAGGCAGGTGAAGGAAGTCTTGGTTTCATTCTCCTCAGCACTATAGCAGTGGGGATGTGTCTCTAACACATGAATTACCCTGGACAGTTTTCAGTCCATAGCATCTGGGCTCCTAACACCAGTCTAATCTTATTCTCCACCTCAAATATTTTTCATTTAATATTGAAAACATTTTTGCATGTGAGAACACCCTTCAGGAGACCCTTTGAATGAAAATAGCCAAAAGGTCCTAAGTTTTTAAAGGTCTCTCTTTAAGACATGGATTCAGACATGACCTTCAAGGACGTTTTCCTCAACTCTGATTAGTGGGTGCAACAACCTTTAGCTGAAGAAAAGGACACCCAAAGAGCAAAGCAATAAGAAAGGAATTACTTTGGCAATTACTAGTGTAATTATGAGTCCACCTTTGGAAATAGATGAAGAAATCAGTAGTGGAAAAACATAGTGCCACAGCCTATGAGAACAGAAATGCCAGAATCAGGTAGGCTATTTTGTGGACTTCTTAGGTTGATATATCTTTGGCCTCATTAAAATAATGTGTTTTTTTCTTTCCTCTCAGTACAGTGAATGGTGTTATCTATGTCACTAGTGTTAATAGACCTGATGAGTTACCTAGTATCTGTTAATTAGTATGAATTTTGGCCTTGTCATCTCTTAAATGGAAATAATCTAACTAACCAGTCTACTCATAAATAACACATAAGCTTAAAAACTAAGAAAACTGGGAAAACCATTTTGGTTTTGAAATGGATTATTGAGCTTTCTTTAAGCTTCTCTTCAGTGAGAGGCGGCTTTATTGTCTGTGATGGTTAATCTTATTATCGGGGCTGGAGAGAATGATCAGTAGTTAAGAGCACTGGCTATTCTTATAGAAGCCCTGGATTTGGATTCCAGCAAATATAAACATCTGTAACTTTAGTGTCAGGGAATCCAATGCCCTCTTCTGACTTCCACAGGCACCAGACACCCATGTGGTACACAGACCTACATGAAAGCAAAACATTCATACATATTACAAAAACAAAACAAACAAACCCAATCCCCAAAACCCAGACAACAAAGGTTCATTGTCAACTTGACTTTAGAATTACTTAGAGACACATTTCCTGTTGTGTCAGTGTAGGTATTTGCAGAGGGTTTTAACCATGAAGGGAAGACATTTCTGTAGGCTGGG
Organism: Mus minutoides; assembly: GCA_902729485.2. Classification (NCBI taxonomy): domain Eukaryota; kingdom Metazoa; phylum Chordata; class Mammalia; order Rodentia; family Muridae; genus Mus; species Mus minutoides. Next base: position 158,430 of record LR751267.1, on the reverse strand, counting down.
GTTACAGACTAACTGAAAACTGAGAAACTAAGCTGAGTATTAGCATTCACTTCTCTCTGTTTCCTGACCACAGAGACAATTTGAGCATCTTCTTCACACCCCTACTGAGCCTTTCCTGCTGTGTTGGACTATAGCTCCTTAAACTGTGAGCCAAAATAAGTCTTTCTTTCCTAAAGTTAGCTTCGCTGGATATTTTGTCACAGGAATGAGAAATTTAACCAATGCTAAGTAATGACTTTTGTCCCCCAGGTTTCTGCAGGGTATGGAAGAAAGAAACAAAAACAAAAACAAAACAAAACAAAACCCAAGAAAACAAAACAAAGCATTTGTGTCCTTCTTGAGTTGAGAAAGGCCTTCAGTCACCTTGATTTAACCTGTCCACATTAGGTCAATAAAATGAGAGAAAATACCAGATACATTTGTGAGCACAGTACCACTTTCCAAAGTATAGGCTTTCTTCTGCCCATGATGAGCAAGCCTGCTTCCAAAGCTTACCAAAACCGCATTGTAGCAGAGCTCCAACTGGATCCATTAAGGCCTTTATTTAAGCAGTTTGAACCTCCTCTAGTTACTTTTATACTTCAAGAATGTAAGAAAGAAAAATATATGAGATTTTTGTGTCTTTTTTTTTGGGGTGGTGGTTATGGAGCCATGCAATATCAACTATTAAATAGGTCTATGTGGCTCTTCAAACCTTCCATTCCCATTTTAGATGAAGACAGTTTTCTTGGAGTCCCTTTTCTCTTTGCCTCATTTTGAAGATACCGGATGCAGTGCATTTTGCCAGTAGTTCACACTGGCAATTATGGATATCCCAAGAATAACTGAAGCCATAGCATGATAAAATAATAATCTGAGCACACATCTCTGAGAATTGAGATAGCATTCAAGGTCTCAGTCCAGACTCAGAGTCTTGTATGCCCCTCCTCTCTACTGCAGAGATGCCCTGTGACTCTGAAGACACTAAGGCGTGGCTCCACTGGCTCACCTTCAGTACCAGGGACATGATAACTGTCAGCTCTCCATCAATCCTTTTCTGTCTTTTTTTATTAGATATTTTCTTAATTTACATTTCAAATGCTATTCCGAAAGTCCCCTCTCCCCTCCCCCCTCCCTGCTCCCCTGTCCACCCACTCCCACTTCTTGGCCCTGGCGTTCCCCTGTATTGGGGCATATAAAGATTGCAGTACCAAGGGGCCTCTCCTCCCAATGATGGCCAACTAGGCCATCTTCTGTTACATAGATGCTGTCATCCTTTATGTCTTAACCATAATTTCTTAGCTCCTCACCTTCAATTTAGAATGAGACTACACACACACACACACACACACACACATACATTCTTATCTGCATAACACCATTACAGCATTAGTTACATAAGAATATATTCTTCTTCATGAGTAGACAAATGAAGTGAAGATTTTGAGTTACATGCTCCTCTCAGACCACAAGTGCAGCGCAAGGACCAACTATTGAGCCACCGACCATTGAGCCAGCTGCCAGTTCTGTCACTAGACTATGGAAGCATATTCCAGGATTTTCCTCTGAGAAGGTCAAGATCATAAATGTGATATAAATAATGTAACAAATCATATAATTCCCTGGACCAAAGTGTGTCCTTGGAATAAAATCCACTAGTTATCATGTGGAACCGTGTGTTACTCTGCATGCATTTATGAATATGTGCATTCACCTCAAGTTCCCTGGCCACCTCTTTATCAAATTGAATTATTTTAATTTTTTCCGATTAATACTGTTTGACCTCCATTAAGACCCTTGATTTCATACTATGAAATGTGCTGAGAATGCTTGGTGTATGTGGGAGTTCTAGTTCAACCTCTGAAAATTTGAAATCACATTAGGCTATAATCAGAGCAAAGAAGCAAGTAGCAGAGTATTTCTCTGTGTAATAGAAAAATCAGAGAAATGCAATATATATGAAAACACACACACATACATACACACACACACACACACACACACACACACACACACACACACACATGCTGTAGAATGTCAAATGGCTACTCAATAAATACCTGTCTCTTAAATTTCAAAACCTGAAAACGAAAATGAAAATGACATAGAATTCTCAACTATTTTGCCTCCAGAACCTTAGTCTTAAAACCCATTGGGAGAAACAGTCTTCTAGAAGCCTGTTTTAATTTTGGTTTTCCTAGAAGCAAGCCCTGGGAAATAGAATCAGGTAAAAAGTTTACAAGAGATGGGGGTGGTGTACATGTGTGTGTGTGTGTGTGTGTGTGTGTGTGTGTGTGTGTTTATGTGGGTGATTGCTAGGAAACTGGTTGTGCAGGTTATGTGGTGCCAAGAATAGAGTTTCATACATGTTAGCCAAGGACTCTACCAACATTCAGGCCTATATTTTCGATTTTAAGATTCCATATGATCCTAAATACTGAGAAAGCACTTACACACACTTGGCTGTTGACCCTGGTACCCTACTAAGGATCTTGGAAGACTGCACAGGTCAATCTTGTTTTTCTCTCATCTACCTGGACATAGTTAGTGAAGTAAAATGTCACCAATCTGGCTAGGTCTCTTCTAAACAGTGCCTAATGATTTATAAAAATTTTTGGCTTTCTGAAATATGATCCATGAGCCTCCAGGTAGCAATATGGGAAGAAAGATGAACTTTTTAGAATGATCTTTTAGATATAATTGACTTGTGTGTATCTAATTTTAGCTGAAATCACTTCTAGCTCTGAGCTAACAGTGAGAAGACTCAATTTTAGTTGCAGCTTTGCTATTCATTAACTGTGTGGATTTGGGCAAGCCTTCCCTCCCTCTGTTAATAATGACTGTCATCTAGTTGACTAAGTGCTAGGTGTTTTGCTAAAAGCTGTATGTTCATTTTCTCATTTAATTTAAACATAACCCTGTGAGGTGAGTCTATGACTTGCCCTATTTTCAGCTAAGTAAAATTTAAGTGACTCACCCAGAGTGGAAGAACTAATAAGTGACAGAATCAGAGCTCAAAGTCCAGGTTGTCTGACTCAAGTCTCTTCAAGTCTCTGAGCATAACCATTGTGCTATACACTACTTGTACTTTTTAACATATTGTATTCTGACAGTTAAATAGACTTGGTACAGGATTCACAGGAAACTGCCCAAGTTTGCAAAGACTTTCTCAAGACTTCATAGTATTTCAGCTACAGAGTGGATATGTACCCTAAATCATCCCCCAGTTCTAACAGTGAGTTGCCCCAAGGAGCATCTCTCACCCTGACTTTTATTCCACCAGATAGGGGGTGGCTGATCTCTGCTAGTTCCACCATCTTAAGATTAGGCATGTGATTCACTACGGAGCTGATCAGCATATTGTAGCCAGGCATTGTAGTTTTTGCTTCAGACTTGATCATGTGACTTAATTCATGCTCAGGCTATTTGTCTTGCCTTTTGGAGGTTAATCTGAATACAGGAAGATATAGGCCCACAGCTGAAAGCAGTCAGCCACAGTTGCCATAGAAACAATAAAAATGGGTTCAACCATCAACAAGTGGTACCTCCTGAAATTTATAAGCCTCTGTACTGTAAGGGGAATTGTTACGTGACTGACAAGCATTAATGGAATAGGAGAAATAATCTCCAAAAATGCTCAACATCCTTAACCCTCAGAGAAATGCAAAATAAAATTCATTTGAGATTTCATCTTATCCTTGTCAGAATGGAATAACCAAAGAAAACTGACAAGAAATGCCGGTGGGTACGTGGAAGAGGGGAACAACCATGTGAAAAGTGGTGCTGACGTTATGTACTACATCAATGTGGAAGTTCTTCAAGAGGATAGAAACCGATGGAGCACATGATCCAGTTACACTATTCCTTAGCCTTATTCACAGATGGCCCTAGTTCTTCCCACAGGGATTGATTCTTATACATGTTCCTTGAAGCAGCTGAGATGATATAACCGAGGTCAGTCGGTGCCATCAATGATGAACAGACAATGAAAATCTGCCTATACACAATGGAATTTTATTCAGCTGGAAAGTGAAATTATGGAATTTTCAGCAAGGAAATGGAACTAGAAAAAAATTATACTGAGTGATGTAACAGAGACACCCCGAAAGACAGTCTCAGAGTGTTCTGATTCACATGAGGATCCTGTAGTTGAAGGTTTATATTTGTGTGAGAAACTGGTCATAAACAAACATAGGTTTGTTTGATCAGGTTCAAAGAGGGTAGACTAGGTACAAATGGCCACTCTAATCTCTTGATTCAAGCCTTATCTGAATGAGGGCTAAGGCTACAAGTAATAGATCCAATGTTTTAATTTTTAGGGCACTGCTAGAGGTTGGGGGAGGGTTGTGTTTTTGTTACAGGCCACCAGAAATGAGCTATTCATCATGCTTCTTTTCTGGCACAAACCAACTAAATTTTGACAAAGTAAGCAGTTTCCTTAGCACCTGGCCTGGCCAGGGGATGCCAGGCGTTGAATCATCTCTAATTATTGCATGATAGATATTATTACAGTGGATGGGAAGGGGCCTAATTTATCATATGATAAAATATCAGTTAAGTAATCTGATGAAACTTCATGACTCCCTCCTGCCAGAGGGCTTCCTGATCATTTGCGGCTCTCTGGAAGACATTAATTGCTAATAGTCAATGTGCATTGCGAGACAATGAAGTGCTGCCTCAGATGCCTGTGAGCCTTAAGATGCCATCCCCTTCATTTCTTTGAAATTACATTTGAACTTTAAAACCAAAACAATCACTTAGGTTGAGGCAATATGACTTGTTTGAATTATCTCCCCATAAGTCCTTATATTTCATTGGCTTGTAGTATTCGAAGCATGGGTGAGGCCTTTGGAGAATAGCTTTCCTAGCGCCCTCATTTACCAGACAAGGAGGTGGCAGCTAGACATTGGTATGAGTCACATGGGACTTGTGGACTATCATAAGCTAGATGCGAGGTCTGTTGATGCTACACAAGGGTAAATTTCCTACATTACCTCTGCTCTCCTGGTTGGTTCTGAATGAGCTGATATATGACTGTATACTAGAAGAGCCAAAGAGACATGGGAAGTGAATACAACTTGGTCAGGAGAGAATTTGCCTTGCTTACAATTTCTCATCTACTCTTTTTGTGATGGGCTGAAGCGATACAAATGCCTCCTGGATGGTCATCCAGTCAGGAAACTTCCCTAGTAATTAAGATAAAAACAACACAACACGACACAAAACAAAACCCTAAAACAATCAAACCTTGTCAATTTGTTCCTACACGGTAAAAGAATTTGTGATGAAGTTTTGGTGACTGGAAAAGAAAATAAGATTTTTGTATGACTTAATAAAACTCACTAATTATAGATGACACATAGTATTTGTCTATTTTCTTTTGGCTTCAGATTAATAGATTCTATGATCAGACAGTTTCATGATCAAATCAGAGCTATTGACACACAAGTCATCTAACGTATTCATCATGTGTTTGTATTGGGGATATTCAAAACATTCTCTACTAGCTATTTTAAAATATTCAATTTATTATGATACCCATAGCTACTATATTTTGCTATAGAACCTGTCCAGTTATTCTTCTTACAAAGGTATACTTCCATGCTCAGTAATTACCCTCTCTCATCTCCCAGATTCCCCTGCCTCTCATTATAGTAGGCATGTTCCATACCACTGCCCAGAAATACTAATAGAACCTGTTTGTGCCGTTAGCTACCCTTGATGATGGAATGATGCATTTAGTCATTGTATTCTGTAAGCCTGCATGTTTCTCTACTTCAGATTCATTGTATGGACCAACATTTCAATTTTGTAAGGTTTACAGACAATGACAGAGAGTATTAAATTTATTTTGGGGGTCCCTGTATTGTCCATTATGCACTAAAGCCACTAAGCAATTAACCAAAGTACAGCAATTCTATCTTATATTAATTCATCATGATTTTTTCATTTCCTAAAGACATAATTAGTACATTATTATCAGTAATTTTACAGATTAAGAAATCCGAGAAGAATTTGGGAGGGCCCACTAAGAGACTCAGAAGTTCAAATACTTCTTCGGCTTTTTGGCTTTTACTTCGGTGACACTAAATAACCAGAAGTGTCAACGACTGGCCCTGAGGTTGGTTAATAGAGAGCAAGGTCACCACTCAGCCTCTGGAAGTGAAGAGAGTTGGCAGAAAAAAAATTTACCCTTTGAAATGAACTTGGATAAGTGATGGCCATGTGCTACAGCCATCAGCACTGTATCACACACAGAGGAGTAAAGCCCCTAAGACTCCGAGCCTTTGATTGATGATACAATGGCAGAAAATAAGAGCCTCAGCTCAGAATTAGAAATGTGTTACCAATTTAGGGAGCAAATGTAAATTTCAACCCTGAAATGAAATAATGACCACCTGGTCGCTTGGTGATGACCATCAGCAGTACTCATGTCACTATGAGGAGAAGTATTTGTGCAAGGAACCCAAATAGGTCCTACTATGATGTTCCCTGTAGTAAGATAGGAGAGACATAATTCCATCTTCTTTTTCCTTAAAATAATAAGCAAGTGAATTGACTAAGCTAATATTAACAGTGCGCTTGATCAACTGGAGGTGGTTTTTTTTTTGACAGGACTCATCTTGACACCCAGTTCTATTTTATGGAAGATCTGTTTAAAGCTGAGGGGATGTCCTTTAGAAAACATTAACACTCAAGGACTCCCCACTCTCTAGTAGTAAAGTGTATTTATAGGCTAGAAATGTTAAAGGTTAGTGGGCAAGTTTACTGCTGGCTCAGTGCCCCGTCTCTGCAGCTTTCTGAAATTTCTTGTAGTGAAGGAAGAAAGAGCCTTCTGATGGAAACTGCCTTCTTGGATCCCTGGATGAGGTTGAAAGGGAGCAAGAAACTGATCTGAGATAACCATTTCATACAAGTGACAGGCATCATGAAGATGGTCACATTAACTGTGTGAGAATCCTCCCAAGAGGCTTTTCACAAAAGCACCCCAACAAAATAGCAACTTCCATAGCAAACGCCTTGAACTCAGGGGGAGAATGAGGAGCCAGGCAGCGGGAGGTTAGTGTAAGGCTTTCTTCCTCTCAGCGGCCTCGCATCACTCAGGCATTTGGGGTTCCCAATCCTGTAAGTCCAAGTCTTTTTGACACTGTGCAGTTGTGCGGTTGACCTCCATTTGAACGCTTCTTTAAGAACTTCACAATGCCCAAGAGAGAAGGGCATATCCATTCTACTAACTGAAATCCTTCATTTCGAAGATTAAGTAATTAATGTACTCCTCAGCAAATCCTTACTGAGTGTCTATTGGGGAGGGGGGAATTTTAGTGTCTCATAACCCAGGAAAACTGCTTCTTTAAGGAAAGCAGCTTTGGACCATGCACAATGTTATTTTCCCCAAATAGACACAGTCTGTGCATCATAGAATTTAAAATCTAGTCAAGACAGACTGGAATCAAGTAGATAGATTGATCAATAAAGGATTTACTAGTTCTAAGTACTAAGAAAAACCAAAGTTCTGAATATCAGAAGATAATGGAAAGAAGAGAAAAGCCAGATCTGAAGGTGGACTATACCTGTTCAGGACCAATGAAGAAGGTAATAGTTCATGGCAGACTGTCAGCTGAATCACCAAATCTATGCCACCAGTCATGTTCTAGGTACTGAAAACAAAGCTGTCAAAAAAAAAAAAAAAAACCCTTGACTTTACTGGGACTTTCTCTAATCTTTTTTTTTTTTTTTCAACTTTTATTAGATATTTTCTTCATTTACATTTCAAGTGTTATCCAGATAGTTCCCTATATCCTCCCCCCTCCCGGCCCTGCTCCCCTACCCACCCGCTCCCACCCCTTGGCCCCGGCGTTCCCCTGTATTGGGGCATATAAAGTCTGCATAACCAAGGGGCCTCTCTTCTCACTGATGGCCAACTAGGCCATCCTCTTCTATATATGCAGCTAGAGACACGAGCCCAGGGGGTACTAGTTAGTTCATGGTTATTCTTCCACCTATAGGGTTGAAGACCCCTTCAGCTCCTTGGGTACTTTCTCTAGCTNGTTCCTCAGAAAATTGGACATAGTACTACCAGAAGATCCTGCAATACCTCTACTGGGCATATATCCAGAAGATATTCCATCTGGTAACAAGGACACATGTTCCACTATGTTCATAGCAGCCTTATTCATAATAGCCAGAAACTGGAAAGAACCCAGATGTCCCTCAACAGAGGAATGGATACAAAAAATTTGGTATATCGACTTTCTCTAATCTTAACTTGAACATAGAGATAACAGATAAAGGAGTAGATGATGCCATGTGTCTTGTATCTCTAATTACCTTGGAGAAGTAAGGAAAGCAAAGCAGGCAATGGGGATAGCATTGATTGTAAGGGTGTGATTTGGGAAGCTCTCAGTGGTGTTGGTAGACCTAAGCAGGTGCTGGAAAGAAGCAAGGGAAAGAGGCATGTGGATATACCAAAGAAGAACATAAAAGAGTTGTCCTGTCTAATATGGTAGACCCTACCTACATGTAGCACCCATGTTTACACTGAATTTAAATTTAGTTGTTTTTTGCTGTAAGATATCTATTCCTTAGCCACCATGTCATATCTCACAGTGACTGTTTTGGAGAGTGCAGATATAGAGAATTTTGTTATGTTGTTATGAAAAATTTTAATTATAAAAAGGAGTGCCTAGTATGAAGTGCCCTCAGAGGAAAGGAGGTGTGCATCATTTGCAGATTAGCAGGAGGGAGGGCGTGGCAGGAACTGAAGACTGAATGGGAGAACTGGAAGGCAGGGGCAGGGAGAAGGACTCAGCAGTTTGCATTGATGATGCTCATATTAGGTCTTGAAGAAATTTGAAGCTTGTGAGATTCCACTGTCAGATGAGAAGCCACAGGGAGGTTTTGAGCTAAAGAATTGTAGGCTTAATACTGTACTTGAGAGGTCCATTATAACTACTGTGTCAAGAATAGCAATATGGAGTCCAAAGGCAGAAGCAGGGAGACCAGTTAGGAGACTTTTAGAGCTACCAAAACATTAGAGAATAGTAGTTAGGTCCTGGTTAAAACAGATGAAATTCTATCTATCTTTATGGTAGACCAATTCGAATTCATCAATAATTTGTAATGATGATGACATGGATTTGTAATGATGATGATGATGATGATAATGATGATGATGATGATGATGATGGTTGTATAATTAGAGAAAAAGCAGCTCATGTCTGATTTTATCCCAAGGTTGATGCAATGTGGTTTGCCAATTGAACATAGGTATGCATGGTGAGAGAGGAAGAGGAGTCTGGATGAATTCAAGATCTGAGAGCTGGAATACACTTATTGTTAATTGACAAAAGGAAAATTTGGGGAGGCACATGCTTGGGGTTGAGCTTTGAACTTACATGAAGTTTGAAATGACTATATGATATCAGGGTAGAGAGGAAAATTAGGCAGTTTGAGTTGAAGACTGGAATACACTTGTAACAATTAGAGCCCAGCAACTGGAGGGGTGCATGTGAAGGAAGAAGTAGGATGCAAACTGAGCAAGAGGCACTTCACTTTAAGGAAAAGGAGAGATGAGAGAAAACTAACAAAGACAAGCAAGATCGTGTCTTTACAGTAGGCAGAAAACATAAGAGAAGTAACTTTCTGGGCAGAGGTGTGATCAATGCCCCATCCAGTCTTGTTTCCCATTATTCAAGTAAGATTATTTCAAGTCACTCACTCGGTTTAGCAGCATGAGGCCATTGGTATGTTTGTCAGGACCACCTTCAGGGAAATAGATTCAAAGGAGAGATTAAGGAAAGTCATTTTTTGCTTTAAAGGACAGTTGAGAAATGAAATTATAGCCACAGGGAGAACCAGGTCAAGATTGTCATGTTTTGTGAAGGTGAGGGAGATCAAGCTCACTTGGATACTGGCACAGATCATTCAACAGAAGGGAAATTTAATTATGTATGGAAGAGAGGCAGCAAATGTTAGGGAATATCCTGAAGTAGTCAGGAAAGGAATGGGATCTATTGTACACCTGGGAAATGAGTTTAAGTGAGACCAGCTGGTCATGAAACACAGTAACAGAGGGAAGGCAGAATGTGTAAACACAGACCCAGTGGATAGGTAGAAGTGGCTTGAGAAATCCAGTGTCCCTTCTGTTGCCTTCTGTGTCCCAGTGGAAGAAGAAGAGATGAAGTCTTTCATTAATCCAGAGTGAGGGTTTGGAAAGAAGTAGACAACTAGAGAAAGTCACATGAAAGAGTTCTTAGGATAGGGAGCATATTAGGAAGTGCCAGTAAACCACTGGCCATGCCTAGGAACCATTTGGTTTGTCCTGGGACATTTTAATGATGACGACTTTACTCTCATCCGTTTATACAAATACACACACATTCAAGGTTCACAGAGGGTTGAGTTTGCTTAGGGTAGGGTTTAGATAGAAGAAAAGAAAATAATCAGGTCTTGGGAGTAAGGGTTGTGATACCAAATGTCATGATACTCAAGCAATGTTAGCCAAGACAGAAAGATGTAAGTGGGATTGGGGAGATAGTCAGAGTGCTTGCTGTGTAAGCTTGCTGTGTAAGCATAAGGACCTGAGTTCCTATTCCCAGCACCAATATAAAGATCTTAATTGGCTTTGCATGCCTGTAACCTCACCATTGAGGGTCTGAGACAAGAGCTTGATGATCATCATGACTTGTCATAATGGTCAGATTCCAGTTCAGTGAGAATCTTCCTCTTAAGGTTAGGGTCAGGTGGAAAGTAATATAGGATGACATGTATGGCCTCTACGTTATTATATACCTGCCTTCTCATGTGCATACACCACTAACACTCATCACTACACATGCACACAGTGCACACACACACACACACACACACACACACACACACACTCTTTTGAAAAGAAAGATGAGAGGACACGGGATTTTAAGGACAAGAACAGAGCTTTAGCATCAATAGACTTCTTCACCTATCTACTGTAAACAGAGGGTCCCTTCTAGCTGATGGGAAAACACTGGAATCTACTTTCCATAGGCATAGAGGCATTGCCCAGGCATTGTTCCTCAGTGCTGGGTGATTACAGTATTTCTGGGTCTCAAGATTGACAGACACGTGATTATAGAAGTGCTAAAGCAAAGTGCTTTACTGCTATGCTACATCCCTAGCCCCAGAGCTACTATGAGTAGGCTTGTTATACATCAAGCTATACACAAGTCTCTCTTTACCTCTTCACTGTGTGGCACTGAACAAAGAGCTATTTTTGCCTTGAAAGTCCTCATCTCTGTCACTGTTAGTTGGATCTCTTTTATGAAATGAGGGGGTTTCAATGTATGGATGCATTTGCTAACTTCTTGTTGTTGTCAGTAGGATTCAAGTGATTTTTTTTTTAACTTGGCAAAGTATAATTATTCCTTTCCTTGGGAACTGGTTAGCTTCTCTCAGTCATTGTACTCAAAGGTCAGCCAAAGGGCCAGTAGGGAGCGATGGCCTGTTATATTTTCCTAATTGACTTCCTCTACAGTATGACACAGTAGATAATCTACCCTGTTTTTGTGAATTGAGCAGCAAATTTGCTTGTGACCTTGAGCAAAGTACTCAATACTCTGAACTTAAATTTCTGTATGTGGATATTCAGATAACTATACCTTTCTTACTTAAACCATGAATGTACATAGAATCAAATAACAAGTGTGCGCTCCATTATAAATGATGTTTATGTAACTGTAGGACCTTGTTGTTACTAGCACTATCTGTATTCGTTTCTAACCTCTGATAAAACTGACAGCTTTGCAGTATGGACTCATGCAGTCCTGCCCCCGTGTTCCTATACATGGTTTACACAGGTATTAGCTGAAACCTCTCATGGTACTTTTGTAGCTAACATTTCCAGATAGAAACTGAGTGCCATGAGTTTGAAAACCATGTTTATTCCTGGTTATATGTTTATTACATGGTCAAGACATAGTAAACGTTCAATTAGTATTTGTTGATTCAGTCGCTCCATCAATAAGTTGGTGAGAACTGGAGAAACATACTTTCACAGAACAATTCTAGATACAGGCCCATGTTCTAATCACACCAAGCCATTTACATTTCCAAGAACATCATTTTATTTCACCCCTGTTCCTCGACTACACTGTTATACCCACTGGAATTTTATTCCCAACCTTTAAAAAAAATATGGAGAAGGACTGATCATACAATAATGTCCATTTTGAAGGTTTCTCATTATCCTCATTAAAAACAGGTCCCTCGGGCTCCGAGCATTGCTAAGTGATAGAGTGGATGCTTATTATGCATCAGGCCTAGATTTAATTTCAAGCTCTAGAAAAAATAAATTCACATTCACAGTCTACATAGAGTGTTATATTCACATTGACCATAATGTCGTGTTATAGTAGGGATATAGGTGTTTTTATTATTATGTTATGGGTTCTTAATGGAAAAATATTAATCTTACTTTATTTTCAACGGCCAGGGACAACTGCTATACCATGAAAGTAGAATGCTTAGTCCTGAGAAATGTCCCTTGGTTAAGTGGGTTGGCAAGCAATCTCTGTGTTTATTACTTTAAAAGCATTGTCTTTAGTATCTGATGGGGGATAATTACTAGTATTAGATCTCTTTTGTAGGTGAGAGAAAAGACTTACAGAAATTAAGGCCCTGTCTAAGGTCTTATTTAAGTAAGTGGCAGACCATGTACGTGACCCTAGACTGTTTGACACTGGAGTCCATGCTTCCAATCCCGTAGCTGTAAAAACTGAAGATTTAAAATACAGTACTCTGGGGCTGCAGAGATGGATCAGAGGTTTAGAGCACTGACTGCTCTTCCAGAGGTTCTGAGTTCAATTCCCAGCAACCATATGGTGGTTTGTAAACATCTATAATGAGTTCTGGTGCCCTCTTCTGGCCTGAAGACATGCACACAGGCAGAACACTGTATACATTATATATATATATATATATATATATATATATATATATATATATATATATATATATATATATAAAATGTCATGAGTACCTGTAGTTGTTGTTTCCAGATGCCTGTTTTGCAGACAATTGCATGGAAGACAGAATTCTCTGAAAATATGCTGTAGAGAAGTCAGCTATTTTTTCTTACATCAGTACAGTTATTGCCACCTTGCAACTTTATTCCCTTTAGCAAACTAAATTCACATCTCTTAATCCCTTCTTGAAAACTTAATTTTCCTCTCCCAAAGCTACTGTGATTCTAGAGAGAGGCAGGAATTAGCAAGTGTGAAAGAAAAAGAAAAAAAATAAGATAACTAGAAAAAAAAGTAACACAGATTGTTTGTTTTATAATTCAGTTTGTTATGAAGCAAATCATTATGTGGGAAACATAACAAAAGATTCAGGCAAAAGCCATCAGTGGATGCTGCTCTCAGAGCCTTCTCCAGGAGGGTGATTACAGCAGCAAAGGATGACTTTATGCAGAGAAACAAGATAGCTACGCAAATTACAGGACTGTGAAACAGGGGACATTTGTTGTAGGAGCCTGATGCTCTGAGAGTGGGGACCCTGTGATGGTAGTTCCTGCCAAAGTGGTGCAGGATCTAATCATGGAAAAAGATCTGACAAAACCCAAATTCAAAGGCATTCTATAAAACAACCCGCCTGTTCTCTTAACAAACTGTCAGTGCTATAAAATATAAGGACGGAACCACAGCTCATCCAGCTTAAAGGAAAGTAAAAGAAGAAGCACACAGACATAAAAGCTAAGTGAAATACATAATCTTGGACTTTTCGTTATTATATAAAGAATATTGCTATGATAATCTGAAAAATCTAAATAACAGCCATTGATTAGATAACATTTGATTCATATTGTCTCGATTCTGTAAATTCTGTTGTGGTGATGTAAGAATATTCTTTGTTTTATGAAATATCCAGGAGTATTTAAGAACAAAGAAGTATATGTCCATAAATTATTTTTCTAGAGAAGAGACAGACAGATTTTTCAACAGAACCTATGTAGAACATACCTAATCTACCTGAGAATTATAGAGAATGTTCTACTGTCCTTACAACTTTTTTGTGTGTTTAATTATGATAGAGTTGAAAATGTAAACAGTGTAAGTCATTTACCTGTTTACCTCCATGAAACTACCTTGTCATTATAAAATAAGTAAAATGACCCTGCCGTTATGTTACTTTCTCTCTGTCTGTATATCCATTGGGAAGCTGAGGATGCCTGTTCTCAGAGCACTGAGTTTTGCTATCAAGAAACTGAAACCTGAGTCTTGTGCACTATTTTGAAGGCCTTGCTACATCACCACTTTTTTTGACTCCAACCCATAACATTGAGCATTGTGTGAAGCAATCTTCAGTCCTTCTAGAACATTCATTTCTGGTTTTTCTAATGTGTTTTGGGCATTTCAGCAATTATGTAATCTTCTAGACACAGTTTGTGATGACAGCCTTAGGACAGGTTTCTCTTCACATGACACCATGAATCCAACCAAGAGAAATTCCAGGATAGGTTTTTGCCCTTTCAGGGCGTTTGATCCTTAGAACACATGTGGTGGAAGGGAAGAGCCAACACTTGCACCTGTACACACACACACACACACACACACACACACACACACACACACACATTGTATTTTTTTCAATTTTTAGGTAAATAAATGTCATATTGATGATCACAGAAAAAAAATTTCTTTGACAACAGATTTCTTCTGAGTTGGAAAAGGACTGATTCATTTCCAAAAGCTCCAGGTGTGTTTCAGCTCCTACCTTCCACTGAAGCATGGAATATGTGGTCTGATGGGAAACTTAGGGACAAGGGGAGTGGAGCTCAGCTTCAGCATATGCCCTACAAGCTCCTGAACACTTGGCTGAAGGTGCTTCTCCAGTCACTGACTTCCTTCTTCCTTAAGTAGAGGCAATGAGGCTTAAACCTTTCTCTAGCCTCTCAGAGGTCCTGTGATGGATGGAAATGCCATTTGCAAACTGCTGCGAGTCCTTTGCTACAGAGGTATTTAAGTAACAAAGCACCCTCATCAGCATACAGTCAGCAACAGCTACAAAGCCAGTGCCAAGAGACTGAGGCTCTTTATGTTAGCAAGATTTAGAATGTGCTGTGGATAGCTGTGCATGGGGGTGGGGGAGTGAGGGGGTGGGGGTGGGGGTGGGGTAGATTACTTCCCTTTCCTACACCAGCCAATCTTATCTCAGTTCTATTTTTTCATGCAATTATACACTGTAAATGAGCTAATTACTTGTCTGTAGTAATTATAGACAATTGTCCTTTTAATAATACAAATTTAAAAGGGGCAGGGACCAAGTCAATTTTATATTCCTGATATCCTATGGCAAATTGTAGGAGCTCAAAAAGGATTGAACTATATACAATCTATGATGAAAAAAGTTTCAAACACATTTCTGTTTTCATTAGCATATATTCATCATACACAGTACTGTATAATCTAAGGACATTGCTTATGTAAGTGTATAATGTATTTTGTTCATATTCTCCAATTATCCCTATTTCTCCCTTTCCTCTCCATTCCCTACTTCCATTTGATCTTTTCTTTTCTTGCCAGGCGAGTATCTACTTTAGTGTCATATATGCATACATGATATATATCTATATATCATCTATCTATCTATCGATCTATCTAAAATCTAGGTATCACAGATGAGAGAAAACTGATGACATTTCTCTTTCTGAGACTCATTTATTTCACCTTACTTTATTCTCTCTGGCTCCATGATTTAGCTACCATGAATAGTGAGGCAATAAATATAAATGTGCAAGTTTCTCTGTGATACTTGATGTGGAGTCTTTTGAGAAAATACCAGGAACGACATTCTGGGTCATATAGTACGTCTACTTTTAGATTCTCGAGGAATATCCATGCTGATTTCTAGAGTGTTTGGAACAGGTTGCATGCCCACCAACAGAGCACATCCATACCAGCCTTGTGATTTGTTTTCCAAATGACTACCAATCTGATTGTCATGAAGTGAAATCTCAACATTGTTTCAGTTTGCATTTCTCTGATGACTGGTGAAGTTGAACATTTTTTCAGATTCTTTAGCCATTTATATTTCCTCTTTTGAGAATGATTTATTGTTAGCCCACTTGTGCATAGAATTATTTGATTTCTCATTGATTAGGGTTTTTAATTCTTGGTATATTCTCTTATTACTCTGTCAGATGTATAGCTATCAAAGATTTTTTTTTCTCGAATTCTTTAGTCCATTTCTTCATTGGTTGTTTCCGCTGCTGTACAGAAGCTTCTTGGCACTATGAAGTCGCATTTATCACCCAAACTCCGGGAACTGTGTTTAGGAATCCCTTGCCTATGTCTATAACTTGGATTTTTTTTACCCCCTATTTTTTTTTTCTTTAACAGGTTCCAAGTGCTGATCTCTATAAATGCAGAATGGAACTAGATCCCTGTATAATCTCTCGCCCTTTGTAAAAATTCAATCCCCAATGGCTCAAAGACCTAGGGAAATCACGACACCTTAATATTTGTGACACGTTGGATCTCATTTTCAGGTTGTAGTTCCATAGACACATAGGTAATTTGCAATAAATGTGGGTTTTAAAATCCCAGTTAAGGGCTGGTGAGATGGCTCAGCGGGTAAGAGCATCCGACTGCTCTTCCGAAGGTGATGAGTTCAAATCCCAGCAACCACATGGTGGCTCACAACCACCCGTAATGAGATCTGCCGCCCTCCTCTGGTGTGTCTGAAGTCAGCTACAGCGTACTTATGAAGAATAATAAGAAATGAATCCTTGAAGCTGGGCGTGGTGGCGCATGCCTTTAATCCCAGCACTGGGGAGGCAGAGGCAGGTGGATTTCTGAGTTCGAGGCCAGCCTGGTCTACACAGTGAGTTCCAGGACAGCTGGGGCTACACAGAGAATCCCTGTCTCGAAAAACCAAAACCAAAAAAAAAAAAAAAAAGAAAGAAAGAAAGAAAGAAAAAAAGAAACAAATCCTTGGACCGGAGAGACCATCCGGAGTGAGCGGGGCTGTCCGGAGTGAGCGGGGCCAAACGGGAAGGCCAGGGCGAGCAGAACAGATCAGAGCAAGCGGGTTGACCAGAACAAGGGAAAAAAATCCCAGTTAAGGACAGCAATAAGTTAAGTTGCAAGTGCTACTTTATAAGAGGGTATCTTAAGTGTGATTGTGAGCTTCTTCAGGAAACACACTATGGTTTGGTAGAAGAGAAACATATGAAGAAAGTTAATTCTTATGTTTGAAATGGGGTCTGTGTGTCACGTTAGGTTACATTTTGTTATTGCATAAAATGCATCAGTTTTATTTTTAAAAGATCCTGGGCTCCTGCCTTACTGAAGAATAACATCGTTCAAAACCCTTTTGTAGCTCCTCTGAACATACAGAATGAAGCCCAGGACTTCATTGTGGCCCTAAGTCTTCTTCACCATTGAATTATTAAATACTATAGTGGTTAGAAGCATGGGATGCAGGGTTAAACAAATGCCCTGCATTTTGGGTAACCTTGAGAAAATGGCTTAACTTGCTAAGCCTCCATTTTCTCCTGTATGAAAGGTGGCAGCGGTGAGTAGAGAATGAAGTCCATCCCCTGGGATTACTTTGAAGATAAAATGAAAATTGAGCATATAAAGCACCCATCCGTGTGCACAGACTGTTGACAAGGCTCCTAATATTTATCTTTGCCACATGTTTCCAGGTCCAGAATCTCAGTTCCTGGTATAAACATGGTAGAGTTCTCGATACTTTTCCTTCTCTTTCAAACTTTTATTGCCTTACACTGTCTGTCACTCTGTCCCCACTTTCCGAAGGTCGCATCCCGTTCCTCATTTCTGCATCCCTATTGCAGCATTGTCTCCTCTACGGTTGTTTTCACAAAACTAAAAATAAACACTCTCTTTCTGCTCTTCACAGTTCTGATTTTTTTTCTATATTCCCTTAAAGCCTTTTCTGAGGTCAATGTGACAGCCATATGAATTGAGAATACTCTTTTGGATTCCCGCATAGGTGGCTGACATCCTGCAGGATGTTTCCTCTTTTTCTATGAACCACTATGATGAAGCAATGTCTGTCAGCTTCTTTTCCCTGCCACTCATCTTGACCAGTACAGACCCACTCTGTGGTCATGTGCTACACACAGTAGGTGTTCAATAAGTGGATGGCTGCAACATGTAGCATTGCAGTCTGAGAATCTGGCTTCATCCTAAATGGAACTTAACCAGAAAGTTCCGTTTCATATGTAGAAATGAGACTCCAAAATCCTGTGAGCTTTGGAGCTGGGGAAGATTAATTGCATGTCACATATATTTTATGATTCAAAACTTTAAGCTAGTTTTGGGGAATTCTGTATGAAGATATTGATCTAGTTATTTCCTTCAGGTCATTATCACGCTTATATATCACAGAGGTTAAAAAAATGACTGCATGGTATTGTGTGTGCTAATATGCTTGATTTAATCACTTCAATGTAAACATATTTTAAAATAAACACCTGTAGTTATTTCTTGATTAAAAAATAATTGCATGGGAAGCAGCAGAGGTTGGTATTTGAAAAGCTTGGGAGAAATTACTTCTATCTTGCCATCATCAAAATATGACAAGAAAAAGATGAGGTCTGCCGTGTTTTAAGTGGGAAAATGTCCTTTATCTGGATGTAGAGTCGTGAGCTGGGAAGGTGATACCACTTGGGGTTATTCAACACAGCTGATCTAGGCAGAGTGGTGGGGTTAAAGTGGAAAGGAACTTCTCACACATGGTATGAACTCAGAGCAAGACTTTTATAGCCACCACTGTATATGATCATAGTTTATACACCCCCAGGACTAACAGTAACAAGGCTTTAAAAACTTCCCTGATGTGTGCTGGAGAATTTTTGGTGGGGGGAGCCCTTACATTCCTATTCCTGGGATTTAGAACTTAGTTCTAGTTAAACTCTTCTGCTCAGTGGTCAGGAGGACTTGATCAAATTCTTCTTTTGCTAAGGCCCCAGTTTCTCCATCTACTGTAAAAGAAAGCTGTGGAACTGACTGGTTCGCATAGGTTCTTTTTCACTTATTATCACACCTTGATGAGATAACCTCCTACAGTAAATGAAGAAGCAGAACTCACGTTGGCACTGTAAAGAATATATCCTACCCAGAGGTCAAAGCAAGCTTCCAAAATAGGGCAGTTATGAGCTGATCTGTTCCTTCTTCCAACTCATGACCCTTAATACCTAAGAGTGTGGTTCTATTTGTAGAGGTGATCAAGTTTAAATGATGTCATTACATTGGGCCTCATCCAACATACTAATGGCCTTTTATGAAGAAAAAGGACAAAAAGGGGAAGGCAATCGGACCTCAGGAGCTCCTCCCCACCCAGATTATCCACTGCTGTTACTGTTTCATATTCAGAAAATTTTAGGGAACTAGATGCCTGTTACTTGGTCCCCATTTGGCATTTTCTGTGTTTGCTATGCCATTGTTTGGAATTTCCACACCAATTGTTAGACTATTTTTTCCCCATTCCTTCCCTGTTATCATTATTCTTCCCCAAACTCCTCCCTTTCTATATGTGACCTGGCCACCCACTACTGTAGAATACAAAGGAGATTCTGTATGAATTGGTACTAATCATCTTTAAAGTTCAGGAAATGCTGGCAGCACAAAGGTGGCTGACTGTTTTAAATAACACTTTCAGGGTTTGTGGAACTGTAAGCATACCTCACAGAAGCCATAAGGGATGCAGACTTATCTTCTGAGGGAGTTTTCATGTCTACAGAATTTCTCAAGACCCGCAGTATGGTCCAGAAAGAGTAAGCTGTTCGGCTGTGAATGTGGATAGCATCTTGGGCACAAATCTGAAAAGTCCCTGTTACCCACAAGTGGTGCCACCTCTGCAGACCCTGAAGGTGCTCTAGACGAAGGATTCCCACAAATATGGGAATAGTTCAAGCAGAAATTTCAAGTCATCAAAATGGAGGGGCTGAGGGAGAAGGAAAATGCAAGCACTATAGCATGTCTCCCCAGTCAGTCAAATGCCAGCATGTTCTCTGCAACTGTCCCAAAAAAAAAAAAAAAAAAAAAAAAAAAAACTATTATCAGACACAACATCAAATAGAAAGATATGTCTGGTTCTGGCCAAGTGTTGCTGTTCACTGCAAAGCCAAAGTCATGAGTGGCTTCACCCATCCAACAAACTCCTTGACTTTCCGATTCTTTAAATGTGTGTATTCATGTGTTTGTGTGTGTGTGTGTGTGTGTGAGCATGTGTACAAATGGTTTGTTTCAACTTAGATAGTTAATGAGAAGCTAATTATGACTTATCTTTCCAACAATAGAAATGGATGGGAATTAAGATATTTATTTAAATCTTCCTCCAAAGAGAAAGCAGTAATTCAGAGAATGGGTTGATGGAATCTGCAATAGCATTTGGATTCCTCTCTCTTGTGATAAAAACATCATCTAGTATTATGGCTGACAAAACACTTATTAAGATTTGCACTGGCAGACACAACATTTTTGTCAATCTCTGCTGTTATAATTTTTAGTATCAGGATGTGATCCAACTAATAACCCTGAGGAGACGGCAGAGGCAGTGGCTCAGTTGGTACAGTATTTGCTAGGCAAGCTGGAGGACCTGAGAGGTCAGTCAGCAGCCATGTAAAACAGCCAGCTGTGCCTGTAATCTAGCACCAGGGAGGAAGACACAGCAGCATCCCTGAGTCTAGCTGCATTGGCCATTCATGATTTAGTCAGAGACCCTATCTCAGAAAATAAGGACACGACCTAGGAAGAATACTAGATGCCAATCTTGAGAGAGTGCAGGGACATGCAGACAGAAGTGCACAGTACACAAACAAAGGTGGCGGGGGTTGGGGGGGAGAAGGAGAGGAGAGAGGGAGAGGGAGAGGGAGAGGGAGAGGGAGAGAATTGAAAATATTTTTAAAATAAAAACTGTCAGAGAGAGAGAGAGAGAAAGGGAGACTAAAACAGAGAAACACAAAGAGACAGACAGAAACAAAGAGACAAAGAGACTTAGAAAGACAGATACTGAAACAGAAACAGAGACGGTCAAAGAGACAAAGGGACTGAGACAGAGAGGTTCAAGAGAGACTGACACACACACACACACACACACACACACACACACACACACTACTAAGGAAACCCCATAAGATTAGAGTTTGGTGTCAGAGTATGTTGTGGTAGGCTATGCTACAATGTATTTGATTTATTTTATTTTGGGAAATAAAATGGATGCGATATGTGGGCTTGAGGTGCAGATATCAAAGTATGGCAGATATCAAAGTATTGTTACATCTCTCTCTCTCTCTCTCTCTCTCTCTCTCTCTCTCTGTGTGTGTGTGTGTGTGTGAAGGAGCACTTGTGGCACTGTACATGTGTGAACAACAAAGAACCAGAGTTGTTCTCTCCTTTCACCGTGCAGTGCCTAGGGCTGGAACTCAGGCTGTCAGGCTTGAGTGCACTGGCCTACATATGGAACCATCTCACCAGTTCTTGACCTTTATTAGTACTCCTAGATCAGGCCTTATTTGGCACCACACCACTCACAAAGCAGAATTTTGTTCAAGCAAATGAAGTAGAGATATTCTGAATGGACAAGGGACAAGTCCAAGGTGAGACTTGATTCCTGGTTTAACAATCCCAACTCCATTATTTGTTTGAATTTTCTAAGCAAGCACTATCTCCTCCCCCAACCCCTGGGAGCAGACACTAAGAAAACCTACTCTAACTGTGGGACACTGGCTGGGACAGACACAGGCAATCAGAAAAGCCTCAGATCTGTTTAATGCTCGTGTTTTACATCTCACTGCTGCAGAGATTCCATGCGGATGCTCTAGGGCTTAGAAAGGTTAATCAAACTGCTTCTGCAAGCATCTTTTTTTCTCACTAGGAAGGCATGTCACCAGTGATTATGATGGATCTGAAAAAGGAGAAGAAGCATAGGTTCACCTGGGACCACAGTCATAATGACTCAGCAGTTTCTCTTCATCATGACACATAGCTTGTTATAACGTCACCCTTATCTCCCATGTTAGCCACTCTCTACTTCTTGAGTCCTTTCTTCTCCCAGGAAAACTCCAGCCCAGGTCCAGGAAAGATGTAGCTAGAGGAACAGACTGAAACCTGTTTAAACTGTGAGCCCAAGATGATAATCTCAGCTCTGTGTTGCAAAGGCTGAAGCTGAATAAAACATATGGTTGTGTGGCCCCACTCATGCCCCTGGATGTTTCTTAATGGGACTTTTTATATAAGCTTCAGTTCTGAGTTTCAGTAGCTCAGTTTGTAGTTTTATCAGGCTGTATCTTGTTATGTATCTTATTTCATCTTCCTTTAGTTGGACATCTTTCTCCATGACTGCCACTGAAGGATATGGAAAGCACAGATTCATTTTCATCCACCTAGAGCTTGATGTGAGATGCATCTCTAGAGTTAGTTCCAGGGGAAGGAATTGTTTGTGTGTGTGTGTGTGTGTGTGTGTGTGTGTGTGTGTGTGTGTGTGTGTCTGTGTTTATCTGTATATCTGTCTGTGTGTCTGTTTGCTATATGTATGTGTGTATGAGATGCCTATGATCATTAATGTCCTGCTTTGCAAGAGAACTTAGTGCTATAAAGAGATACTTGCTTTTTGTATAATAGCAAAAGTATATGACACTATGACATGATTCTAATTTTATATTCCCACGAGTGCATATTTTACAGCTCTGTGTGTATATGAACTTACAGACCCATATACTCATGTTCAGAGAAATGAACACCAAATGTTCATTTTTTGAGCCATGGAATCACATGCTATTATTATTAATATGTTCTCTACAGTGACCATGCTACAGTTATGATAAGAAGAAATAGAGATCCACTAATGGCTAGTGGGTAAAGGTGATTGCTTCTAAGCCTGATGACTTGATTTTGATTTCCAGGACCCACATCATAAAAGGAGAAGAACTCCTACAAATTGTGCTCTGACTTCCTCCTGTGTGTCATGTGTGCACATGCTTAAATAAATGAAAGGCAACACCACATTTAAATAAATGGCCAACACCCTGTGCCAGTTACAATAAAATTGGAGAAATCAGGTGTTATTGATGAGCGTGTGGGATTTTAAACAAAAATTCTTGTGGCTTATGGCTTGCAGTTTCAGCAGTGGTGTGGGAGATATTACAAGCAATTTTCCTCTAAAAGGCAGAAAGGGTGATAA
Source organism: Mus minutoides (assembly GCA_902729485.2). NCBI lineage: Eukaryota > Metazoa > Chordata > Mammalia > Rodentia > Muridae > Mus > Mus minutoides. The sequence continues at coordinate 135,264 of LR751267.1, read as the reverse complement.
GAGTTTAAAATTCCAATGTGCTGAGATCACAAAACTGTTCTCCCTCAGGGTCTCATTGTATTCCAGGATTATAGGCACAAGCTACTTTTGCTGGTATCAAATTCTTCCTATAGTTCCCAAGGGAGTTTATGCTCTCTATCCAGTGTTGTCCAGAAAGATCGGATGACAAAGGGCAGAGCAGTTCTTTACCCTGGATGATATTATAAACCACACAGTGTGTGTGTGTGTGTGTGTGTGTGTGCGTGCGCACGCACGCGCACTGCGGTGTATGTGTGTAGAATGGAGGATAACTTTGTGGAGTTCTCTCCCTTTTGTTACATGGGCTCTAGGAACTGAACTCAGGTAGCCAGACTTGCATTGGAAGCATCTTTACTCATGGAACCATCTCACCTTTCCTTATTTTCCCGTGTCTATTAGGGAGATGTGCTAATATGTTCTAGCACATTCGAATGTCACCTTTTAAGATACCAGCTTATAAGGAATTTGTGATCATTCTGTCAGGGACCAGGATGGATCTCTCATCAGTGTAATCACACCAGAGCCTCTTGTGTGCTGCCTCTATCTTTAGCCATATGCTTCATCTGCCAGTCAAGAGATGCCCCCCTTCCTTCCTAGAAGGGTGCTGGGCAGAGAAAACTGCACGTGAGCTTGTAATTGGCTGATGCCTACCCATAGAGGTCTTGCTATGGACTGTAAATTGGAAAGAATAATGTGCAATTTACCTGGTTGTTTTCAGGAGGATGTTTTCAGAATCCATGGTTTAGGAAGGTCCGTGATATACACCAACACTCATTTGAGGTATATTCTATATGAGTAATATCAAGTCTGAGAAGTTCTATGAGATAAGAAACTCACTCAGTTCTGTAAACTTGTGCTGAAGACACAAGGATAAAACCATTAGTTTCCCTTCCATCTCATTTCTTAAAACCCTGATGTCCAGTTCAAAGACAATCTGCTCTGTGTGTGTGTGTGTGTGTGTGTGTGTGTGAGAGAGAGAGAGAGAGAGAGAGAGAGAGAGAGAGAGAGAGAGAGAGAGAGAGAGATGCAGGGGAATCATGTATACACATTAGAGTTGTCAAGCTACCCACAGGTTCTTGGCTAAATTCATTTGAGAGCTTTGGATGCTGATATTAAAACTTGAATATAGAAAAGCAGCCTCTGGGGGCTGGAAAGATGGCTCAGCAGTCACAAGCATATACTACTGCTCTTGCATAGGAGGTTCAATTCCCAGCAACTACATAGGGCAGTTCACAAACACATTTCTCTTCTCTGCGAATCAGAAGGCAGAGCATATGTGTTCCCCAGCAGTGTCAGAAACACAAAGAGCTTTTATTTCCCAAGTGGTGACCACAGTGGAGAAGAATGGGGGCTGCTTGGGAAGTGAATGCCAAGACAGAAAGCAAACACGCAAACTGTGCTGCCTTCAGAGACCAATAGTGAGAACAACAGACTTAGGTCCTGTTTGCCAAGGACTGGTTGATGATTCCCTTTTGCTATACAAAGACAACTTAGAAACACTGATAGCAAACGTTCACGGCCCCACTTTGCTTTTGTCATTAATTAAATGAACAGATTAGGGAGTGCTTATTTTAAGAAATTTTCCAAAAAACAAACCCGGGGAATTAGGTCAGAGGACAACTGGAAGCAAAGGGGAAAATATGAGACTAGAACATGGCCCATAGCAGCCATGTCATGGGGAAAGATGAGAGGACTTCCCTTGTCTAACAGGATCTAGCCTGTTGTCTAATTTCACTGGCTGCCTAGCTTACCAAACAAGCCAGGAATGAGTAAAAACTTGACTATGGAGAAGAGCACTCTGCTGCCTGTCTTGTTTTCCACCAAGAGAAAACCAACCCAGAGACATGGATAGGGTAAAATAAGTTGTAGTGAATTTTTAAGCAAAAGAAATAATTACTCCAAACTGACCTGGGAAATGATGTTCTTCCAATGAACATTTGGATTCCCCTGTGCTTGTCCTATTTTCAGAATGGAGGACTGGCACAGTGGGCTTGTTCTGTGCCAGCTCAAAACATGGCTTTATGGGTAAATGATGTCTTCTTGTGACTGCATCAGCCCCAGGCCTTCTGCTTTGGTGCTGACCTGCCTCATGGCTTCCAGATTTGTAACTAGGTGATCTGATGCTCAGATGTCTTTAGATAAAGAATGCCTGTGGTTGCAGAGGGAGCACCTTCAATTCTGTCTCATAGGTGAACTTGGCAGTAAAACAATGCATGATACTTTGCTATTCCTCTGGACTGCATCTGTTCTAAGCCTTAGTCCAGGTAAATGGGAGTTTATAGATATACTGTATGTAGGAAGCAAGGGCACAGATGGTAAGAGATATAAAGCCACTGGGCCTAAAGGAATCGCTGGAGGGCAGAGGAGGCTCCCTGAGGGTCACACACCCTCACTGTGCCCCCTGTTTTTCTCACCAGCAAATGAAGTCTCTGAGAAATGCTTTTCATTCTGATACTGGCTATATTTTGGTTACAGTTAACTTGTAGAATCTGGGATTTTCTTCCCTACTCCACCTCTGTCTGGAGATGCGAAGGCTGATCTGACAAAGGGTGATTCACAAAACAAAGCTTTTGATAATGAAAGTCCTGCCCCTTTCTGCCTCATGTGGACTTTCTGTTTGTTCTCTTGTCCTTTCTTCTTCTCATGTGGTACCAGTCTCCACTTAGTCCCTTTCTACAGTCCCGTCATTCCTGATGCAGCAGCGTGGCTACAGAAGCATCCTGGAACACAGCTGCCTCCTGGAACACAGCTTTTCTTTCTCTGTCTTATCAACACAGGTGTTCAGACAGGTCTTTTGTCATCTGCCTATACTTTTTAATCTGCTCTTTCAAACATTCATAGGATGCTGCAAACCTAATTTCTCTGGTTCTGAACTTCACAGACATAGCTCCTATGCAGTCGTGAAACAATCAATTGAGATAAAGTGTGTGTAATATTCTGATGACAAATGCTGACCTTAGGAAATCAATCTGCTTTCTATCAACCATCTTTTCCAGAAGACATCTCCATAGCGACTATTCCTCATAAGCACATAGACAGATATTAAATGGGATACTATAATAAGTTTGGAAACATTAGGGAATGTCATACTGTAAAATAAATAAAAGAGAGAGAATGATGTATTCTATGTGTTGTTATGCCTTGGTTATAATAGTATGTGGTTTTTTTCTTTATATAAACACCTATCTGAGTTACAGTAGTATGCACGTTTTCTTTGTATGAACACTTTCTTTAACACCTTTTGTTCAGTGGAATTGAAAATATAGAAATACCCTTCATTAAAATGTATCCATTAATTAACTTCCTCCAATGAATTTGTTTATTGTATGTGTGTACAAGTGTGGATACACTTGTGTGTGCATACCATTGAGCATGTATTGCGGTGAGAGGTCTTTTCTTCCACCATGTGAGGCCTGTGGATGAAACTCAGGTCAGGTTTGGAAGCAGGAACCTTTCTTCACTGAGCCATCTCACTGGCCCGGGATGTCTTAGTTGAAATAGATACTTCTTTCTTTACAAGAAGAAAACAACAGATTTGGGGACCTGACTGTAAAGGGGAGCACGCACACCTGTGCTGTAGTTGTCCTTTGCATTGGTGGGAAAGATGTTACCTAGGCAGCTAGCAAGAACTAATAAATCATACATTATTGCAAGTGTTCTAAAAAATCAGAACAAACTAATTTATTATACTTCTGTCTTCATTATACACCAAGTTGGTGAGTTAAACACAACAAAATTATCTTTTCTTCTTTAAAAGTGTCTACTAAAGATAAAAAGAATATAGTAACAATTAACATGTAGTTCATTACATTAGAAAATCTGATATACATATCTCTATTGCCTGTTAGCTTGTTCTAAGCCTCTTTAACTATTAAAAAACAAAGAGGAAGGAAAAGAAAGTTGTTGCTGAGAGGCAAACATTCAGTTCAGTTGATACAACATTACAGTACAGTCAACTAACATCATTCAACAGAGTAGCAAGTTTAGTCTTAGCTTGAGTTAAAGTCTGTAGACCAGATTGCTACAAAGGATCTAATGCTGCTCCCAAACCATGTTAGCTGTTGAGAGGACGGTTCGGTTCTTCATATTGATGGCTTCAGAAGAAAGGGGTCAAGCACAGGAGAACCCCCCCACCTGTCATTAATCATTTTTATTGAGCATTGTAGTTAAGACAGCATTATTGAATTTAGCACATCAACTAAAATAATGATAATAATAATATAATAATAATCATAATAATGATAAGGATAAAAACCAAACACAAACTGGAAGCTGAGAGTCACTACCAGCTGTGTCCACCCCTTGCGATACGCTATACTAAAAAACTTTTGAAATATCCATCCATCCTCTCCACTCTGCCACAACTAGCAAAGTCAAAAGTACAAAAGTCTTCTTCACCTTGTTACTTTTGCAGAATAAAGCAAAAAGGTCTTTGTGCTCCTTACTACCAGAAGCAAAATACCCACTGAGTTACCACATGTAATAGCTTCTGGATGTGTCGACCTGGGTTGGCTTGGTGTCTGTTGAGCCATCTTTGTCCTTGTCACTGTCACCTTCCCAGAGGTTAATGAGTGGGGGGTACAGCTCGTTCAGTGGGATGGACGAGGTTTTTTGCATATACTTTTTAAGCGAATGGTGGTAATTTTTCCTCTTAAACCTTTTCGCAATGTAAATAGCGATGGATGCTAGACTGATGACAGCGAACATGGACCCCATCACGGCAGCAAGGGCTGTGCTGGTTTCATGGTCAGAGATATCCAGGGCGAAGGCAGCAGTTTTGGTTGTGACATTGACACATGACTTCTGAGTCTGCTGATGGATGTTGGACACCGTGAGGCACACTTCATAATCCGTAGAAGGCTGCAGATGTGTTAGGTTATATTCATGAACATCTACCGGCACCCTGGCTGTGTATGTTATATGGGGGTTGTCGATCTTCATAGTGGCAGATGACCATTTCAAGTTTGATGTCATGACATTGGAATTAACTTTCCAGGATACTAAAATCGAATGAGATTCTGTTTGTTTGACATATATTTTCAGCACCTGAGCACCGTCTAGAAGGGTTCCATTAACCCTGATTGTTGCCACTCGAGTGTCTGCTCCTTGGACATTCTGGGCAACGCAGGTGTACCTTCCTGAGTCTTCAATCTGTATGTTTGCTATCTCCAAGGTACCCTCACTACTCAGCTTGTATTTGTCCGAAGGAGTTTCCACAGTTATCTTATTTCCAACGGGAGTGACCCAGTAAATCTCTGGCTCTGGCTCAGCCATGGCCCGACAGTCTAGGAAAAGTGTTGTACCGATGTCCATGTTTAGATGGTTTGGGAATGTGTCGTGCGATATCATCGGGAGGCACTGCTCACTTGAGTCCTGGATTAGGACCTCCTTCACCTGCTGCCCTCTGTATTCCGGCGGCATGGCACAGAACATGGAGAGGGGCTCCATGAAGCGAATGTTGGTTTTGTTGGAGTTGATCCAGTGGATGACACAGTCACACCTCAGCGGGTTGCTGTGGATGCTGATCTCTCGCAGATTGGGAAGAGATTCCACTGTTTTTTGGTACACGGCATTCAAGGCATTGTTGTTCAACATTAAGCTTTCTAGAGCCGGGACACTCCGGAAAGCTAAACGGTGGATGTATGACAGTTTGGGGTTATTGGTTGCTTCAAGCTTTGTCAATTCTGGCAAGTTATCCAGGGCATAGCGGTCCACCGAAACCAGCTCTCCCATGTTGTTGATTCCCAGTTCTTTCAACCGAAGCATATTTTTAAAGTCCCCTTCTTGGATTTTGTGAATAGGATTTTTATTGAGGTCTAGGAATTTCAAATTTGGGACTTTTTGCAGGGCAAGTTGAGGGACTTTGATCAGTTTGTTGTCATAGAAAGACAGGCTCTCGAGGCTATCCAAGCCTACCAAGGCGTTCCCGGGAACATCAGTGAGGTACATTCCTGCTAAAACTAGGCTTCTCAGGTTGGAGAGAGGTCTGAAGTTCATGTCCAGGATTCCAATCACAGGGTTTTCCCCAATCATGAGAATTTCCAGGTTGGGGGTGGAATCAAACCAGCGGCTATCTATCACTTTCAACTTATTGGAATTCAGATGCAGCCTTAAAAGATTTTTCAAGCCAGAAAAGGCGTTGGCAGAGATTGTGCTGATCTGGTTGTGGTTGATGTAGAGTTCTTGAAGGTTGCTGAGGTCTTGCAGACAGTAATCTGTCATCTCTGAAATCTGATTTTCCTCTAGATGCAGGGTTGTGAGCTGGGTCAAGTTTGCCAGCCCTACCTCTTTGATGTTTGTAAAGTTGTTCTGGGAGAAATCCAGCTCCGTCAAGTTGAAGAGCTGCTGCAGCTCATCCACGGTCTTGGCGATGTTATTGCTCTGTAAGAGAAGCACTTGTGTGTCACTAGAGAGGTTGCCAGGGATCCTTGTTAGGCGGAGGTCATTACAATCAACGGTGGTGGCTTCTCTATAGGTGGACTGCGGGGTAAACCAAGGACGAATTTCACAAACACAAAGCTGGGGGCACTCACTGTTCGGTATGGAAGATTCAGTTAATGAAGTTATCAGCAAGCCCAGCACCACCTGGCAAGCTGCTTTCCCAGTGCTCAATCTGGCCATGGTGGCTTGCCAACCACACCCAGTTCCTGACCAAGATCTCAACACTGTTCAGTGGCAAGTAGAACAGCAAGCAGATAGTGTAAACATTCAAGCTAGTCTCATTTGAACAGAATTTCGGAGTCTGAAGGTATGGTTTTTCTGAACTTCCCAAGAGGCAGGAAACAATGTGAAGTCCTTGAACCGTGTCACTCAATTCCAGGAATGTGCACACAGGTCCTTGTGGGAGTTACTTCAGCCAAATCAAAGTCTGGAGACGTGTCTGAAAATCAGATCAGGGGAGATGTTATGCTTATTCTGTAGACTGCCTTTTGTTTACTACACAGAGTATATAGCTGAAGAAATATGTTCAGAATAGCCAAGCAGACTCTGAGCCTTAGGATGCTCTTATTATGGCCCACTTATTGCACTAACACTAGCTAGAACTCCTTTATCTTTATAATTAGAACTGCATATACTTTAGGACAGGCATTAAACACACACTCATAGTTGGAAATACCCAGGAAAACCTAAAGATACCACTTATTTAAAAACCAAGATTATTTTAGAAAGTGCATGTTTATGTTTCTAAAACGATGAGCAGACACTCTTAATAAAACCAAAACATGAATGGTAGTTCATGAAAGATTCCGAGCATCTTAAATTATCTGTGATATTTTCATTAATACCACATTTGTTTCCAGAGATTCTTTCTCCTCCAAATGTTACATTCTGTAGACATATTCAGCAAGACTGTTCCAATTTCAAATACTTATATGTAAGAAATTAATTTAGCAAAGCTATGGAAGGAAAATAGCAACTATATCCTATTCTACTCTATTCCCCTATATTCTAATAGCCGTCTTATCTTGGCTGAATAAAGCAGTGACTAGTATGCCTCTCTATAAATTTTTTATAAACACACAAATGTATTCAATATGTACATGTGAAAATATATATTCAGGCAAGAAACAGTTGTGTGGGAGGACACTAGCAGAGTGAGAATCTAACTTCAATCTCTAGTACTGTAAAGAAATGTGTATATACCTAATATCTATGTTTTAATTAACTCCTTGGAATTTCCTTAACAGCCACAGGCCAAGGATAGGTTGTATCATCTCTCAGTTTATTCAAGTTACAAAATAGGGTTTCTCATCAAGGAGTCTTAAATTATTATTATAATTATTATTGGTTTTAACAAGATACCAGATAGAATCCGTGTCTTTCTAGTTTATATAATACCAGTAGTTATTGGCTCTGGTGTTATGAATTCCAAAAATGTACAAAAAAAGCCACTATATAGCTAACTGGCAGTAATTTTGCTTTCCTAAGAAGAGACTGGGCACTTTCTAATTACACTAAGCATAGTTACATGCTTCCTTATATTTTTCTGTTATAATGCACTTCAGTTTGAGAACTGAAGAACTTCAGTTGGAGATGAATTGATCCAGCGACACAGTTGCTCTGGCAGAAGATGACATCCAATGACCTTCTAGGTCTCTATGACCTTTGCAGAATGCGGGCATGCCCTAGAGTACAGGGTGATTTGGTTGAAATACAGACATGCCCTTAGTACACACCTTTAATCCCTAACAATGAAGGTAAGGTTCATTTGTAGAAGGATGCAGTCATGTTTGAAAATGATGTCTAATTGAGAGGCAGACAAAGTGACAAATTAGAACAAGATTTGAGAAAATGAGTCAGAGATAGAACATGCCCAACTCTTAGAACAGCACAGGTGAGAGAGACCATTTAAGATCAGCAAGAGAGAGAAAAGGTGCTGTGTTTCTGAAAGTGAGAGAGAGAGAGAGAGAGAGAGACAGAGAGAGAGAGACAGAGACAGAGAGTTTTACTGGGATAGTTTTCTATAGACAGGTTACAGAAAGAAAACACTGGACACAGGTGAAGATATAATGAACCAGAGAATGAAAAGGAGAAAGAAGATTAGAACATATTGCCTGAGATAGTATGAGGCCAGGCAAAAAATTCAGTTAGAAGCTAAGAGAAGCCAGATTTATTCCGTCAGCTTGAATTAAACTGTATGGAGGCTAGAAGTTTCTAGGCCTAGGCCTAGCGATAGTTAAAACAGAGAAAAAACACTCTGGGCTCAGCCCAGTATTCACACAGCTTGTGTGTGTCTCTCATCTCTTCCCTTCATCTGAAGAAATAAAAGCAACATTTACATTCAGTGACAGACAGACAATGGCTAGAAGAATTAGTAAGAAGAATGTACACAGCTCCAGCATTCAGAAGCACAGCAAAGCCCTCACTCTGTGTCAGCACCCTGGGTTGTCTTTTTACTCTTAAAGCATGTGCTTGAATTGTAGCAAAACTCACAAGAATATAAATAGCCAGGACAAACAGCTGAGTCATATTTTAGTACAAAAATTATAAAAACCCCTAAAAGTTATTGTTGTTTTACTATGTAAATCTTGTTACTAGTCTCACAAGGTAGTTAGCATACCATTTAGATTGTGACATGTCTGAGGTGAAATGGGTTTGTGTGGTGACATGTCTGAGGTGAAATGGGTTTGTGTGGTGACATGTCTGAGGTGAAATGGGTTTGTGTGGTGACATGTCTGAGGTGAAATGGGTTTGTGTGGTGACATGTCTGAGGTGAAATGGGTTTGTGTGGTGACATGTCTGAGGTGAAATGGGTTTGTGTGGCTTTGATGCTAGAAGCTTTCAGGCCTATGGGGAATGCTGCTAGCATTGTTCTCTCATTCACCCCCAAATCTGGTGACTTTGCCATCTATTATGTATTTGAAACTTTTCAATAGTATTAAACTACCTGATTTGGATGTTTGTCAGTGAATTCTATAGAATGCAACCAGGCAAATAATATTTTTCAAATATCATAAACTGCCCAAATTCATTCTCTCCTTGTTTCTGTTTAGATCAGTAGGTCTTAACCTTCTTAATGCTTTGACTTTTAATAAGTTCCTTATGTTGTAGTGACCTCCAAACCTAAAAATGTTTTGTTGTGACATCATAAGTGTAATTTTGCTACTGTTATGAATTATAATGGAAGTATCTGATGGGCAGGATATCTGATATGTGACTTCCAAAGGGGTTATGTCTCTCAGGTTGAGAAACACTGATTTAGATCAATTTTACAAGTTCAAGGGCATTATCAACTTTATAGAAGATCTGCTAGAGTTTATTCCTCAATCTTAATTCACACTAGAAAGGCAAATGTACAAATCTATCTTCCAAAACTCTGGGATGGAATAAAAGAAAACTTTTATGTTTTGACTGAATTTAAAGAAATATGTTAGGAAGCAAAATATGCATTAAAATTATTTTGGAAACTCTACAAATAGTGTGTGTGTTGCTATCGAGAAGAGCATTGATCGGTCTATAGTCTCACTGGTGTTATGAAAAATAAATCATTTAGTTTTAATTACAGAATAAGACAATTATATTCGAGTTCAAATGACCAGCCATGAACCTCAGAAACCAGAAGGTAGGATTTCATATGAAATATGTCTCCCAACCCTGAATAGTGCTCTTTTGGCAGCACACAGTGACACGTCTAGAATATAAAGGAAGACACAAGACATCTAGACCAGTGGGGCATTGAACCCAGAAATAAAAACAATCTCTGACAAGGACTGCACAATGGGAAAAGCACAGTTCTTTAGACAGAAAACACTGGCCAAACTGAATATCCACATGGAAAGAATAAGGCAGGGACCACAGCTTTACAGTGTCTTAAAAAATGAACTCAAATTATATCAAGGCCCTAAATATAGCCTACAAAATAATAAAATTCCAAGAAGAAAGCACAGAGGGAAAATTTCAGGGTTGGTTTTCACAGTTATTTGTTGCATATGACACCAGGAGCTTTGGTACGAAAGCAAAAATAGACAAGTAGGATGATTTCACAGTTACAGCCTTCTGTGCATGAAATAAATCAACAAATATAATGGCAGACTAAAACATGAGAAAAAAATGTGAAGTTATCTATTGGGGAAAGAGCTTAAAATCAGTATTAGTAAGTCCAACAATTGAACAGTAGCCATAAAAACAAATGAACAAACAAACACCATAACCTAACTAACGCTGGGTAAACGACTAAAACAGACAGTTCTTCAGAGAAAATATTCAAATGACCAACAAGCAATAAAAAAGATTAACATCACAGATCATAAGATAAATTTAGATGATAACCATAATGAGTTATCATTTCATGCACATTAGAATGGTCACTGTCAGAATGTAGAAATTAGGACGTGGTGGCAAAGACAGAGAAACTAAATCCTTTATGCATTGGTAAGGCTGTACAATAGTGTGGCCATTATAGAAAACAATGTAGGATGTTCTCAAAATATTATAAACACAATATGAAATTCTCAAGAATTAAAAAAATATATATTTAAAAAATTACATTATCATGTGAGGCAACAATTCTACTTCTGTATATGGACACAAAATAAAGGCAAGATATCAAAATGCCTTTTGCTTACCCATGGTCACTGAAAAACTGAGTCAGGAGTTGGTGGTAACCTAGATAACGGTCAACAAGACTATTGGATAAAGAAAACGTGGTATACACAATTGACTTTAAGCATCTATGGAGTTCGCATCACTGACTCAATCAACCTTGAGTGAAAAGTATTCAGAAAAAGTGTGACTGTATTGGATAAGTACAGATGCTTAACATTATTTACATAGAATTCAAATGACTTGAGTAATATAAGTAAGACATAAATGTTTTAAAGTACTCACAGGAAAGTGTGTACCAAATTATAGGCAAATACCTCATCATTTTATGTTAGGATTTAGTATGCATTATTTCTTGGTATGTGGGGTGCTGAGTTATCCCCTGACCCATTTTCCTAAGGACAGGGGATTAGTATACAGATAATAGATGTGTGTGTGTGTGTGTGTGTGTGTGTGTGTGTGTGTGTGTGTGTGTGTGTTTCTGTTCACTTGACACAAACTAGAGTAATTTGTGAGGAACCCTTAATTGAGGAGATGGTTCCAAAAGATTGGGCTAGAGACAAGTCAAGGATTTTCTTGATTAATAATTGATGTGGGACAACCCACTATGAGCAGTGCAATTCCTGGAAAGGTGTTGAACGTAGTCCTGGGGAGTAAGAGGGTAAACGATACTCCCCATGGTCAGGGCTTCAGTTCCTGCCTCCAGGTTTCTACCCTGTTTGAGTCTCAGCCTTAGCTTCTCTTCAGGATGGACTGTGATCAGTATATGTAAGCTAAAGATAACCTTTCATTCCAGAGTTGGTTTTTTGGTTTTTTTTTTTGTTTTTTTTTTGTTTTTTGTTTTGGTCAGGGTTTTTATCACAGAATCAGAAAGCAATTTAGGAGAATCATTGCAAAAGCAGACATATGGTACAATATGGATGAATCTTGGAGACACTGACGAACCAGACACAAACAAGTACTGTATGACTCCATTTTTAAGAAGTATGTAGTTTTATTAAAATCGTAGAATTAGAAAGCAGAAAGATAATTACCAAGAACCAGGTGAAGGGATTAGCGTCTAAGTGGTAGCTTCAGTTATGGATGCTGAACAGTCTTAAGATACTGAGTTAAACTGAACGTGGAAATGGGGCAGAGTAAATTTAATGCTGTAAAAATGACAAAAATGCATTATGATTTAAGATAATTTTTATCACATACATGAATTAACTATTTTAAATTCTGAAAAAGTAAAAATGGCTTGTGTAGATTAGTTAAAAACAAAAGTACAAAACAAAAATTGGCTTTATTCTGGGACTGGCTGGTTAAATCTGTCAAATGTGAGAAGAAAATGTTCTGCTAATTATGTGAATAATGTTCCACAAACAAAACCTGGCAGTTTCAGGAAACAATCCCTTAAAGAACAAACTGTAGCCTTAGAGGCTCAAACTTGGCAAGGGACACATTTCAATAGAGGTCTTTAAAACAATTAGACGATTACATTTGATGTTCTTTTCTCCCGATAAAATGTCTGTGGGACACTCTGCTCTCAATATAAAATCCCAAGGGAAATGGAATGCATCACCACTGCACAAATGACCCAAAGTCTCATCTTCCCTATTTGTTTTAGTTTAAGTTCAGATGGAGTTGAGAAAAAAGGAATACATAGAATCGTAATCCCACATATCTCTATTTCTGCAAGAAAAGGTAAGCAAACAAAGGCTCTAGGAATGTAGAAAGAAGTCTCTCTGGGGAGGAGGAGATCAACTTGTCTATATCCATATGCTGATTTCTCTATTTTGCAGATGTATTGCCTGATGCAAACTCCTTGAATTCTTTTTTTTTTTTTTTTAAGTCCCTGTTCATAGTTAAAATTAAAGCCATTTATATATTCCTCATACATGGAAATTATTTTGAGTAAGTAAGGTAACCTATGTGGAAATGTTTAGCCTAAGGTCTAAGAAACAGCACCGCTGATGGTGGCCTCTCAAAACTCACTTGGATCTCTGGCATTTCATTAAGTCATTTCATCCCATTCTCAGATCATGAGTGGGAAGTAAAGAATGAGCAAAGCTTGTAAGGACCTGGGGAATGGAAGGTATTTGGGAGCATCTATACAATGATAATTTTCCACTTCTGTTTTCAACTAGTGTTAACTAGGACTAATAGCTCAAAAGCCACAAAGCAAATACTGCCCCAGACCCAAACGAATGTCTCGTGTGGGCAAACAAATAAAGTACCAATGGCAAGCTGAGAGCGAACGCAGCTCAGTGTAAGATTGCATTGTGTACATGGCACATCCAAGGATGATCCCCAGTACTACAAAAACAACAAACAAACAAACAAACAAACAAACAAACAAAACAGACCAACCATAAATTTAAACCTTTTGAAGGTCCAACTTGGAATTATCACCAACCCTGGGTACTCTAGTTACAACAATGGAAAACGACATTTGATTCCCAAGTGAAGATAGAATGACTTAAGATTTCAGCTTTTATATGCACACTTTCTTTGATGGACATATGGTTCCGATACAGTTCTGGAAGGCTGGAGAGATGACTCTTCAGTTAAGAGCTCCTTGTTGTTCTTTCAGAGGACCATGATTTAGTTTCCAGCACCAACATGGCAGCTCACAATGGCCTATAACTCTAGTGCCAGAAAGTGCTGTCTGTTTTTGTGTCAACTTGACACAGAGCCTTCTGCGAGAAGGAAACGTCAATTGAGAAAATGCATCCATAACATAGGCTGTAGGCAAGAAGCCCTGTAGGGCATTATCTTAGTAAGTTATTGATGTGGGAGAGGGTTCAACCCATTGTGGGTGTGGCCATCCCGGAGCTGGTGGTCCAGGCTTCTATAAGAAAGTAGGCCAAGCAAGCCAATAAGGAATAAGGCAGTAAGCCGCAGCATCTCTCCATGGCCTCTGCATCAACTCCTATGTCCAGTTCCTGTACTGCTTGAGTTTCTGCCATGAATTCCCTCTTGATAGAAACATAAGCAAGATAAACCCTTTCCTCCTTTATTTGCATTTAGTCATGATGTTTCATGTTTCATCTCAGCAATAGCAACCCCAAGAACTTTTCCATAGGCACCAGGCATGGACATGGTGTGAGTACATACATGCAGGCAAAATGCTCATACACATATATATTAAAGTTAAACATCATTTGGCTCTAAGTCTGCCAGTCTTGACTACTGCAGTGTAGCCTTTATATTTTCTCTTAAGAATAACTTCAGAAGTGATGAAGTGCAATTTTGTTTATTCTAGCCCTAAAGGGTTAACAAAAGATTTATTATACCAATACAAATTACCCCAGTGGCCCCTCCCATGTGGAGGTAGTACTAATTTGATAATATGAAGTCAGCACGATGGACTGACCTTCTGGAAGGATGTTTCCTGGACCTGAAGCCCATGCTGACTTCTGCCGTACACACAAGTGCTTACTGTTAACATGCTCAAGGGCTTTAAGCTTTAAAACCAAACTGGAACACAACTTTAGAATTAAAAGTGCAGCTTTAAGAAAGGCTTGGTTTTAAATTCAGCCCTGTGACCTTGGACCAATTACTGGAACTTCCTAAGTCTCGGTTTCTTTCTCTTTTTGAAAATGAAAATCATAAAATCTATTTTTGCAAGCGTAGTGAGAACTAGAAGAGCAGATGTAACACTTTTGACAGAAAGCCTGGCACATCGCAAGTGCCCAATAGTTGTTAGATATTATCTTTATAGGTTTGTTGCCTCTTACTGAATCTAATTTTTTTTTTTTTTTTTTTTTTTGGACATTGAGGACAGAAGAATCACTGAATAGGTGAGTCAGCAGAGGATGCCCACTGATACTCGGCACCTAATGTGGATGGATACTATAGGTGGAAGCAGAGAAAGAGATGATAGAAAATCCCTTATGGGGCATCCATCTTATTTCCCTTCTAAAGGAAAAGGGAGCTGAGAAGTGCAACTGAACTGTTTATACACATAGGCTAGACATTAGTTTTTCAGACTTTTTATTCCATCTTTGACACTTTCTCCTCTTAGATTTCTTTGTCTAGCCAGTTTTCATAGTGATATTGCTGGCTCAGACATTGTCCAAGGTGGACCACTCTGTCTTGTTAAAAGTCATCACAGGTGTTAAATCCAAACAGGAGGAAAAGATCTGACTCTACAATGCATTAGCAAACAACAAAGCATATCCCATCACAAGAGCTGAAGGGAGCTTGCAGGGACTCTTTTGCATAGAGAACTCTCCCTAGAGAACTCTCTCTGGAGTCCGCATTATTCATCAGCTAGCAATGCAGCAGTATGCCTGAGTGGGCCAAAAGGCACAGTGAAATACCTGCCAGAGAAAGGATTCCTTTTGTCTTCTCCACAAACTTTCTAGGTGACCTTGAACAACTTGTGTAACTAAGTAAGTGGAGAACAGAAGTCCCCATAGCTTCCCAGGCTGAAGGAGACTCAGGATCCATTGGATCTACCCATTCCTCCGATGCCCTGGAGAACTACACTCCCAGCTATTTGCAAGAGAAATAATGTACCTTCCACCCTCTGCCCTCCTTTTCCTTTTTGTTATTCAGAATTTCTTGGCTTTCTGGGGCCAGGAATATTAAGGTTGGTGGGTCTAACACAGCAGAAAACAGTGGAAGAGGGAGTAAGCCAATCCCAATCAAGCATATTTGAGCTGTGCAGGCTGCACAGCGTCAGCTCTCTGAGACCTTTTATAGCATGCAGGCAACGTTGTAACTTCTGAGTTATAGACCAATGTGATCACTGATACCGCTGAGTTACAGGGAAAATTTGATAGCTAAGTGATTAGATAGAAATGCTTGGATATTATTTGTAGAGTCTGCATGTGTGAAAATCAACAGATATAAACATTAAGGTGTGAAGGAAAATGTCATTAGATTTTTTTTAAAAAGGCATTTTGCCCCATTTTTATTTTTTTCCAGGGGGGAGGTCCTATTTAAAAAAAGAAATGCAGATATAACTTTAGATATTCCCTAGGTGATCAAAATGACCCAGTTATTTGGTAGAGAGACAAAGCAAACCCCAAATGTTCCAGTTCAGCATTTCTGAAGCTCACTTTAAATATCTGCGGTAATTTTTCTGGCTCCCAAAGCAAAATATAATTGTTCTTTCCCACATTTTATTTTTTTTATGCTGTAATTATTATTTAATGGACTCCCAAATTCTCTGGTGGGTTTGAGTGGTATAAATACACTAGTGTGCAAAGAGGATGGGCACAAGTGATCTTTTGATTCTCCTTTTTTCTCCTTCTTCTTTCAGGCAAATTCATCACCCTGCAGGTGCAGCCTCAGCCAATGTCTCTGGGAAAAGCTCAAAGGCGCAGCTGGTCTCCAAGCTAAGCATAAAAGCTGGGGTCACAATTCATTCAGCCCCTAAGAGGAGCTGGGCATGGCCAGCACCATTAGTCCTTTGAGGAGTGTTGGCCAGGCATGGTAAACAGGGCAGGGCTGGTCTGGGTGGACTGAAGAATTACCAAAGAAAATTATAAGAAAGGAAAAAAAAATCCAAAACAAAACAAAAGAAAAATGAGAAGTCAATAGTCCAATGCCAGATGGCAAGAGTTTAGTCCACGTGGGTGGCTTGGCATGGTTGACAGGAGCTTTCGGGAGAGAGCAGTAGCCTCAGACTGTGACTGGGCTCCCACTAATTGAAGGCAAGTAGGCTAGTTCTCTGCAATCTCTGGTGAAGCCAAGTTGGAGGTAGGCTTCAGAGATGGCCAAGAGCATCTTAACCAACCTTTCACTTTTGGGTCACATATTTGGATAGAAACTCTGACTTCATTCCAAATCTCCAGCCACCTGCCTTTTATAGACTACTGTCCCCTCTTTATTCCTTAAAAAACATTAAATTAGGGGCTGGTGAGATGGCTCAGCGGGTAAGAGCACCCGACTGCTCTTCCGAAGGTGATGAGTTCAAATCCCAGCATCCACATGGTGGCTCACAACCATCCGTAACGAGATCTGGCGTCCTCTTCTGGAGTGTCTGAAGACAGCTACAGTGTACTTACATATAATAAATAAAATAAATCTAAAAAAAAACACATTAAATTACATTTATTGATTTGGGAGGGGTATGCCATCCTGAATGTGTGGGTCAGAAGGCAACCTATAGAAATTGGTTCATTTTCAGCATCTGAACTCAGGTTATCAGCCTTGGAGGCAAACAGCCATGTCACTAAGGCATCTCAATGGCTCTGAATTCCATACTTTTCCACTTAGCTTATGCTAAGGCTGTAAATGTTCGTTTGCTTCTCCTTCATTCTCAGTCTTGAATGTCACTGGCTTTTAGTGTCCTACTAACCAACTATGTATTAGTAACACAGGAAAAATACCACACTCAGATTAGCAATAGTTTTGTAGTTTCTGAACCCTCTCACCATTACCTCCCCTTTAATTTGCTTAGGAAAATCAGGAGTATGGTAGTATATGTCAGTTATTCATGCTGATGGCCAACAATTTACAATCAATAGTCATGTCAGCTAAACAATGTTTATTGCTGTTTATTTTTAAATATGTCATAGAATTGATCATAATTGTTGATCTGTTTTATATAAGGCAGCCAGATTACAAGTTTAATCTTCAATATGCATAAATTAAAAACCTTTGTACTGATGATTGACCATGTGTTGCAAACTGTGTAAAGACACAGAAATTCAAATGAAGGACAGTTAAAGAGAATATGAAAAATGAGGAGGGGTTTAAAAGCATGGATTTAAGACTGCAGAGCCCCAGGAGAAATATAACATGTCATAGCTAACTTTTATAATAGCCTTAACTCAGGGATGTCCCATGCATGGTATGGAGTGACTAAAATACAAACAGAGTAAAACATTAGCTACAGCTTGGATATTTTTTGTGATCCATTGGAAGCTTAATCTCCTTAATTCCCCTAATATTGAGGGGAATTTTTAATCTTTAAGAGGTGGTTTTGGTGGGAGGGTCTTAGGCCATTGAGGGTACTGACCTCAGAAAGAAATATTGGCTCTCAGGAATTGTTTAAAAACCTGAGTCTGACCCTGACCCTCTGCTTCCTGATTTATCATATGGTCCTTTCCATCTTTAATGATCCATCATGAGTCTCCACTAGAAGCCAACTAATGGGTTACCCAGTCTTGAAATTCTATCCTCCAAATCTGTGAAATATGCAAATCTCCTCTGAAACAGCAACAACAGTATACTGTCTAAAGGTCCTGGTGTTTCAGAAACAAAGTCTAAGGAATCAGTGAGTCATGGAGCCCCAAATCCTCTTCAGTTCTCAGGTAGCATAAGGTACACAGCCATGGAGACTCCAGTACTGGACCAAAGTTAAGCAGTCTGAGTTTTTTTTTCCTCTTGTTTTTGACTTCACCTCTGAGCAGAGTACACATGTCTCTTTCCTGCAGATGCTCAGGCTGAGCAGAAAGCGGATGATGGGGAAGGATCCATCCTCTCTAGGATTCTAGATGAGCATGGCTTCTTTCAGATTCTGACCCACACGGGCAGCCCCTTATGACTCTTGGCACTGGCTTCTTAAGAAAATTGAGCTTAGTTGTTTAGTTTTAAAGAATATCCAGAGAAGTCTCAAGAGGAGGGCACAGCTAGGTTCATGCTCTAGCACTACAAATTGGCACAAAAGACAAATTACTTCACTTTCCTGGATCTTGGCTTCCTTCTCTGCTAGCAGGGTAGATTTATAGCTCATGTGTAGTTATGCCTCATGTGCATGTTGTGAGAACTGAATGAAGGAACATGTCTTAAGCAGTGTTTGGTATAAAGCAATTTTCCCACAACATATTTTCCTTTAGAGTTACCATTATAGAAGATCTAAGTCAGGTGTTGCAAACACAAGTTAATGTCTACTCCCCGCTATAAGCATAATAATGTGTCTCCTGAAAAATTATTTGGAACAGCTTTTCCTCTTTTTCTACCTGACACTTGCTTGGCACATATTTTCCCCTTATAACATTGTAGGAGGGTAGGGATACTAAAGATCTGACTCAGGCATGAGCTTCCAAATGGTCTGTTCGGAAAGATACAATTAGAACGTCATTTGACTTTAAAGCTCATCATCTGACATCACCTCCCACGGGCATTTGATGTTCCCAAAGGAGCCCTACCCGAATTGTGCATCAGCTGAATGGGCATATTTAAAAGTATCAGTACAACAGACTGGTTTCTTGCACTGGTGTTGGGGTGGGTGTTGAAGACAATGCAGATTCCTCCCAGATGATTTATCTCAACAAACCACAGAGAAGACTGCAGTGCGCTCTGTCCCCAGAAACTTTTAGCATATTAAAATTGTAGAGCATAATCCGTTTAGTCTCCATTGAACTCAAGATGTGGATATGGCTGCTCCCAGAATTTAGATCAACTTTAACATAATGTATTAGTATACGCCAGTGTCTTCCTGGGCAGGTCTCAGGAAAGGTCAACTTGCTAACTTCCCGTGAATTACGATTGCCTCTTGAGGACTGGTGAGATGGCTCTGTGGTAAGAGCAGTAACTGCTTTTACCAAATGACCCAGGTTCAATTCCCAGCACCCACATTGTAGCTCACAACTGTCTGTAACTACAATCCCAATGGACCTGAGACCCTTACACAGTTATCCCTCAGGGAAAGCGCCAATGCACACAAAAACAAGTAATAATGGTTTGTATTAGGAATATTAAAAATTCTGTGGCTCTATGGCGTTTGATATTACCCTGAATTGCTGGTGATGTATATAGAATGTATTTGTTATTTAAAAAAGAAGAAAAGAAAAAGATTGCCTCTTGAAAGACCTCCCCTACCTATCCCAATTCACTTTCAGAATGCATTTGCAAAAGTGCCTTTATTTTGAAGATAAGAAACAAGTCATAAAATGTTAATTAAATCTTCACATTTTAGTTACTTAGGCTTTCAACTTGTTAGACCAACAGGAAATTTCTTTAAAGAAGTCTCCTCTGCACACACTATGTTAAAATGACTTTATATGCCTCTTTGTTGCAAGAGTGGTTAAATGACAGATAAACCATTCACATTTCTGGTTGTTGTTTAAAATAACGTTCTCAGCAAATTTCATTCTCTACCCATCTACCAAACACAAACAGAACATAAAACAAAACCAACAACAGAAGCCAGAGATGGAAACCCACCTTATCTCCTATGCACATCTCAGCTATTCTAGATGGAAGCAATAAACTAAGGGGATTAATTTGTAAGTTTGTGAAAAGACAAGATGAATCTCTTTGAAGTAATGAATCATTTTTTAACTTCGCACACACTCTTAAAACATTTTCTTACAAAATAAACAACAAACAAACAACAAATATCCATCTTTCAATTTAGTACATACCTGCTCCACCCCCCACCCCCACATACTTGTGACTGAGAGAAATCTACTCTCTAATCCACCCTTTTCTTCCAGTCTCTGCTGAAATCCGGTGTCAGTTTTCATCGGTACATCCAACATGATGGTACTGACTGAATCTGACTGACTTAATTTAGTTAAAAAGACTTTCATTGTTTATGATGTTACATGGCCAGGAACAACAACCAGATCTTGCCCTGAAAGAGCTTATAGTCTTATGAGAGAGAACAAGAGATGTATACAAGTGATGCTAGAAGAACACATATGTCAAAAGAGAGGGTTGAATATGTTGGTCCTCTGAAGCATTCATCAGAATTACCATTCTGTGAACACCCTGCTCCATCAGTACCATCACACATTATGACTCCCTGCCATGACAGAAACATTCTGTATGTACATACCCCAGCATGGCTGCTCCTGAGCACCTATTCTGTACTTGAAATGTGCCTGGTGGGAACAAGAAATGGAATGTTTATGCTTTATTTTATTTTGATTGGCTTCAATTATGTTTAAATAGCCAGATGTGACCAGCAACTACCTTTGCAGGTGGCATGGCTATCATTCTCCAAATCCAGCTGTTAATTAACCCAGGATCACTATATAGGCTTTGAGCTCTGTTGCCTCATGGAAGTTTGACTACATCCAGATGGGATCTGAAGAGGCATATGTATTTGTAAAAGCGCTTCCAAGACTGACATGTGGACCAAGTTTAGATACTTCAACCTTCTTCTGCCTTGGTTTGATTTCTCCTAGATACCATACACAGGCCCAGATACCATACACAGGCTACTGGCTGGATCCTAGTGTCTGCAAAGACATAGCTAGACTTGGCTGTGCCCTGTGTGTTTCTATCATGCATGTAATCATAGGTGACTTCATGTTCATAGAATGATAGAGAGGTTCAAGGTTATGTTTATTCATCACAGTAGACACTGTTCTTAACAGAGTGTCTAGTCTGCAAATGTTTGATTAGATGTAAGCTCAAGCAAACAAGGTGATTGATGACAAAATATATTTAGTTTTCCATAGAGTATACATTTTCCATCTCTGTTACACAATAAAGAGCAAAGGCTTAAGGAATTGCTCGATGTCAGTGCAAGCACATAGGGAAAAAATAACAAAAAAAGGAAAACAAACAAACAAAAAACAGGAAAGCCCAGACACTCTGCTAAAGAGAAATAGTATCATACTGACCTTGAAGTACTCATCTTTCTACTCACAAGATGGTGAATAACATAAAGATCCATAACTGGTAGGAGAGAGAGAGAGAGAGAGAGAGAGAGAGAGAGAGAGAGAGAGAGAGAGAGGAAGAGAGAGGAAGAGAGAGGAAGAGAGGAAGAGAGAGGAGAAGAGAAGAGAAGAGAAGAGAAGAGAAGAGAAGAGAAGAGAAGAGAAGAGAAGAGAAGAGAAGGGAAGGGAAGAGAAGAGGAGAAGAGAGAAGAGAGAGAACATGGGAACTACTCAGCCCTAAATGGGGCATCTATTCCAAGGTTTAGGGATAATTTGTGGAAGAGAGGGTGGGAATATTATAACAGCCAGAGGCAGTGTGTGATTACAAAGACATACTGTACTTTGGACAAAATAGGGCAGCTGTACACAGAAACTCACAATGGCAGTGACTACTATGTACAAGACCCACAGAAGATCAAGACAGACAAAGACCCAGCATGAGGTTGGAGGGGCTTGTTATGCCCTGCCCAGGCTCTCTCCCAGGTTAAGGAGATATATTGATAGTTGGTGGCCAGCAGGTAAGGGAGAGTCAGTGTCTTTCAGTGATGTTAGTCCTGAGAACTTATCCATGTTCCAGTGATGGTTCTGTAGCCATGCACTTAATGGCAGCTCTGAGAAGACTCAATGGGCTTTAAAACAGAACATAAGGCATTGAGCAGGAGTGGTGGTCGGGGAGTGATGGGGAATAAAAGTGGAAGTAGAGTGAAGAGAGTGAACAGGGGTCAGGCATGATCAAGATATATTATGTACATACTTGAAATCTCAAAAGAGAAGCTCACATTTTGAATTAAAAGGAAATTGGTTTAATGACTGATTATGGGATGGATCCCCCGTGGTGGGGTAGTCTCTGTTTGGTCCATCCTTTCATCTTAGCTCTAAACTTTGTCTCTGTAACTCCTTTCATGGGTATTTTCTTTCCTCTTCACAGGAGGAATGAAGTATCCACGAGCTGGTCTTACTTCTTGATGTTCTTGTGTTTTGCAAATTGTATCTTGGATATTCTAAGTTTCTGGGCTAATATCCATTTATCACTGAGTGCATACCCAATGACTTCTTTTGTGATTGGGTTACCTCACTAAGGATTATATCCTCCAGATACATCCATTTGCCCAAGAATTTTATAAATTCATTTTTTTAAATAGCAGAATAGTACTCCATTGTGTAGATGTACCACATTTTCTGTATCCATTCCTCTGTTGAGGGACATCTCGATTCTTTCCAGCTTCTGGCTATTATAAATATGGCTGCTATGAACATAGTGGAACATGTGTCCTTTTTACCAGTTGGAACATCTTCTGGGTATATGCCCAGGAGAGGTATTGCTGGATCCTCTGGTAGTACTATGTCCAATTTTCTGAGATAACGCCAGACTGACTTCCAGAGTGGTTGTACAAGCTTGCATTCCCACCAGCAATGGAGGACAGCTAGTGCCTACTTAAGGGACCCTGATATAGCTGTCTCGTACGGAAGTAGATGCTCATAATCATCTATAAGAGGGAACACAGGACCCACAATGGAGAAGCTAGAGATAGAAGCCCAGGAGCTGAAGGGGTCTGCAACCCTAGAAGAGGATCAACAATTATGAACTAACCAGAACCCCCAGAACTCGTGTCTCTAGCTCCATATGTAGCAGAAGATGGCCTAGTCGGTCATCATTGGGAAGAGAGGCCCCTTGGTACTGCAATCTTTATATGCCCCAATACAGGGGAACGCCAGGGCCAAGTAGTGGGAGTGGGTGGACAGGGGACCAGGGAGGGGGAGGAGGGAGGGGACTTTCGGAATAGCATTTGAAATGCAAATCAAGAAAATATCTAATAAAAAAATTGGAAAAAAAAAAGAAAATAAAGAAACTGTAGTAAAGCTCAAAGCACACATTAAACCCCACACAATAATAGTGGGAGAAAAAAAAAAGAAGGAAATTGGTGGCGCACGCCTTTAATCCCAGCACTCGGGAGGCAGAGCCAGGTGAATTTCTGAGTTCAAGGCCAGCCTGGTCTACAGAGTTCCAGGACAGCCAGGGTTATAAAGAGAAACCCTGTCTCGAAAAAACCAAAAAAGAAAATCTTTTTTTTTCCCTTGTTCCGGTCAACCCCACTCGCTCCCGCTGGCTCCGGCCAGCCCTGTTCAGCCCCACTCGCTCCAGCTCCGCTAGCTCCGGCTGTCCCCACTTGCTTCGGCAGTCCCCATTTGGCTCCGCTCGCTCTGGAGAGCCTTGCTCGCTCCAGTTGGTCTCTCCGGTCCAAGGATTCATTTTCTTATTATTCTTCATAAGTACGCTGTAGCTGACTTCAGATGCACCAGAGGAGGGCGTCAGATCTTGTTACAGGTGGTTGTAAGCCACCATGTAGTTGCTGGGATTTGAACTCATCACCTTCGGAAGAGCAGTCGGGTGCTCTAACCCGCTGAGCCATCTCACCAGCCAGGAAATTGAAAATCTTAAGGAGTGAATATTTTTGTCAGACTCTTGGGATGAAGAAAGCATAAGTCTTCACTAGAACTGACGTGTTCCCATGTCAAGAACTGTAGGCCACCATTGTTCTTCCTGGTGCTATAATTGAAAATAATAGAAATAATAGAAAATATCCCTTATAAAACCAGTGGAGCCCTGTACTTTATGCCATGCCTCGGCAGAATTTCTGAAGGGAAGGCTTCTTGAAAGTATTCATGGAACTATTCAGAATTTTTTTTTTCTGATGATGTGTCTATCAGAGAGTCTAGTAGAGGCTATGCATAGAATGGGCACTCAGAAATGGTACTGAAAACACACACACACACACACACACACACACACACACACACACACACACATTCATATTATTGTGAGGAAGATGGAAATTGCTTTTGGGAACTCCTGAAATGATCTCTTTATTTGCCAATAGCCAAAAAAGGAAGGGGCTGGGAAAATATGATAAATAAATATGATACGAGAGAGGGCAGCTCTTCAGAGTGAATCAGTACAGATGAAGATCCAACAGATGAAGATCCAAACCTGGCTCTGTACATGTGTTGGGTCCCTATCCTTCCTGGCTCCCTTTGGGTGTGGCGGCAGATTTTACAACCTAAGGTGTTGTAAAAAGACTCAGTGAGCTTACATATATAGATATATAGATGCCCAGATCTCTCTCTCTCTCTCTCTCTCTCTCACACACACACACACACACACACACACCTAGACTTTGTCTAGGCTGAATTATGTTTTATGAAAGAAAAGTGGGAATATCAAGTTCTTAGATGGTGACTGTTTTTGGAAATCTGGTTAGAGATGTACACAATGGAGTACTACTCAGCTATTAAAAACGATGAATTCATGAAGTTCTTAGGCAAATGGATGGAACTAGAAAATATCATCCTGAGTGAGGTAACCCAATCACAAAAGAACACACATGGTATGCACTCACTGATAAGTGTATATTAGCCCCAAATGCTCGGAATACCCAAGATACAATTCACAGACCCTATGAATCTCAAGAAGAAGGAAGACCACAGTGTAGATACTTTGATCTTTCTTAGAAGGGGAAACAAAATACCCATTGGAGAAAATACAGAGACAAAGTTTGGGGCAGAAACTGAAGGAAAGGCCATCCAGTGACGGTCCCACCTGGGGATCCATCTCATATACAGTTACCAAACCCAGACACTATTTTGGATGCCAACAAGTACTTACTGACAGGAGCCTGATATAGCTCTCCTGAGAGGCTCTGCCAGTGCCTGACAAATACAGGAGTGGATGCTCACAGCCATCCATTGGACTGAGCACAGGGTACCCAATGGAGGAACTAGAGAAAGGAGCCGAGGAGCTGAAGGGGTTTGCAGCCCCATAGGAGGAACAACAATTTGAACCAACCAGTACCCCCAGAGCTCCCAGGGACTAAACAACCAACCAAAGGGTACACATGGAGGGACCCATGTCTCCAGCTACATATGTAGCAGAGGATGGACTTGTGGGACATCAACGAGAGAGGCCCTTGGTCTTGTGAAGGCTCAATGACCCAGTGTAGGGGAATGCCAGGACAGAGAAGCAGAGGTAGGTAGGTTAGTGAGCAGGGGAGGGGAGATGGGATAGGGGTGTTTTCAGAGGGGAAATGATGAAAGGGGATAAATTTGCAATGTAAATAAAGAAAACATCTAATAGAAAAAAAAGAAGAAAAAAAAAAAAGAAAAGCTGGGACTGAAATGGGATAGGCTACAAACTTAATATGACTACTTGAATATGACTACTTTTCTTTAAACATAATGCTTTTATATATAATGTGGTGTGTGTGTGTGTGTGTGTGTGTGTGTGTGTGTGAGAGAGAGAGAGAGAGAGAGAGAGAGAGAGAGAGAGAGAAACAAGTATATATCTAGGACATCTTGTGGAGTCAGTTCTCTCCACCCTTTGAGTACTGTGATTGAGACTGGTTAGGTTTGGTGTCAAGCACATTCACCTACTGCGCCCAGGGTGCTATTAAAGGAAGAGCGAAGTTGAAAAGGCCAGAGAACACAATGTTAACTATGAGGCTCTGCAAGCCAAATCCCGAGAAGCTGGAAAGGGGCAAGCTAGCCTGAGCCTGCTGACACTGCAATGCTTTATCTTGGTCTCTAGTCTCCAAAACTGTGAAACAATACATTTCTATTGTTTTAAACCCTCCAGTGTGTGGTACTTTAGCCTTAGGGAACCAATACCGTGTGTGGTTTTAATACACATAATAATTAGTTTGAGGCCATTTAAATTACTTGTCTATGATACTCATTTTATTAATATTTAAGGCACCAACTGTTCTGTGTGCCTTCTCCCAATCCACACTATGGACTAGGAAAGCAGTCCGTGTTCTGCACTGTCTGAGGTTCTCATGGATACAGATAGGAAAACCCAGTTCATTTCAAGAGCTCCAGTAAACTCAACGACCCCTCCCCCTTCATTTCTAAAGACTTCATGGATAAACCAGTAATTATTTATGAGTTGTCTCAGTCTATGTTTATGCCACTTCCTTCCAACATTTTGAAAGCCACATACCAGATATAACTTGGAAAAACTCTTAAATCAGGACCAACAAAAAAATATTTTATTTTTCTTTCTGGTTAAATCACTTGTACAATTAAGGTTTGTTTTCCCATCGAAAGAAACGGGCTATTTGCATATCTTGAATTAAAGAAGCAATTTAACATTATTGAACTGAGGAACTAACAGGAGGTTAAACAGAACAGAACCACAACCAACAACTGTGCTGTTCATAATGCTGCTTTTAGCAATAACAATGATATTAAAACTATCATGAAACTGACTAATTTTAGTCTTTTACAGATTATTTTAATTTTCATGTTGCAATGTGTCTACATGAAATAATTGTTTGTTTGTTTTTTTTTTTTTTTTAATTAGGAGCCTGAGTCAATGTTAAATATATGTTGCATCTTTTGTTTGGCAACATTAACGAGCCTGCAAGGGCCAGGTTTTTTACTTTAAATTC
This sequence comes from Mus minutoides, assembly GCA_902729485.2. NCBI lineage: Eukaryota > Metazoa > Chordata > Mammalia > Rodentia > Muridae > Mus > Mus minutoides. Next base: position 108,206 of record LR751267.1, on the reverse strand, counting down.
TTCATAGAATACCATTTAGTAGTTTTAGTTTAGACATGGATGCGGCTTTCCCTGTGATGTGTTAAGTAAGTGGGACAATGGAGCTGATGGCTACAATACCTTTGAACACTCAACACTCTAGCAGCACGTATGACAATACAAGCTTGATCATGGTCTATACAGAAAACGCCACGTACAGACTGTTAATGCTAAGCTATAGATTTCCATGTGCTCAACAAGCTGAGCACCTCCTTTAGACTTCTTTAGAAATCTCCCTTAGCAGATCTGATTTCACTCCAAGGCAGAATTAAAGATTTGCCTGTAGTAATAATGAAAATACTTTCATCACCCAAATACACCAGTCTTATATTTATTTTAGAATACTTATCGCATTTCTTTCTTTGCATTACTAGGGTTCTTCTGCACTGTCTCCGATCATTTTAATCCAGCAGTTATCTGACATTTTAACTTTTTTTTTTTTAAATGATATATCCAATGAGATAGAAACTTCTATCTCTGATGTAGTATCATTCTCTAAAGAGTCTGGCTAGCTACTTGAAAATTTCAAATTTCTAAACTTTAGAGAAAAGTCAAGAATGTATATCTTCCACACTTAAGTGTTCCTTTAAAATCTGAAGCGAGTGCCTGGGCTACAGCTTGGTTGGAGTGGTTGGTAGATTGCTTGCCTCCCATTCACGAAACCCCGGGTTCTGTTTCCGCACTGCATTAAGTAGGTGTGCTGATGCATACTGGCAATGCCAGCACGAGGGAGGTGAAGGCAGGGAGATCAGAAGTTCATAGATCTTGGCTATTAAATGAGTTTATAGCCAGTCTGCAACACATTGGCCCTTGTTCTAAGTAAGGAGATAGATAGATAGATAGATAGATAGATAGATAGATAGATAGATAGATAGAGTCAAATGTATGACATTATATGTATGTGTGGCATAAAATCTCCTGTTGTTCAAGGTAAAATATAGCAGTATTTGGTGAATATCAGTTGTCCGTTGGCTTGTGTGGAAGCCAGCACACTGAGCTGTACATTTTAGAGCAGCAAAACAAAGCCAGCTGTCCCTGAACTCCTAAAATAAACTTAATTTCCAAGGCTTCCTCTAAACTATTTTTATATAGCTTGTCTAATAGGATGTGAAGAGCTGTGTGACTTTATCACATTGAGTGAATAAAGAAAACTCGTTGCCTACACTCGGAGGAAGTGTGTGTTGCAATGGGTAAAGCCAGAAGGCGGGGCCAAAACCATAGAGAGACATTGGTGTGGAGGAACATGGTTGGGGGAGAGGGGGAGGGTGCGGAGGATATGCACCCATCACACTGAGACTGTGTAAGTTTCAGGAGTTTTTAGTTTACAATATGACTGATTTAGACATCTCCAGAGTCCTGAGGCATTTCTCATAATCTCACATTTATTATTTATTTGTAAATCAATCAATAAATCAATCAATCATATATTTACCTACCTATTTATTATCTATTTGCCCATCTATTCTATTGGTTCTGTTTCTTTGTAGAACTCTGTTTGAATGATCTATCATCTACCTATATATTCATCTATTATCTATCTATCTATCTATCTATCTATCTATCTATCTATCATCTATCTATCTACCATTTATTTCCCCATATTTACCTACTGGTTCTATGTTTTTCTTTGTTTGTTAGTTAGAGAACCATGACTAATTGAAGTGTCAGAATTCCCATAGGACAAGGGTTGAGTTTAAGCCAAGTTTGTTATTTTAATAATTTGCGATTTTAGTGATTCATGTGATAAAATACTAGCTTTGTGCACTAACTGGATTTTAGTGCACACTGGGACACACTGCAGTGTTGTATTCATTGCATAAAAGAAAACTAACTTTTAGTGTAAAATCTATAAAAATGGTAGGCTTGGGAAATTTGCAAATTTAAGTTTCTGGTTAGCTCAAGTTTCCTAGAAAGCTTGTAGTTTCAAACTTTAATATTTTCTTTCTTTTCCATTAAAGTTTATTTTTAACATAATTTTCTTCAAAATGTTGATAATGAATTCCTAATGGATATATTTATTTAACTAGAGCTCTTCTTATTTATTTTTCTTACCTGTTTTCATTTTTGTTCCAAAAGTAGACTTGTGTGTGTGTGTGTGTGTGTTTGTGTGTGTGTAAGGGGTATATAGTTAATGAGAAGTTCCGTTAATCAGGTTTTTAAATTGTTTTTTTTTTTTTTTTAGCAAATTATAATCAGGTGAAAACTACTTTCATAAATTTGAAACCATTTCTTATTATAGCATCTCCTTGATACAGCTGTGTCCCCCATCTTTATATGCATTTGAAACTAATGGTCCAGTACTCAAGAGTGCTCAGAGCACGGATGACCTGGGCACCATAAACCCACCAGAGCACTTTAGTGGCTAGTCCTTCATTATGCAGCTAAGGTCTTATCTAATCAGATGGTGCAAGGGAACAGCTGAAAACATTAACATGCCCACAGGTTCTATAAATCATGCTGCCCATGCATTCTATTCAATTCATGAGTTTTATTAAGTTGTAAGTAAAAAGAATAACCAGCCTTGAATATCCACAGTCTAATTCTTAAGCAATAAACTATAAAGCAACCCAGTGTTATTACAAGATCATCTTTATTATGTACTCAGCCCCTAGTTTTCTAATAGAAATTACAGTTAACATTTTGAACTTTAAAAATAAAAGTCATTTTAGCAATGATGCAAAATCTAATCTCTTAAATAAAAAGGTTCTTTCTTAACAACATACCATTTTGACTAATATATACCTTCTCCTTTTCTCTGCTATTCTCAATGTGCACTTGACTTTCTCTTTCTGAAACAACCCTGTCATCTCATGAGATTTTTGGATCAAGCTAATACTGGAAAAGAAACAGCAAATGTATTTTGTTCCTTGGTGGGTTTGGGTGAAAATCAGAAAAAAATCAGGCACAACACAAAGATGTTGGGGAAGAATTTTAAAGGAACTGTGTGGGAAATCACATACACTTACACTGTATCTGTCTTCCTTCCATCCCTCTGTTCCTCTTTTCTCCCTCCCTTTGTCTCTTCCTTCCTAACCATATCAAACTGAAAGCATTGCTACATCGGGACAGTTGGACATGTCTTAACTATAAATATTCATTCTCTTTGTTTTGGTGCTTTGCACCAAACAAAAACTTTATTGTCATCTGATACAATCCATGATAACTATGAACCTTACAAATTTTCTGCAGGATTTTAGGTTTAAGGACAAACAAAACCATGGGATATTCAAATAATTCAAATGCTTACAACAATGAAGGAATACATGCATACATGCATATATATGAACATGTATATATTTTCTGGTGCTGCTGATTGAACATGAAGCCTTGCACATGATATACAAGTGCTCTGCCACTCACCTATATTCCATTATGTTTAAAATGTTTTTATAGACAATTTCCCCAAGCTTGTTTTGAATTCATTCAGTATCCCAAGCTGGCTTTGGACCTGTCATCTTCCTGGCCTTAGACTCCTAAATGCTTGGGATTACAAGCCTGCATTATAGAATCTGGATGGATAAATGTTTAATCTTATTCAAAATTGTATTTAAAATCGGATAACAACAATGGATTTTAAAAGAAACCCAGAAAATCGGTCACTCTCTTGGAGAATCCAGTACTAGATTCCAGCACGTTGGCTAAGAATGCAAACATGTAACTGTGTGGCTTTTATGTCTGAAAACCTAGGGAGCACACAAATTAGTATAATATTTGGTGGCCTAATAGCCTACAAATTATAGCATCTAAAAAGAGAGTCAGCTGCTCACCAGTGAATAGCACTCTACTGGTTAAAGTCCAAAGCAGACACGTGGAATAACTGTATGGCACAGGAATTATTTAACATCTGAGTGGAATTTAGGATGTGCCACAAAAGGGATGGGAATCCAGACAGAGAAGTAAACGCAGAGCTTTGAAGAGTTTGCTAAGGTACTTTTCACATACTTCTTATTGGGGGAGATCATGGGATCATTTCTCTAATAAGGATCAATCTACTAGCTATGTGCAAGGTAGAGGGGAAGAAGCAAGAATAAAGAGGAATCTTTGAGAAGAGGTTAATAAGACTCTACACAAGCTAAATAAAAATGTAAGGAGACCTGGCCTGGGCATGGTAGGGAAAATAACAGGGGTGTGGCAGTGATAGTAACAAAGAAGGGCCACATTTGAGGAGTATAGGGGACGACAACTCCAGAAGCATCTATTAGGCACTACAGTCAACTAGATGTGAATAAAGGAGGTGTTATTAAATACAGAGGCCACCTGTAATAAGGATGGGTCCCAGGATAGCAGACAGCCTGGCGACACATTTTTGGAAGTGAGTTTCTTCTGGAGTGACAGAGTGTGGGAAATGATGGCTTGGGTTTTCCTGCTCTGCACCTGCCCCTGCTGGGCCAGCTCACAGTGTCTTCCTTCTTATGCAGAAAGCAAACTCTGCCACATAGATGCACTTGACTCAGGATATACACCCTGCTATTTCCTCTCGTACCTCCAGGTGAGAAGATCCAGCAGACATTCGAGTGTAGACAACAAGGACTTTGGAGTGAAATTATTCTCACTTTTAGTACTGAGATTGAAATATAGGAGGTTATTTCATCAGCATCTGGCTGGACCCTTAAGATCTCAAGGTATAAGGGAAGAAAAGGTGAGTAGCAAAAGGGGTCATGTAGCAAAACTATGAAATATAACTGAACATTGCTTACGAAAGAATGGAGTAGAAAAACTGGGTGATAATTCAGTCAGCAAAGTGCTTGTCTTGTAATCCCAAGGACCAGGGTGTGATCCACTTGTGTGTTTAAAAGCCAGGAGTGGTTGGTGGATATTTGTAATCCAAGCACTCAGGGAAGCAGAGACAGGTGGATCCCTGGGACTCTGTGGCCAACCAGCCTAGCCAACCTGGTGAGTCACAAGTTCCATCTAAAACATTGCAGAGAGTACTGGTCAGCCTGTGGCCACTACAGGTAACCACACATGCACTCCCATGTGCATGCACCGCTTCCTCCCAGCTTTTTGCTCCTATATATTCATGAACATGTACACACACACAAACACACACACTGATTGTACCTCTACCATCTCTTAAGGTAACTACTTGGTGATACTATCTGATTATAGTTATAAGTAGATACAATGGTGAAGATAATATGATTATGAGGGCAAACCTCATTCAGAGCAACAATGAGAGCTGTGAGCCATGGTGACAGAGATTAGGCAGGGGAGGAGACTTTATCACTAAGGACAAATCACCAATGAATCCCTGTTGGTCATTAGTGCTGAGGGGAAGGTAGTTTGCATGCAACTTTCACAGAGGAAAGTTATGGGAAACATAGGTGACGGCTTGTCAGTTAACTCAGCTATAAGAAAAGGAAAGTACAACAGAAGAGGTAAGACGGCCATGAAAATAAGTCAAAAGTAGAAAGCTAACTTATAAGACACTGCTATATTTGGCACTCATTTTTCTTTTTTATTCTTTTAATTCTACGATATGGTTTGATTCCTGATAAGATTCAGATAACTTAATTGATACACCCAAGGCCACACATAGTGCAGGAGAGAACCCCCAACCCCTGTTACCATTATTCTTAGATCAGGCATATGCGATAACACACATGTCAGACACTGGCATGCGACAGCCAGTAAGGAGTCCATGCAATTCTGTTACAAATCAATTCACGCCTTCTGCTCTTTCCCTTTCCAGGACTACATACCATCCATTTTATTTATTATTATTAATATTATTAATATTATTGTTGTTGCTGTTGCATGTGGGTATTCCTGTTCACAGATACACACACTCACGCATGCATGTTGGCTTCCAGACGCTGACATTTGAGTGTTTTCCCCTAGCTCTCCCTCTATCTTGTGGATTTGGAGACAGGATCCCTGATAGAACCTGGACTTCACTGATTAAGTTATGGAGGAAAGCCCACAGACACTCTTATTCTGCCTCCCAGTGCTAGGGTTACAGGATTGCACAGCTGCCCCATGCCTGGCTTTGCCATGGGTGCCAGAGATCTGAACTTATGGAGATGCTTGCGGAGCCATCTCCCCAGTCCCACCTCTTCTTAATGTCCTCAAACCCTTCTATTCCAGTTTTTCACAGCAGCTCTCCTATCTCTGGTTTTCAGTCATGCTATTCTGTCTCCGGCTCCTCAAGGCCCACCAACCTTCTTCTCACCTCTGGGCTTTCACTGGCAAAGCTTGCCCTGATCCACACCCTTTGCCTGGGTAGCTCTTAATAGTCCTACAGGCTTTTGTTCAAAGATGGTTTCTTTGGAGAGGTCTTCTCTTAAACATCACCAGGTCATATTCTTCAGGACCCATGTTCACTGGACTAATACAGCAATGATTTCATGTTTACATATGTGATGGCTGGATTGCTGCTTTTCTCTCCCAGCAGCTGGCAAACTCCACATGGGAAGGCAGACTGGATCAATCACTTTGCTTGCCACTGTATCCCCAGCTTATGGGGGGGGGGGGAAGAGAATCTGCCCACAAACGGTGCTATCACTGTTTGCCAAATGACTGAACTGCAGACTGTCATGCTCTGAGAACTGTGCCAAGTTCTTTCCCATATATACTCCTATCTGCAGATGAGAGGGGGTGGGAAAAAAGCAGTCTTTTAAAACCAACCAAGACTACACAGGCAGAATGTCGTATAGTGGAGAATCAAACCTAAATGCATCTAGCTTCATCTTCTGTTTTATCTGATTTGCTCAAGAGCATCGACAGAGGGTCTCTTAATTACTTTGCCTTGCTTCCACTCACTATCTCTATCTGAGTCTGGAAGCTCATTTAGGATGCAAATAATACCATGTAATTTTACATATTCCTCACACTGCCTTCCTAAGAGAAACTCTGAATTGTATGTTCACATAATAAGTACTTGGATTAATAACATTCTTTAGTAATAATACCATGAAAGCTTTCTCAAATTGAGTTCAGTGTTCTATAACAACCTCTCCTAGAGACACACACACACACTCACATCTGAGTGTAATATTATTATTAAATATTCAGTAGTATGAAGGACTTATCTTCTATCCGAGCACAGAGGAAATAACTAAACATTGTTTAAAGATGCAGAATTGGCAAAATGAAGCAAACATGCTATGGACATCTTCTCCTACTCACTGAATATTTGCTGAGCGCATTTTCCCTATGCCAAGTACTCTTACGGGTGCCAGGAACCAGAGACTAAGTTGTGGGTTTTTCCCTTATGGAGCTGTGTGGTAGCGATGGCATTATAGTGATATAAATAAATAATCTTAAATTAAGAGCATGTTCTACACTTGAGGTGAAGACAAGGAGGAGACTTGAGAAAAGCAAAGGCAGCGTGAGTAACTCAGTCTGAGGGGAAACAAGGCTAAGAGTTCCTGTTCTTCTCTATTTATTGACACATGCTCTGCATGTCGGGTTTTTCTTTTTTCTCCCCCGCTCCCATATCTATAATACTTAACTTTCAGTGTTGCTGCACGATCCTCTGTACACGCTTAGAAAATCCTATTCATTAGCCTCCAGAGGTAGGCAAATAACCACATTTGAACAAGACCAAGAGCTAAGAGTGTGTATAGATTTTACCAATAACCAGTAAATTCACCCAGTATCAAACAGACAATGTGTTTATGAGATAAACAAGACAATGTGTGTGCGGCTCTTTGTAAGTGATCCTTGTTTCCATGTCCTTAGACACACAGAGAATTCAAAGACGATATTCCAGATTCCTCCGTTCAGGTGCCAATGAAAATCTGCTAGCTGTAATGGGAGAGGCAGTGAAGTTAACCAGACTCCAGTGAAATGACTGCTCAGAAGCAGTCATGTCTGCCTCACATGTCTGACGTCCTTGTTTACTTATAGCAGTGTCCACGGAGGGTTTTCCTGCATCTTATAACACAATGAGTGGACCACAGTGTGGTAAATGACCCCACTGCGCTATGTGGACTTTCCAGTCAGCAGAGTCATCAGCCAAATGAGCTTTATTAAATATTCTGCCCCAGGTATTTCTTTTATAGCTACAGGAAATGGACTAGCACAAGATATGACCTGAAAATAATAACAACAAAGGCTTGAATGCATGCATCTACTTGAGTTCTTAAATATAAAGTTCTCTTATGCTCAACAACAAAAAAGTGCCAACCTTGTGAGCTAGTTGACTTCACAAAACACCTATTCTGAATCTTCTTGTCCCTTAAATTATTGTCTCAGAATTGGCATCCTAAGAATGCAGACATATAGCAAGTGGAAAGGTCAGTTGTGGCACAGTCCCTCTTCTATGCACTGCTACTATGTACTAAGACCATTTACTGTGCACTAAGAAAAGGGCTTTGTATGCATATTGGTGGTACAAGGCAGGTTTTACCATTACAATCTCAATTTTGCAGATGGGGATACTCAGGCTTCAGGGAAATACTTCCAAGCCTCGTAGACTGTTTGAAACTTATTTTTTCCTAATTCATTGCTATTGCCCCTATCCTCCTGACTTTGGGCTGTACATCCTGAAACACTCCAGCACTGACTGGCATTCTGTTCTGATGCGTCACTACCATGACTGTGGGGCACCTTAAATGAGTGCAATCTTTGAAACAGCTCAGGTAGTTGTTTTAAACACTGATCACAGCTTGAAGCTCTGGGAAAAATCATTTAACACTCTTCCCCAAGATTCCACAATTTACCTCTGCAAATGTTAAACACAGTGATCTTTTTCAGTGTTAAATACTTTATATCTGCCTTTTCTACGTGTAACAGAACGATGCCTAACACTGGCTTGGTTGTTGGTGTCTGTGTGTACGTGGTCATGCGTATGTGTAAGTGGGTGGGAGAATGTATGCACATGTGGTGTGCATATAAACATGGAGGTCAAAGGTCAGAATTAGATGTCTTCCTCTGTTGGTTTCCACTTTCATTTCTGAGGCAGCCCTTTCATTGAGAATGCAGTTCACTGGCTGAGCTAGAATGATTGGCCAACAAGCTCCAGGTATCCTGGTATTTCAGCCATCCCAGCTCTGGGATTATAAGAAGTTTGGGATCCAGACTTGGGTCCTTATGTTCATACAGAAAGCACTTTGCCGATTGAGTCATCCTCTATCCCCTATGTTGCTAAGTTTTAGAAACCCAAATACAACAATATATACTATGATAATGATCAGAAGAACATAATCTTTAAAGATGCATTTTCATCCATTCCAATTATTTTAGATGTAGTTTAAAAATATATGGTTAGTAATCTCAATATAATTTTAAGACAGTTCAATAGTTATTAGGTAAGTAAAATATGAAACTAGATTTGAAAATTAAAAGCAGTAAAATGTTTTATTTTATTTAAGTATTACTTTATGTGAGATTATAGAATGTTGTAGAGTATGGATAGACTACTGGAGTTCATCTAATCTAGTACTGTGTTCTAGAGCTGCAAACTAAAGAGGGAGAGATACAGCAAGAGCTTCATGTGTAAAGATTTATAGTGAGATGGAGCCAGGTTCATATCTTGACTCTGCCTCTCACCAGCCCTACAAGTCACAGAAGAAGGTCTTAAGATGCTAGACTAAAAAGTAGAAATGCTATAATTGTAATAAAGAATTATCAAAAACCTAAATCACTCATTTGTTATCCATCCATCCATCCATCCATCCATCCATCCATCCATCCATCCCCTCATTTAACAAATATGTATTAAGATCGGACTAGTGTTGCTTCAGGCAAGTTTTTTTTTTTTTTTAGCATTTTCTGCCTTTGTTCTCCAAAGAGCCATAAAGTAGGGATCTATGTGACAGTGTCAAACAATCTATGTGACAGTTGTAAATAAGTTAATGTATATAAAGTATTTGTGGTTTCTCCTGGTACACTGCAGAGAGCTGAGAACTAATATTGGAGATTATTATCATTCTCCTACTACCCTGTGTGTTGGGGAAAATGGTGGACTCTGGGGATATAATTTAGGAGCCCTATGTAATATTTTCCTTCCAATTACTAAGCATCTCATTTGCATAGACCCAAAATCTCTCATTCTATTGCTCAGCTGTGAGAGTGACTCTATTTGGAAACTTCTTCATGATGGTGTCTGTTTTGACAGTGCTATCCTTCATATATGAAAAGAAAAACACTCCATATGGAAAATCTGTGCATAAAACTTTGTGCTTTCCTGAAAATATCTTTGCAGTCTCAGTTGGCCTCCTGGGTGAGAAATGATGAGCTCGTGAGTGCATGAGGAGGTTAGCTGTGTCCCCACAGAGTAAAGCAAAGTTAACTGGTCCTCTGGAGGATTGAGCCTTGCCTGTTGTACTGGGCACTCAGAACCCTAATCAGCAATAACAAGCCACAGAAATCCAGTAACGGTTAGTTCACTCTTCTCGATTGTTCTGTGATAGTCAGGTGAGTTAATGAGAATGCAGATTCCATAACTCATGTCTGATGAGTTAATGTAGATTCCCTTAGCAGTGCCTCGGAACTCTCAGAATGTGACAGAAATTCTATGCAATCTTTCTTAGGATTGTGTGTATCACAGAGAATGCACAAAGCATTGAGTGACCATATAGCTTAGCTCTCTTCTCCCAAGAAAACATTACCATATCCAAGAGAAGCAAAGGGTCAATACACCTTTATGGTCTTGAAACAAAGATTTCTTCAAAACTCTCTTTGATGTACTAGTCTTACAAACAAGAAATGAAAAGGCATAAGCTTTTAAGTATGCAATCTCTCTCTCTCTCTCTCTCTCTCTCTCTCTCTCTCTCTCTCTCTGTCTCTTTGTCTCTCTCTGTCTCTTCCTGTGTGTGTATGTACATACATATGACTGCACTCGTGATCATTCACACACATCTTGGTCATCATTTTCTCATAAGGAAGCTGAACTACTCCTGCCCAGGAAAAGAAACAATCAAATCCAGAAAGCTACATTACTGAGGCTAGCAAGATGGCCTAGCACATAAATGTGTCTGCTGCCAGGGCTCTGACCTTTTCTTTAGGTTATTATGTACAAGTTGAAGCAGTTCTTCTAGCATCTGGGTGGAGTTTGGTCCCTGGGATCTACATCACAGAAGGAGGGCTGAGTTCTGAAAGTTGTTTTCTTATTTTCACGTGGCATGGTATGGTTGCACAGGAAGGCACCCTTGCAAGTGTGTGTGAGCATGTGCACACACACACACACACACACACACACACACAGATACACACACACACACAGACATACACACACACACACACACACACACAGATACACACACACACACAGACATACACACACACACACACACACACACACACACACACACACAACACCCTATATCATTGCCCTTTTTCTCAGTAGGCCATCCTCTATTTGTTTTTTCTTCATTTTCTAACCCTACCGTCATTCTCTTATAGGCTTTCTCGCCAATTTGTCCCTGGTATTTTTTTTTAAGCTGCTGTGGTCAGCTTAAGACCTTAGAGAGTGCCACCCGCAGCCTTCCATTCCTATGCAGGTGGTGGTAACCCAGTTTAAATCCTTCTGCATAATTCCTCTTCACTAAAGCATCCCAGCTCTTGACTTTGGTAACCAGGAGCTAGAGTGCCAAGTCACCCTCATAGGGTTACCTGCTCTACAGTCAGAGAAGAAGAGGCAGTGGGCATGAGAGAAGCAGAGAGCCTTGGATCTCATCTCTTCTCCCTTCCTTCACTCACTGTGCGACTTTAAAGACAGTTTCAACCAGGGCTAAGAAGCAAACCCTGTTCTTTTACAGAAAAATATCACAGAGATATGTTAAGTGACTTTCTCAGCATCACAAGAAAACTGTTCAGGGTTCTTGTTCCTTTAGTCATTAGAGGAAAAGAAGAATGGTGATACTTACCATTTCCAACTGTTACATGTCAAGTGAGATGAATTTTATGATCATGTAAAGTTTAAAGTTCGAAGACATGAGGCATTGTTAGCTTTTATTTTCAACTCAGCCATATCCTCCCTCTATGCAAGCTTGGGCTGTGTTACTTATCACTATGGACTTTCTATTTTGCACCTCGTGTGTTTACAAGACACATTGAGTACTTAGAGTCCTATAAGGAGCAAACAAGCAGTCTCCAGTCTGTAGTTCTTCATACACTAAGGGAGCCTTTCCTCAAGCAAATCCGTGCTTGAAAGTTTGAAGTCTAGTTCCACTCAATGGAGTTCCATTGAGTGGAACTAGACTTCAAACTATCTTTTGCATCCCTGTTCCTGATGATACCTCATTCTTCACATTAACTGGTGTGATTCGCAAAGCCTTTTCTAACTGCAATAATATGAATTAAAATACATCATGAACTTCCACAGTACACTTGGCTCACTTGTCAGGGTCCTTTCTGGAACCCCAGTTGGCTATAAGTTCAGTGGCGGCAGAGGCAAAGTCTATGAGAAGATGGTTTCACATTCAGGGCCCTATTGATGTCGGATCAGGTAAAATCTTCATTCAAGGAGACCAGCCTAAGCATAGCAGGCAGCCTTTGGCTTCTTCACACTAAATGCTTTCAATTGTCTTTAAGATAGATTTGAACAACTTTCCAAATACCCTGTGTATATGTGTAGAGCTTGCTACTAGTGAAAATCTGCTAAGACTATCTTTTTCATTCTAGGCACTGATAAGTACCGATGACTACAATGACTGGTAGACACAAGACACTTGTACTGGATTTGATATATGAGCTGTAACTTCACTTGGGTTCAGGGTCTAACATGACATCTTGCATGTACCTAGTGTTCAGATTGTACTCATCAGGTGAACTGATGTTTAGGAATCATAACCAGCTTCCTATTTCTTCCTTCAAACTCTTGTCCCTAAAAGGACCTCTCATGCCAGGGAGTATGAAGCTGTTAATATTGGGGTAGATTATATGAGTTTGTTTTAGCTTAGGTTTATGGGTATTTTACCTGCATGTATATATGTGCACCACCAATGTGCTTGGTGCCTATGGAGGTAAAAAAAAATGGGATCAGGTACCCTAGCATTGGAGCTATAAGTGCTTGTAAGCCACCACATGTGTTCTGGGGACTTAATCTGAAAACTGTGGTTTTCCTCAAGAACAAGCAGTGATCTTAACCTTGGATCCATCTCTCCACACACCCCCAGAAATTATTTTTAAAAGAAAAACAATAAGAACAAGAACAACAAACAACAACAACAACAACAACAACTAGCTTAGCTGTAGGGCTAAAGACCAGAAAATCACCTTGTAGGAAAAGGGTGCTGTTGTTTTCTTGACCATTAGCAATCCCCCAAAAATCACAGCATCGGAGCAGAAGTCTGGTTCCTTGCAGTAACAATCCTAGAAGCATCCACCTTGGATCCTTTTCAACAGCACTGTGACAGGGATAGGAAGCATCAGGATGTTTGCAGGACACCCGGAAGGTCATACATCCCGGCATTAGTATCAGAGCTGGGAACTGCTCTGAGCTTTCCTGACTGTGTACTGTACTTGACTATGCTGGTTATTATGGATACAAATGAAGACTCACTACTATTGTGATATAACAATGCAGGTTAATGATATTCTTTATTCCTAGAGGGGGAAATTACAGACATGAAACCAATTAAGCCACCTTTCTTTCTTTGCAAAGTTGTTTTAGATGTCCTAAATGAAGATCCTCACATTATGCTCACTGCTAGTAAAGAGAGACTAATTTGTTCTCCTATCCCAGATTTTACTGAGATAGGCACTGATTTGGGGGCTGGGCAGGTTTTCCCTTCTGAGTTGAAAATGACTATGTTAATATGCTAGTTCACTAAAGGCAGTACTAAATGGGAAAACCAAATATTTTGAAATGAATATTCAACAGTTGATCCCTTTTCAGAGGTCCAGCAATGGTGCTCTTGGAAATCTCTATTAGGTAAAGGCTCTTGATTGCCCTTTCCTGAACATGGCTATAGGAAGGCTGTCCTCCTGTGATTGACAAGGTGGCTCCAGAGAACAATGGGACACTAATTTATGTGTTCCTCAAACTTTAAATAGTTGTATTTTAGCACCAGGGCTTCAAAATATCTGCCACAAAAACCTTTCACATAGAAGGATGTCATGTCACATGTACATTGTTAATGTAACTATGGTAACCCCCCAAAATGTCACCAATGTGTCTGTTTCATACACAAATGAGGTGACAGCTGCCTGTAGTATAATAGACGTGAGCTAAGACAGCCCGGGTCAGAGATTACAACTCATTTACAGTAATCAGAGCTTTCAAATAACATCACGACTCTAAGCTAGAAAGAGTGTAAATGGAAAGTAAGAAGCCACTGGAAAAGAGGGCTCTACTCCATAGCTCTCAAAACTAAGTGCCTTAACCTAATGCATTTGTCTTTTTAACAGGTGCTCCAAAATTAGGGTAGACAGGACCTCTGATGTGTATTCCAAGTCAGCACCTATTTTCTCTGCTTCTTAGGGGCCATATTTCAGTTCAGTGGGTGATAGGATTCTATCCAAGTTAAATGTTTTATGGTAGTAATGGTACTGGATGAAAAGCTTCTACAATCATTCTGACTGATTGTGGTAGTTAGTCCTTTCAACTCCATTTGCCCAGACACTCAATGTTACAACTAAGGAATCTCAAAGTTGGAAAGGTAAGGAAGACATACCAGATCACTTAGGTATAATTGGTAATAGCTATTTATCAACCAAGTAACTGGTAAAATAATACAAGGTCAATAAACCATTTATTATGTCTATATCTCTTCCTTGAGACATGGAAAATAAACCTGGGATGGTGATATGAAAGATATGAGAGAGGGAAAGGGAGCGAGGAAGGGAGGGAGGGAGGGAGGGAGGGAGAGAGAGAGAGAGAGAGAAAGAGAGAGAGAATATTTTAAAGTGAACATCATTTAAAACTTTAATGACAAATAGTTCACTTATGCTCTCTAAAATCTTGCAATTTACTGAGTTTAGCCTTTGTTCTTTGAGCCAAAACAAGAGAGACTACATGTTTTCCTGACTTCATCTATATAATTTTAATTTCATTCTGAATAAAATATTAATCAAAGCTCTATTCATGAGTTAAAGATATTTCCATTGTTCTCAGAAACCAAAATATGATTCTAAAATGGAAGCTGCTTTATCTTCAGATTGGTTTAACCCAAAATAGATGTTCAGCATAATAATTTTAAAAACTTAAATACAATATTGGAGCAGCCTTATATTAGTGCCAGAATGAATAAGAGAATAACTATTTGCAGCTGAAAAAGAAATTGCAACAAAGAACCACGAAAGCCTAGTAAAAGCAGCATCTATGCCTGTAATGTATCATACTTTATAGACAGTTTATGGCTTATTTAAGGTGACATAAAAGTCTCTAATATGATAATTGATGATTATTTATAGTTAGACGAGAGGAGAAAGAAATATAACTGTAATAGTAGATTTATTTCTTAGAAGTAGCAGCTTTAAATATGTTATATTCTCTGGATATGTCTCTGAGAGAGAATATTTATAATAGAGCAGTTCAGTTCAAGAGCCCAGCAATATCAGACTCTATACAGGAGCTGAGGGGCAGTTTTCTCGTGTTTGCCTTACTTTCTAATTCACAGACTCTCACAGGAGCTACCTATGAGCATTTTGTCAGAACTGCCTCCTGTGGTTGACTCTGGCTTGTGTTTCTTTTATTTAACAGAGTAATCTTTTCTAATAAGTACCTTACTGCTTTTATTTACAAAGGAATGTTCACTCAGTCTTTCCTGCATGAGACTTGTGCAATAAAGATCTCGCCCAGGAGGTCCAATGGTTTGACAGTTCAAAGATGTGATATTGTGCCATCTTAGTTTGATTTCAAAACTATCCTGTGATAATTTTTACAACACAGGGGCATGTGGGCTCGGAAAAGCCATCTCTCTCTCTCTCTCTCTCTCTCTCTCTCTCTCTCTCTCTCTCTCTCTCTCATCATCCCTCAATTCCTTCATGAGGACAAAAACGCCAAGTTTGAAAGTCCCAGAAGAGCTCAGCACACCAGTGCTACTTTCTGACTTCTGCATAGCTTCAAGACACAAAATGCACTTGACAATAACACTTCTCACTCAGATTGAACTTGATTCATTTTTTTTCTCCTATGTGAAGTAGACGGCTTTAAAGATAAAGGGCACTGGACAACAGTATAATAATTATTATAACAACAACTTCCGAAAACATGGGAAACAGCATGCCAACATTTGTAGTCCACCCCTATTCCCAACCAAGCCGCTCAAAGTACTATAGTCATTCTGTCATATTTTAATGTCTCCTTTGGTGACTATATGGAACACAGGGGCAAACGCTGTTCAGTAAATAGGCTTCTTTTTCCCTTCAACAGTGTTTAGAACTGACAAAAGAAGAGCTTCTGGTGCTGGTTTGTCAGGGGTTAGGACTGCAAACCTCACATGTGGCCCAGGATGTCCAGCTTGCTTTTGTGCCATTGGTCTTAACAACATCAGGAGGTGAATGAACAGCATAGCAGATTGGTTCATGCTATACAAGACAGAAAGGTCCTTGCTTTGGGAGTCCATTGAATGACTTCCTCTGCTCGCTGTTCTGTACTGAGACACCCTCACACACACAGAGCCAGATCTATTTCCTTTGCTGGAATGGGATGCCCATCACCCGCAGTTCTGTAACTTCAGCACCTATGGAACCCAAATGAGGTTAAATGGACAGTGACCATTCTAGTAAGATCTTCCAGATGATCAGTGACTACTACCTGTTCCTACATTACTTTATCTTACAGGGCAGGGAGAAAATGAGGGCCAAGGCAAAACATCATTCAAAGAAAAGAAAAAAGAACTTTAGAAGTTTCGAAGTCTGTGAAGACATCACTTCAAAGCACTGGAAGTGGATTGATGAAAGTTACCGCCTGCAGAGAAACAGTCTCTATATGCAGCGGGCACATCCACAGCCAGGTAAGAGCCAATGTAACTTTCCATATAATACCACACTACAGTTTTGGCTCTTGAATAAAGGTATCAACAAGCCATGGAGTCCCCAAACAGAGAAACTCACACTGCGCCTTTATTCCACGTTCTTAAGGTCTATTGTTAACTGAAGACTCCTTGTCTTTTCAAATTCCTTCATGTGAATGAATGAGGCCAGACATCTGCCAGGGTCCCCTTACATTTGCATGCAAATTAGAGACTTCATGACACACAGGGCCTTGGAGCCAGTAATACCACTTCGACTCCAGCTTTACACGGGTCAAAGTATTAATCTTCGTGAACTTTCCACTTCTCAAGTTCTGGCTTTTAAAAATGAAGTAATGACCATTCATAAGTAATATTAATTGCCTAGCTGGTTGTGGTAAGTTGAACTACAAAACAAGATAACAGGATTGACTCAGAAGATCCTACAGGAAAGAAAAAAAGTCCTAAGTCAGCAGTTGTTTCCTCGGCAAATTTGAATTCATCCACATTTTATTTTATTGTTTTATTATCTGGGTCTGCGAATGAACGTACTAACGACAGGATGCGATCTAGGAGCTTTTGCCTACGTGATTCAGGCACCCGAAGGCCTTTACACTGTGATCCCTCACTCTTTGCACAGTTGGCTTTGAGTCTATTGCTGTGGATACCGCAGACAAGGTCCCTCTGGAGCAAGTACTACTACGGAATCTTCCAGCCTGCGCATCCGTGCCTGCTGTCCGGCAAAAGACCCAGGACGAACTTTCCAACCTGCCCAGTGTGCAGGACACCTCTTGGCTGCTAGGCTTTCGGGGGAGGGGGGGAAGAGGAGGGAGAAGAGGGGAGGGAACACAGCCAGCCAAGGACTTCCCTCTGAGGTAGCGGTGACCGCAGGAACCTAGGAAGCACTGAATCAGTTGGCAGCAGCCCACACCCCTCTCCTTGCAGCACAAAGGACACTCGCTGGCCAACTTTCCTAGCCACTGACCCCAGAGCAGAATGCCTGGAAAAGATCAAGACTTCCCTGAAATTTCCACGTCTATAGCAAGCCTCCTTAAGGGGGCTTCCCCTTCTAGGCTCAAAACAGTTTTCTCCTTCTTGGACCACATAATAGTTGAGTATGTTCTCCCCAGTGCTCCGACTGACTTCAGTATCCTTAGTGTTTTGTTAATTACACTCCTTGATCTTTATTCTTAACATCGTAGCCTCTGCCGAGATCTTTTCCTCTCCCCACAACCTGCCACCTTCCTTTCTCTCCTTCTGACCCCATTTCCAACTCTTTGGTTCTTCTGTCCGCTATCTTCTCAGGCCCCCAGCTTCTTTCCCCTGGTTACAGCACCAAGCCTTCTCTTCTCTTTCCCCTTCTGATGGTCCCTAAGATCCTGGGGCCTCAGCTCCATTCACTGCCTTTTGCCCATTTCTGTCTGGCCTTTCTTCTCAACTATTGCTCTCGTTCACCCTGCTTCATTTTGAAGGCAAGAGGGTGATCAGTAGATTCTCCTTTCCCGACTTCGTTTTTTTCTCCTAGCTCGAGGAACCGCGCCCCCTTGTTCCCCTTAGCCCTGAGATCTTATCCCGAGGTTTCTCAAACGCTGTAGGGTCCGCCAAGCTGCCAAGTTTGTCTCTACTTCCTCCCTGCTGCCTCCCACACCTCCCGCTGCCTCCCACACCTCCTGCTGCGGCCCAGTTGGTCCGGGCACTTACCCTAAGGCTGGGCTGACAGGGGTGTTGGGGTGCGCACGTAGCGGGTGGTGGTGGCAGCAGCAGCCACTAGCTTGAGGATGAGGACCGGCAGAGCAGCGCCTCCACCCAGCCCGCAGCGCGCACTGGCTCCTTGGGGGACCCCCAGCAGAGCACCAAGATGCAAGGCGAGACAGCCGCGGGAGCAACAGCTGCTGCGCCGGGCTGGGCTAAATCGCGTTCTTGGGAGTCGTGGTAGAGACAGGCGGGAATAGGAGAGAGGGTAGAAGAAATGGGGTGCAGAGGGCGGGGCAGCGAAGGATCGGTCTCAAGGAAGGCGCCCTAGGCGCCTCGGAGTGAGGTGGCAAGGATGCCGCTGTCTGGGAGGACGCCGCGGGCCCCGGTCCCCGCCCGGCAAGCGCTGCAAACCGGGGCGCACGGCCTTCGCCTGGCTCCACGGCTTGCTGCCCGCGCCCTCCGTGCGCCCCGCTTTGTGCTCCCCGCAGCCGGCGTGCACCTGGTGTAAGCAAAAGCGGTCAGCTGATGGGCTGCGCGCCGATTGGCTGCTCAGCCGTCTCCTCCCCTCCCGCCCGACCCCCTTCCCGGCCTTCCCCTCCCGCCCTCCCGCCCGCTACGCCCGCCTAAGCGCAGTCCCGCGCTGGGGCACCATCTGTAGCCCGCCCAACAAAGGGGCAGCTCGGGCCCGCCACCCTGGGCCTGCCAGATCGCTGCAATGCCACTACAGCCGCTGCAGGGAGCAGAGAGCCACTCCTTTTTTCTTTTCTTTTCTTTCTTTCTTTCTTTCTTCCTTTCTTTCTTTCTTTCTTTCTTTCTTTTTTTTTTTTTCATTTTCTTCTTTTTTAAAAAATAGGGACGAAAGGCTGCGACTGGGAGAGGAAGGCAAGGACAGGAGAAAAAAAAACCCTGTAGGAACGCCATAATCTCCATGGGACTGCAATGGAGTTTTAAGTATGAGATCTGACCCATCCTTTGGAGATAGTTGTCTATGTGGTGCATAAGTACATACCCGCAGCTGAAATGGTTCATGCCCTTGCCGAACCCAGGGTAGTTCTGGGACCCTTAATTGCGTGCCAAAGCCACTGCTAAATTTTGGAGGCTTTCTGGAAAACGATTCTGAAACTTTGAAACTGCAGTTTCTGTTTGGTTTGGTGTGAAAGTTGTGTTCACATTAGCAGAGGATTGATTGAAAGCGCAGACTGTTTGCAGAGAGGTCTGAGGGCAAGGATGGTGGGAGGCAGGCAAGAGTGTAGAAGTGGGGGGTGGAAGTGGTTGAAGACTAGACCTGAACCAGGGTCTCAGCTTCAGAGTGACAGTCCAAAGCAAGATTCAGGAGAAGCCTTTTGGGGGAAATCAGCTTTAAGAGAGGGAGAGAGCATCGTCAACTTTGAGAAAGAGAACCTGATTTTATTTCCTCGGGATACTCAAGCCAAGAAATTCTGGCGAATTTGGAAGACTACGTTATCATAGAAATTACTTTTGAAGTCGTTGATGCTAGGAGAGAGATTCAATAACAATAATCTTGCATTCTTCATCCCTATAGCCGCCTCCATTTCTTGCATAGATAGCTGAGAAGTGTTTGCTTTCACTTGTCAATCGGCTTCATATTGCCCCAATAGTATTTTGTAACCACTAATATTCAAATGGGGTACCTTAGTGGGTTCTAGGGAAAGACACTGTTAGTATGAAGGTTAGATAATTAGTGAATTGTAGAGTCAGCCAGACAAAAGAAAAAGAAAAAATAAGTTGAGTTTAAATTAGACTAGATTATCTTTTTTTTCTCTCTTCATTTTTCATGTAGACTGCATGTAGGATAGAGTTTAAAGGCAGTTACCAGTGGACATAGAAACGTGTATATGGTCTTTCAAGAGGACTTAGAAAGACTGTATCTTCTTGGGAGTTGGAAAGAGACGCTGCTGCACTGTGTGATGCAGGGTGGCTCCGCAGTGGCGGAGAGGCGGGGCTCGGAAAACACAGCGGAAGCAATGGCTGATGGTGAGGGTTTATTCCAAAGATCTGTAAGAGCATAGAGGTTTTAGAAGACTTCATGTGGATGGATGGTGGTGTGAATCCGGCACCAAGGTATGACCTTCAAAAGCAGGCCAAGACAGTCTTAAAGCCCAGAACTACATGCAATTAGGGTCCATGTCCCCCTGGGAAAGTCACTTTGCCCCTATAAGCCTTAACTTTCTTGGCTCTAAAGTGGGACTAATCCCAGTCCCAGTCCCAAGGAAGTGTGATGCTTAAGCGAGAATAAGCAAGTACAATCCCTGCAGATGTCTTACTGTGTGGCAGATAGTAAGCACTGACAGACAAAACAAGTAGGCATGATGGCTTTTTTGTTTGTTTTTTTTGCTTTTTTGTTTGTTTTTTTTTTTGTTTTTTTCGAGACAGGGTTTCTCTGTATAGCCCTAGCTGTCCTGGAACTCACTTTGTAGACCAGGCTGGCCTCAAACTCAGAAATCCGCCTGCCTCTGCCTCCCGAGTGCTAGGATTAAAGGCATGCGCCGCCATGCCCGGCAAGTAGGCATGATGTAGCCACGTTTTACAGATTAAGAAAAAGACATCCGGTCAGATGGGGGATTGTGATGCCAGAGCTTTGTACTCCAAGGAACTGGCAGAGCCAACAAGAGAAATGCTTTCCCTGCCGTTGGAGTCATTTCTTTTAAACCAGCATATCATTTATTTATACTAATTTTTCTCTTCCCCAAAGTAAAAGTGAGGAAGGAACCCTAACCTACTTCTACTTGGCCACTGCATTTCTTTGGCTCCAGTCAGAGGAACACTAGGAAGACCATGTGTGCCAGCAATGGGGGCAGGAACTCGAAGCTGGAGAATGGTTACTGCTGAGTGGAGGTCCAGAAGAGGATAATAAGGCATGGTGATGATAGAGTTGGGGATGTGACCTAGTTGTTGGATATTGGATGGATTCTTTAGATTGTTAATATCATCTTATAACTGTGCAAAGGGCGTTGGCAAATACTGTGTGTGATGCCACTTAAAAGCCTTTGGCCATTGACGTGAGTGAAGCAGAGAGAGTACAGCATGACTAAATCTAATTTGTTCCTCACATAAATCCTCTAGTACATCCCTAAATGAAGCCGTGGTGAATCCATCCTGTTCTTGGGGCCAGAATTTATTTGTTGGTCAAGTAAGTGCTTGGATGGCACGGATGAAGACTGGTGTCTTCAAAATGGAGTTACAGAGAGAGGGATGAGCATCTCCTTGAGGACTGGCTCTTCCTGGTAATACAAGCAGTTGCTCTAGCGTTGGAGTTGGCTATGTTGAGACACTACAGTCTCCATGGTGTTCCTCTCAGTCATTCTTGAGTTTTATTTGGCTTTGAAAAGCAATGTATTTGGTATTCCCCTAATTCTACTAATCTATGTGGTCAATGCAGAGGAAGGAGAGACGGCATTGTAAACAGTGGCCTATATTGAATATTCTTTCAGTGAACACTGCATTTTGAGAACAAAATAGGCATATGTTACTTAAAAAAACCACATTTTTAGAAGTCAAAAACTCTAACAGGATTCTATTCCTTCCCACTCTCTAGACGAGTATTACAGTATTAAAGCAACTGCCGCTAAGCTTTTAGAGTTTGCTGCGTGTGAAACCCCTAAGTATGTAAGTCTTGTGGTCATCATTATCTTTCATGCCAAATGTGTTATGTGTCTAGAAACTTTGGACAATGGAATGAGTTTTTACTAATATACACAATTCTTGTTCTTTTTTTTTTTTTTTCTTAAAAAACTATGAAGTCATTCTAATACAAAAAGTCACTAATTGAAATTTGTAATTATAGTTAGGTTTGAGCATTTAAGGGTGATTATTTGAGATGAAGCTAAGGAGTCTGAAAATCTGCAATTTGCTCAGAACTCTCTCTGCATTAGATCTAAGAGTCTCACCATTCAAGAAACCCCCTTCGTCTTGGTTAAGTGAAGATATTAAGCACGCTAAGTAAAACTAACATTAATGGGTTTATAGTGATGAGTACAGGTTCAGTTAAGCCAAAAGCTTGTATATTTACCAATTGGAATTTTATGCTCTACTGAATAAGGGATTCTATCTCCACATACAGAATATAATTGCCCTAGAGACCGTAGCCATGGTCTCTTCTAACATCCTTATTATGTACATAAAGAAGCCAAGCCCCAGGAAAGCAATTTTGTCAGTCTTTTGAGAATGCCTATACTAGAAAGCCAGACCATACACCCATGGAGGCAGGGCCCATATGGCCAGATGCTAGGTTTATACTTAGCATGTAATTGGTACCCAGCAGACACTTTTGAATGCTTGATTTGCATTAATTAATAAACTTGTGTAGTTATATAATGGAATCTCATTGTATCATAGGCATTTTTTCGTGCCATTAGAACATCTTCCATGATTGGATGCTTAGTGATTATGGAAGTCCACAAGTCTTCTCTTGGTGAGAATTAACAGCTTTGTCAATTATTTTCTATTACAACAGATATTCTTAACTGGAAAACCCCATTTTTTGTTATTGAACTATAGAAATTAATGATGATTTAGGCTACTAACTTAACACTAATTTAAAATTTTCATCATCTTTTACCTTTACATTGTAGATCTTAGTAAAAACAAAAGAGAAAAAGTTTTCTTTACTTTTGTAAGTTTTAGTTAGGATTTTAGAAACGTATTTCTTGGTTTTCACTTGCTTGTGCTCCATTCTGGATTATCTTTCAGCTATAAAAGGATGGCTAACAAAAATTAAGAAGTATTCTGTGCCAGGCAGTACACCTAGAAAAATTTCCTGTATTGAGAGAAGTAGTGAAGCGAAATGGTTAAGATCCTGAGCCAGTTTAACAGAGCAGTGTACATTTGTGTAAGTCATTAAGCACTCTGTGCCTCTAACAACACTTACACTGTGGGGTTTGTGGGGAATGAGGAGGTGTGTGTGTGCCTAGCACATAATAGGGCTTCATTAAATACCGAGATATTTATTAGTGTAATTCTAACTACTGTAACAAGTAAATGAGGGAATCTGAGTGGCTTAAATAAAGTAAGTCTATTTCACCCTCTGTAACTGTGTCCCTGTCTTGGTGACGTCCTCATGGTCAATTCATGTCCAAGAGATTTCCTCATAGTAACTCTCTTTTAAGTCTTCAGAATCCTTCCCCTTCACACAGGAAGAGGAAAGAGTAAGTAAAGAATCATCAAGGACATTCTGTGGTCTGTAGTAAGGAATGTCTCCATGCTCCTCTCTCTAGATTCTATTGGCAAATTCTCAGTTAGATATCTACACTTGCTTATAAAGGAACAGAAATGGTCACTAGCTAATGTGTCTAGAAGGTAAAAGGAGAGATCTATATTAGAAATATAGCAGCATATATCATAAATGCAAACAGTTCTCCGAAGATAACTCATGAGTTTACTTAGTCCCCTGAATAAGTTTGGTAAGAGAAGAAATGATAGCTCAAGTCAACAGCAAATAAAGGGATGAGTGCAACAATGACAGCGTGGATAGAGTGGATAGAGCAGAAACTGGCTTAGGGCCTCACCACTCAGGGTCTCTCTTAAAACTGTATTTGAGCCTTAAAAGATGCTCAGTGATCAGAGGTGCTTCCTATTCTAGCTGATGACCAGAGTTCAGTTCCTAGTTTGCATATTAGACTACTTACAACTGCCTGTAATTCCAGTTACTAAGGGATCTGGTGCGTTTTTCTGGCCTCTGTGAATATCTGTCCTTACTTGCACATGCCTGCATAGAGACATATACATATCATTGAAAATAAAATAAACAAAACAGAATCTTAGAAGAAAAAAAAAAGTTCTTGGCTAATTGCTAACCTATTCGTTATCTACGCCTTGCCTTGGCACCATTCCCAGAGTCTAGGCAAGGGCAGAGCAGCCTGTCTTCTGGTACTGACATCACCTTTCTACACTTTTTGGTTTCAGTTCCCATTAGTTCCTCTAAGCAAATGCTTAGAAATCGCTGTACTAAAATTCACTACCCCAGTTTTTATAAACCTAACATCCATCCACATTTAGTTTTAGACCTGGAGCCTATGAGGCTGTAACAGAAAGACTGGCACATAGATAGAGCACACAACCAGTTTTATTTACATTTTATAAACATGTTCACAAAATTTCCTCTTTATTTCATGTAGTTTGTCTGCCAAGTTTGTCCCCATTTTTCCGGGACTTTGTTTTCTTTTTATGAAAAAGGACTCTCGTGCTTCTTAAAGGCACTTGTGAGCACTTGAACAGTGTCCTCTGATAAATCACTAACCACATTTCATCTCATAAATAACAAACACCTCATCTGTTGAACTCCTCCCTCTCCTGCTTTCACTTCACATTCTACCCTTGACTATCCCTGCTCAAACCTTACCTTTACCTGCAAGCTGTCTCATAGAACTGAAACTTAGTACTTAAGTTTTATGAGTCTGAAGAAGGAATGGTCCAAGTAGACATGCAGTGTATAAATGGAAATTTAGCTAGATTTAGAAGCAAGGTTATTGCAATTCAATTCAGCAAGTGCCATAGGATTTGGGATCTAAAAAAGAACTTAAGATATCATCCACCTTGACCCATTTGTTTTATAGATGGGCAACTGAGGTTTCCAGGAAGTGCCTGCTTCTGTGATCTCAGGGGATCTAGGAAACTTGACTGCATTTAACCTTTATAGAAGTCTGCCAGTAGCAGAGCCAGGCCTGAGACTGGAGGTTCAGTTTGGAGTTCTTTCTCGCTTATTTACAGAACTTCAACTGGTTCCTTAACTCTTTTTAATGTTCATGCATATATTCCCAATCTCCTTGGCTTAAAAATTGTCCCATAATTGTTATACTTTAAGTCTGTTTTCTTCAATACTTAAAAATTCTCATACTAGACATATAGTCTGCTCGATTGCTGTATGTGAACTCAAGACATTGGGAAACAATATCAGACAAATGGTAGACAGACATACATGCAGGCAAAACCATCCATACACACACACACACACACACACACACACACACACACACACACACACGAGGCAGGGGGAAAGGAAGGAGAGATACAATGGGGGAAGGATTGAGAGAAAAATTTCAAGATGGCTCAGCAAGTGATGGTGTTTGCTGCCAAGCTTGAAAAGCCGAATTCAATTCTTGGACCCATATAGAGAAAATATCTTGTGTATTGTATGGAGCCATCACCTGTTAATTAAAAAGTCTATGGCCTATAGCTTAGGCAGGAAATAGAAGTTGAGACAGAAAGAATTCTGGGATAGAGCCAGGTGGGAAATTTGCCCGGCAAGATGTGTGGAAATGGATGAAAGGTACCTGAGCATAGGTAACCAGCCACATGGCAGAATGTGGGCTAAAATGAATGGCATGTTTTAAGTTAGTCACAGAAGAGCCTAGCTACATGGCCAAGGTCTTTGTAGATAAATTTTGAGTCTGAGTCTTATTTCTGGGAGCATGTGGCTGGGAGGAAGAATGGGACCTAACCTCTACAGACCCACATGATGGAAGGTGAAAAACAAGTCCTTCAAGTTGTTCTTCGACCTCCACAGGCACGTGGGGGTATGCATGGCCCCATAAATAAATATATGTACTTTTTCTTAATGATGAGGGGAAAACTAATAAATGAGAACATGAAGAAAATGAAGCCCTTATACATCACACATAGGAATTTAAACTATTACAACCATTATGGGAAGTAGAAATGGAGGTCCCTCAAAATGTTATCAATAGAAAAACATAAGATTCAGCAATGGGGCAGATAAGTGTATAACAGAAGATAATTCTGTTTGTAAAGGCTTTCACCCTCAAGGATGTTTGAATGTATAGGCTCTGACATATAAAGTACTTAGGTATGATAGTCCAAATATGTTATTGCTAAAGGTGAAATCTT
Source organism: Mus minutoides (assembly GCA_902729485.2). Lineage (NCBI taxonomy): Eukaryota > Metazoa > Chordata > Mammalia > Rodentia > Muridae > Mus > Mus minutoides. The sequence goes on along the minus strand of LR751267.1, from coordinate 81,786 downwards.
AAATGTCTCTCCAATGGTACATATATGAAAGGGAGACACCAGCTTTGTGCTATTGGAAGGTGCTGGAAACTTGATGGGCTGAGTGAGAGGTCTTCTGGTGATAGAAGACAACTGCTTCAAGAGGAAAAAGACCCAGCCACAAGAATCTGGATCCAGCTTTTTCCTACCTCTTCTTTCTTGTCTTGTCCATGAGGTAAATGGCTTTGCTCAACCACAAGGTCTGCCATGATGAGCTGCCTCTCCACAGACCTGCAGCAACAAGGCACATTCATGGATTTGAAACGTTAAGAAGTATGAATCCAAACAACCCCTTTCTCTTTAAAAATTAATTTTCTCAGGTATTTGTTACAGTAATGAGAAGCTTGCCGACACAGTTACACACTTTGTATACACACATGTTTAGAGTCAGGGATCAAAATGTCATTGATCAGCCAGTTACCTCTTGCTTGCACAGGCCCCATGAAAAGTTAAAATAAATATGTCTTCAGCCTGTATTCACAATTTCTAATAGTCTAAGAAAGCACTGCACAAATTATGGAATCTGTAGATAACTTTTTAAAAATAGTGTCAGGAGTTTTTTAAGTTGTCCTAGAGGTAAGCTTCCAGAATGAGGTTCCTAAGGATTCTGACAGCCTACAGCTTGGAGATGATGTCCAACAGAGAATGTACTGACCAATGCTACCAACTCCATTTCACCTGAGTTCCTGGGCAGAAAACTACCAAAGAGCCTGGGGAAAATGACCAAGTGCTCTGTAGGCTCAGATGCCTGAAAGGAGAATAGTGTTGTTGTGCTGGAAGCAATTGTCTATGGCAATTTTTCCCAACATAGATCAAGTTTCATGTTAATAACGATAACATAAATGACCATAATTTAGCATGTATTCAACATGTGCTAAGCACATACAAATTTTTCATAGGTCCCACATAATTTTCACAACAATCCCATGAACTGGGTGTTATTATCACTGATATTTATCAGAGGAGCTAACAGAGATCTGAGTGAGGATGGACATCTTGACCCAGGGTAACAATCTGATCCCTTCAGGATCATAGTCAGTTAGCTGTTACATGATCTAGTCTCTGGTGGTTTCTGCTCTAGTGCAATAATCTGAAAATCCTGTGCCATTTGAGTATATACACATAGACACTGCATTTTGGTGAGGAAATAACTTATGATCTCAAAAACTGAAACAGACTGAATTAGTACCCTAGAAGCTGTCCCCAGGTACCTGAGTTCTTTTTTCAAGGAATGGCATTCATATTTTATCACAATAATGGTGACATTTACAAAAATAGCAAGATTTGAATGTTGGCAGCAGGGGATTCGGAGAAATTTCTAATGAGGAGGCAACAAAGTTTCTATTTGTAACACTAGTATGTAAGAAGGACCAGTCATCCACAGCCTGGTTATTTCTTTGGGGATAAGCTTGTGTATGGGACTTGTTTGGCCAAGGCTACTTTTTTGGAATGTCATCTGTTAAACCTGTAAGAACTGGACACTAGGACTTAATAACTTCATTTTTTTTTTGTCTCAAAAACTTGGCATGTAAGTTAATGCATAGACCCTTGTGAGTTTCATACTTTATTCTTTCCCCAGGTCTCATTGGTTAAATTAACTCATAAGAAATACCAGGCTGTGTTTAAGTAACACTGAAGGTGTACTAGCAGCTAGAGATAACAAAATGAAACACAATAAAATGCTGCCCTGGGTACAATTGTTGCTTATCACACTAGATAGGCAGAAACTGTGTACAGGTCACCAAAACAGTGCTGCTGTAGCCCTTGCTGGGAGATCTACAAGCAGAACCTGTAGGAATCTGTTGCTGTAGCTCACCTGTCCTTTGTATTGCTTAACTATGCCTAGCCTCTCTGCTAAGTCTGAAACCAGCTAGGAAAGAGCAGAGCTAGACACAAAGATATTTAAGTAGCACTGGGTGGGGCTCATGGTCCTGCCCTCTGTGTTCACTGAAAGTGCCCAGAGTGGTAGCCCTTACTCTGCTCTTTCCTGACTCTTTGGGTATTGATCATGTCTCAGTGGATAGCTCATCACTCCCTGAATAGGCTTACAACAAATTAGAAAACCATCAAACTAGGTAAATTTTAAAGTTCTCTTTGATGCTGACATCCCTTGATTCTATGTATTTCCAAAGTTAAGGTTGAAGTGTTTAAACAAGTATTTCCCTATAGGTTTTGACTATTTCCAATACATTCTTTATAATTACCAGCATTAAAAAATATTATATTCAGGGGATGTGGCTTTGTCTGCATCTATGTTTTAGTTGAAATCTTAATTTCCATATATCAATGTAGAAAATCCAACTCAAGCTACAGGAAAGGGAATGGGGTTAGGGGAGGAGGTGGAAGGAACACTTAACAAAGATGTTGTATAGTCTCTCCTTTCCAAAGCTTATATTTTGGCCTTTCAAGAGAAGTGGTTTTTTTTTGAATCAAGCATACTTGCAGATGTAGTTAAAAGAAAACTGCTCACAGGATTTGGCAGAGATTCAAGTTTCTAAGCTCCAAACACAAAGCTCCAAGATCAAAAGAAAGAGTAGGCAAATGTAAACTACCTTGAGTTATACAGATAAGTTTATATAATCTCTCACTTTTTAATGTCTCTGAATCATCAAATAATAATAATTGAATTTATCATCAAGGCACAAAAACATCAGAAAGCAGCAAAGTTCTATTTTCTATCATTATTTATGTATTTATGTGTTTATGTATTTATGTGTTTGTTTGTTTGTTTGTTTATTTATTTATTTATTTATTTATTTATATGTACAGGTATTTTGTCTGAATGTATGTCTAAGTGCCATCTGTGTATCTGGCACATATAGAGGCCAAAATAGAGTTCAGATCCTTTGGAACTGGAGTTACAGATGGTTGTGAGCCACAATGTGGATGCTGGGAATCGAACCTAGATCCCTTGGAAGAGGAGCCAGTGCTCTTATTATATACCAACCCATGCCTTCAGTCCTCCATCTTCTAAATTTAAAACAGTCATTATTATTGGGGCCGGAAAGATGGTTCTGTGGTTCAGAGTACTGACTGCCATTCCAGAGGACCTGGGTTCAAATCCCAGTAACACTATGACATCTTTCAGTCATTTCTAATTCCAGTTCCAGGGAAACTAATCCCCTTCTGCCTTCCATGGGCACCAGGCCTGCAGGAGATGGGCAGAGATATACATGCAGGCAAAATACCTTTACATGTAATATTAAAACATTTAGGATAATTGAATTATTCCTTATTATTGCACGTGTGCATATGATATATGTGTGGAGATCAGAGGACAGCTTTGTGGAGTCAGTTTTCTCTTTCCACTTTCACATGAGTTCAGTCGCTAGGCTTGTACAGCAAGCATGTTGCCCACTTAGCCATCTCCCTGGCCCCAAACTTTATTTATTGTTACTGTATTAGGGCACATGCATACAATAGCACACATAAGGAGATAGATGACAACTTTTTAGAATTGATTCTCTCCTTTCACACTCATCTGGGTTCCAGGGATCCAACTCAGGTCATCCAACTTACATATCAAGCGTTTTACACATAGAACAATAGTGCCAGTCCCAAGGTACCATATTGTTAGTCATGGCATATCTGTCAGTTATTTTATAACTTAAGATAAGCTATGCTACTATACCCACAACCTTGGGCTTTAGATTCAATCTCTTGATTTCTAGGAACCTTTGTTAACATACCCATAAAATGGGAATAGTCACACAATGGTATCAAGGATACATCATGACAATGCATGCCAAGACATGACTGGTGCTATGTGATAAGATCACTTGGCACCTTGTCAGTTATGTTCTGTTATCACAAATGCCTAATATTAATCAACTTATGAAGAGAAAAATTAGTTTGGGTTCTCAGTTTTAGAGGAGGTTCCAGCCCATCATTGATGGACCTTGTTGCTGGTAGAACTTTGTAGTGGGGGTGTATGTCAAAACAAAATCTCTCATCTCTTGGCCAGGAAGTAAAAGAAACAGCATGGGTCTGGGCTTCCTCTGTTCCCTTCTAGAGTATGCTTTCTGTAGCTTGAAGATCCACCGTGGAACACCTCTTACAAGCTCCCCTACCTCCTAGTAGCATTTATCTGAGAACTGACCTTTTATTGTATGAACTTTGGGGGAATGTTTTGGGGTCCAAATTCTGGAAGAAGTCTCTTGAGTTCTGGCCTTTGGGGGCCCCAAATGTTGTTGTCAGATGAGGAGAGGAAAGTAATTGCACCCTTGTCCTTTGAGAGAAGACACATGATGCTCTCCCTCAACCCCCTATTCAGCAAGACACACTTTTTTCCCTTGGAGGCTTCCTTGACTTTGAAGCATCAGTCCTGATGTTTATTATGAGTGGTTTTTGTCTACCATAGTTGATCCATTAAACGTTGAGGAGCATCAGTGACATGTAAAGTTAACACACGTGAAATGGAAAGATAGATCAAACTAGGGCACCAATTTGAAAAAGTTTTGTTAAGTTTGTTTTGTGTTCTAAGGACTGCTTTAGCTCTGGGCATTAGCTAAGCCAATAGGAAATTATTTTTAAGAAGTATACATTAGGATTGATTGTGCTCACAATACAGTAAAAAAACAAAAACAAAAACTACACATAGTAGAAATGTTTCTATCAGTTTTCTTGGGACAAAGGGGTTATCTGAGACATAAAACTTTTGTTTCCTTCAAATCAACTCTGAGTGATTTCCCAGAGTACAGTATTTTGATATTGAAGCCAGGAATTGTGTGGCTTAACTAGAAGAGTTTGGTGGTGCTAACAGGTTTTCTTTTTCCCTATTGGGCAGTGTTCTAGTTTGCTTTCTCATTGCCGTGATAAAACACTCTGACCAAAGCAACTTGGGAGAATAAAGAGTCTATTTGTCTTAGATTCACAGGTCATAATCAATCATTGGGGGAGAAATCTTGGCAGGAACTGAAGCAGAAACTAGAGCAGAAACCAAGCAGGAAGGCTGACATGCTGACATATGCCCAGGTCTGCCTAGGGATGGCAACACCCACAGTGGACAGGGCACTTCAACAACTATCAGCAACTTCACAGACACGGCCATGGGCACGATGATTGAGGCAATTCTTCAACTGACATTCCCTCTGTCCAGGTGACTCCAGGTTGTCTCAACTTGACAATAAAAAGTAGCCATAATAGACAGAATTTTTCTATTCTCAGCCTTTGAGAATTGCCATCCTTGAATTTAAAATCAAAGACTTTTGGGCTGGGAATCTAGTCATCCATAGAGCATTAACTTAGCACATGTAAAGACCTGGGTTCAGTTCTGACTGCATATATATAATAATATGTAATCAATATATAATATATTACTATAATAATATACATGTAATATATTAGACCTTATATTTATATATATTAGAATAAACAATAATTATAGATACATTGGGCTAGCAAGTGACTCAGTGAGCAAAGGCCAAAAGTGTCTAGTGACCTGAGTTCAATTTCTGAAACTCATGTAAAAGTGAAAGGAGAGAACTGCCTCTAAGTCATGGCATGTGCACTGTGACATACTTAACATGCATACACACATGTGCGATAATAATAATAATCAATATTTTTAAAAATTAAAGTGATTCCAAACAAAATGCTCTGAGCTGGGATACTGTGGTGACTAGGACGCTCTGGTGACATGTGGAGATCTGAGCTGGGATACTGTGGTGACTAGGACGCTCTGGTGACATGTGGAGATCTGAGCTGGGATACTGTGGTGACTAGGACGCTCTGGTGACATGTGGAGATCTGAGCTGGGATACTGTGGTGACTAGGACGCTCTGGTGACATGTGGAGAGCTATGAAGCCGAGTTGGGCTAGAGCAGAGCCTGGCTTTACTTCTTAGCATTGTGATTTCCTTGAGACATCATAAGCCGCTCTGAACTTTGTGTCTTTCAACAGTAGACATCCTTAAAAGTAAGAAGCTCTCTATCTACACGTTTATCTGTGCCAACATCCATCATGTATGCTATATAGCCCTAAAAATGCTATTTGTGTTTCAGCTGAGAATGTTCCAAAGTTAACCAAATTGTTAGCTCCTTGGCTGCTAGCGTGGCTATGTCTTGGGTATCTCCTAAAGGCTTATACACCTTAGTAGAGTCAAATTCTGAAGAGTACAGTGTTCTGAATTTGGTATGTAGTGCCCTGGGGAACATTTTTTATTATCATTTTAAACTACCCTTCTACCATCATGAATGTTAATTTTATATAGATAAAAGGAGCTAGCTCAGATCATATCCTTTGAAGCCCCTTCCATGCCTAAATCATTACAATTAAATCCCTTTATCTGAGTGACTCCTTGTCTTGTGCAGATTCAATGGCAGGAGAAGGTGGCAGAGAAGAGGCAGAGACATTGCTTGCCATGCTAACGAGGCAGAAATCCTTCCATGCCTCCAAGCTTGAGAAAGCACAGTTGAAATGTCAAAGATAACAGTGTGAGTCCGTGAGTTTATAGGCAGCAACAAGCAGCCTCTTGCAAACCACTTGGCCAAATAGAAGTAAACTTCTTTGTAATTTCAGATTTTCTGTTAACATACTGCTAGTCTGCTCATTTAGAAACTTCCAAGAACTTTCTTTTAAAGAACCAGTTGGAAAAGAAAACCTCAACCATCCAGCAACCTTTACTCTTCCCATTTTAACCCCTCTCTTCCTCTTTCCTACTTTTCTCTGTCTCCTAGTTCAGGCAGTTTCTGTGACTGGCTTCATGCCAAATGTCATCTGATATCTTGCTGTTCTTGTTGTTTGTTTTGTTGAGACAGTGGGGTCTCATGTATTCCAAGCTGGCCTTTAAATTGCCTTGTAGTAGAGGATGCCCTTGAACTTCTGATTGTCCTGCCTTCGCCTTTTGACTATGGAGATTAGACATGTGAACCATATTGTTCAGTTTCTGCCATGCTGGGGACTGAACTCAGGGCCTCAGAGATATTAGCAAACCAATCGTGCTACATCCTCGGCCCTTCATCTGGTATCTTTAACTCATGTTATCATTTGATGTTTGCAGATCTCTCTACTCTGGTATCTTGTCTATTGTAGCAGCTGGGTCAGGTGCTCTGGTGCCTAGACATACAGCATATTCTGAGAGCTAGCTCATTACCAAGATGTTGGGGTTCGCTTTGCATTAGGGTGGAAAGTTCTGTTAAAACTGTACAATGAACATCCTGTCCTCTAATGCTTAAAGTTGCTGGCAGGGTTGTGTCTGGATTCTAAAAGGTGATTCTCTTATCTCTGGAAGGTTCTGGAGGGATGAGGGAGGGTAACTGAATGTTTGTAATTTCCCAAAGAGCTAATGTGGCCCCAGGTTTCATTAGAAGTACTGCATTTGAAAATGGGAGCACTTTTAGCTACGCATGAGCTATCTTCAAACTAAATTATTCATTTCTTCAACTAAAATGCATGACACCTAGTCTGTGAAAGGCACTGTGCTGTGAGAAATACAAAAATAATAAGCAGCACAGCTAGGCAGACATAAATCCTATCAAACGAGTGCTCTGTCTGGAGACGACTGCTGCTCTGGTTTGGCTCCCGGAGCTACCATGGACTTTTAGCAAAGCGGTGCACAGCCCACAAGTCTGTAGAGGCAGAGAAGAGGAAAGTGGCCCAGGAGAAATGGGGCCAAATTGGAGAGGATGTGTTTGCCTTGCTTAAAGTAGGCATCTCTTGTTCCCTTCTCTTAGAGTGTCATAGTTTAGAATCTGGATCTTGTTTTGCCAAAAGGAGCTAGACATCCAGATTGCATGAGACATATATTAGTATAGAGATATTCCTCAGCTTTTAATGGGGGTTATGTCCTGATAAATTCTTCTTGTTCAAAACATCCAGTTAAAAGTTCATCAACTAAACCTAATCTATTACCTTCTGTAGCTTAGGAACACAGGGTAATGTTTATTCCCCTGACTAAATGGCTAGGTGAGAAATACAGCTTATGGATACTATTTTATATCACTGGAGAGGTTTATGCTGGATTGTATTAGCTTGGAGAGAGACTAGAGTCAATGGTTTCTCTTGTATATATATATATATAAAACCCCCAGAAAGGTGAAAAGAAATATCAAAATATCATAATTTGGGTTGCTATCTGTATTGTCAAACTAGCAGCTTGATAATGTTCTGTTGGTAAGATCAGAGGAAGTGGGACTGAAGAGATGGCTCAACAGTTAAGAACACTTACTTCTCTTCCAGGGGACCTGGGTTTGTTCTTAGCACCCATATCCAGCTATTCATAACAATCTGTAAATCTAATTCCTAGGGATCTGATATCCTCTTCAGCCTCCTGTGTGCATGTAGTGCACATACAACATATCTTCAGGCATATATATAATACATGCACACACATACATACACATACATACTTATATACATACACACAAAATACACACATACTTGATACACATACACACATACTTGCATCCATTCATATACATAGAATAAGTAAATAAATATTGAAAAAAAGACTGGGGGAAGGAAGGGAGGAAATGTAGGTTGAAAGATACCAAATTCTAAATCCATAGGATTTAGTAGTAGAAAGAATTAGTACAGCAGAAGGTGGTGCTTTACAAGAGTGTATGTGGTCAGGACGTTTGTTAAATAAGTAAATTATACCTGTTCTTGCAAAGTGGCAAAAGTGGTTTGCTATAACCCATTTAGTATACATGTATCTTGTCATGTGACAAACTTTAAATATATAACAAAATATATTTTAAAAGAAGAAAAATGAGTTAATTGATAAGTCATCCCTATAGGAACAGTAAATTCAAAGTTTTAAAAGCTCTTTAAAGCAACTTTCTATGTCTTTGGGCTAACCTATGTTGATACCTTGACATTATGTCTAGAGCATCACCATCAATACAAAGAAGGTTATTTTCTTTGTAACACGACAAAAGAAATTCATGTGACTGATTCTTAGCAGAGTGGCTCTTGAAGAAGTTTTAGAGCTTACCAGTTGTTGGAAATTTAGTTTCTTGTATAATATAATAACATCCTCCAATTCTTTTGTTTTTTTTTACATTTCATTTGTTTTTATTTTTTTTTCATTTTTTTCTCTTTATTAGATATTTTCTTCATTTACATTTCACATGTTATCCAGAAATTTTCCCTTACCCTCCTGCGTCCCCGCCCTGCTCCCCTACCCACCCCCTCCCACGTAATGGCCCTGGCATTCCCCTGTACTGGGGCATATAGAGTCTGTATGACCAAGGGGCCTCTCCTCCCAACGATGGCCAACTAGGCCATCTTCTTCCATATATGCAGCTAGAGACATGAGCGCAGGGGGAACTAGTTAGTTCATGTTATTCTTCCACCTAGAGGGTTGAAGACCCCTTCCACTCCTTGGGTACTCTCTCTAGCTCCTACCTTGGGAGTCCTGTGTTCCAACTAGTAGCTGACTGTGAGCATCCACTTCTGTGTTTATAAGGCACTGGTATAGCCTCCCACAAGACAGCTATATCAGGTCCCTTTCAGCATTATCTCATCCTCCAATTCTAACTCTTCTTTTATTTAATGATTTGTGTATTGATGCTTGCAGTGCCTTCGGGGGCCAGAAGAGGGCATTGAATCCCCCTGGACCTGGAGCTACAGACAGTTGTCAGGTACCTTGTGTTTGCTGGGAATCTAACCTTTGTGCTCTACTATGGAAGAGTAGACAGTACTCTTAACCAGTAAGCCATCTCTTCAACACCCAATTCTTAAAAACAGAAAGGTTTATTTTCATTTGTGTGTGTGTAGCTGCAGGCTTTTGGAAGGTGGAGATTTTACTAAAATCAACTCATTATTCAACCAGTAGTCTTATTTTGTAGCTATTGTAACCTGCAGTATACTTCCAGAATTGATGTTGGGAGTAAGTAAGACACTTGCTCAAGATCTTGTGTTTGGTAACTTAGTGCATCAGGAGGTGAACCCAGCTGTCTTCTTTTCCTAGCAAATTCGCTGCAGCTATGAAATACATTCACAAGTGTTTCCATCTCAGTTGTATTAAATTTGTATTAACTTTTACCAAGAATGTAGTTAATCTGAGTCCAGATATTTTTAGAAAATCCATTTAAGTTTGGAGTTAACACTTAAGAGGGGAAGAGACAGTACAGAAAACAAGTTCCCATTAACCTTTAAAATAGGATAAAAGTGCAGTGGACACTCGTGATTTCGGCAAACTAACTGGTGTAGCTAAGTAAAAATGTTTCTCTTTTGCATGGAAATGTCCTACATGGGTTTGTGATCTCAAATTCTGGGGTTCTTGCTCAACATTTGAATCAGGAACTGTTCCAGGCATCTGAGTAGAAGGTAATTTTAGGTGGGTCCTTAGGATGTGATTTTTTTTTTTTTCTTATTTGGGTTTTATTGCTAAGAAGAGAACTCATGACCAAGATAACTCTTATAAAGAAAAACATTTAATTGGGGTTGGCTTACTGTTCTGCAGGTTCAGTCCATTGTCAACATGGCAGCTGGAAGGCAAACATAGTGCTGCAGGAGACAAGAGTTCTATGTCTTGATCCACAGGTAACCAAAGGGACTCTATTCTGCATTTGGTAGAGCTTGAACACTAGGAGACCTCAAATCCCTTCTATAAGTGACACACATCTTTCAAAAAGGCCTCATCTATTCCAACAAGGCCATACCTACTAATAGTGTAATTTCTTTTGGGCCAAGTGTATTCAAACCCCACAAGGCATTTCAACCAAACACAGCATAACAAGTTATAGTAAGAGAAGACACAAACCTGAGCTTGCATAAGCCCACAGAAGAGGGAAAGCAGGAAGGTAGAATTGATTTCTTTTCACCATTTAATGTTCTTTTCATAGTTTCCCTTTCAAACATTCATGCAATGAATGTAAATCATGCCCAACTTTCACTCCACTCTTTCACCCACATCCAGTCCTGCTGGAAACTCTCTTCCCAGGAAACTTCCCTCTTATTTTTTCTGTCTTGATTTTGTGTACAGCCCAAAATTGATTTTGGAATGGGTGGGTTGGTGAGCAGGGGGAGGGGGAAAGGGATAGGGGTTTTTCGGAGGGATAACATTTGAATAACTAGGAAAGGGGATAACATTTGAAATGTGAATAAAGAAAATATCTAATAAAAATCAATTAGGATGTGATCCTACCGAAAAGGACAAATGGAGTCATGGGTAACCCCTCTCCTATGACTGGCTCTCTGTTATGTCAGTATATGTCTTGTGTTACAGGAAATACAAAATCAAATGCAATTCAAACAATCAGATCTTTATTAAATTTATTGCATAATGTCAGATCAGAGCAACTTGAAACTCTCTTAAACCTTTATGAATACAATTATCTTTTTTTAATTCCTTCAGTGTTCCCCAGACCAGTACCTGAAAGTAGACTATTATCTGATCCTACCTTTCTCTTTTATAGTTCAAACTCATTCTCAGTTTGAATGTTCCATTGTTTTCCATCTACCAGTTTTTTTATGAGTAAATTATGGCATGTGTATGTATGTGTACACATGTATGCATGCATGTGTATGTGTGTGCATATATGTGTATGTGTGTATTCTTACATGTGTACACGTATGTACATGTGTGTTTGTATGTATGCATGTATATCTGTGTGTCCATGTGTACATGTATATATGTGTACATGTATGTGTACATGTGTATATATACATGTGCATATGTGTGTGCATGTATATGTGTGTGTATGCACGTGCATGTGTATGTGTGTGTATGCATGTGCATGTATGTGTGCATGTGTGTGTATGTATGTTTGTACACCTATGTATGTTTAGTCCATTAGTCTTTCTTAAAATACATTCTGTCCATTGTCCAGATTTTCTGTTACAAAACTCAAGGAATGAAGCTATTAAGACATAATTTGTGATATAGAGATATAGTTCAGTTGTCAGACCTTGAAATGTAAACATGAGGACCTGAGTTTGACCTCCAGCACTCCCTGGCATAGAAGCATATGATAGCAGTCTCAGCACTGGAGAGGCAGAGCCAGATGGACCTCACAGGCTAGTCAGTCCAGCCAAATTGGTGAATCCCATGTTGCAGTGAGAGATATTGTCAGAAAAAATTAGGTGGACATGTCACGAAGAATAACATATGAGGTTGCCA